>JANFCV010000293.1:0-354189 GCA_024500475.1 Phthorimaea operculella
TTTGTGGTATATCTGTGCAAGTCAATGGTACTCAGCTAACAATGTTAGACAATACAGTCAGTCAATGCTACTCAATAGCTATTATAAGTTATTCACTCGTCGTCGAGTTAGTCACGGTTGGAAAGTGCTCGAGCCATGGATCTAGGAAATACTATGGCTCGGGCTTAAAATAAAAATATTTTGGTAATTATTATACGTCAATGTTTGTACGTTAACGTGAAATAAAATAGTTCCTTTAGCACATTATCTCTGAGGCGGTCGATGGGATGTATCTCTTGAAATTAAATGACGTCCCGCCGACATTGGTCACAATTTTGAGGCTAAAATCACCAGTAGAACGCAGTTTGCCTGGGCAGGGAAAGTTGCGTCATATCCTAGAGTCATCTTTGCCGCAATGCCTCAAAACAAAGGTATTCGATCGGTCGTTTACTAGTAATGAATGATACTTACGAGTAGGTACTAATAATCTAGCCAATACGTAGAACCTCCTTAACGGTATTTTCCAAATTATGCAAATATAGTTTGCGTCTTTCGTACTTGGGTATGCTTCATCAGTTCAGCGTAAAAAATGAACTGAACTACAAAGACATTTTATTATAGATACGGTACCCCCATAAAGCTTGAACAGAAAAATTGGCATGTGTCACGTAACAGCTCATAGCCTGACTGATTCATTGGTCGTCTTGTGAACCAATTTGAAGTTACAAATTTTTGCTCAGGTGGCGTATCTACAACCTAGAACCTATATATAATATCATTGACTGAACTACATAAAGTTAAAACTGACAGCAAAAGTAACTGACCGGCTACATATCCCTCACAGACTCATAGAGAGTTACCTATATGCTTAAGATCCCAGTAATTTACTAAAATCCAGAATGAGATTATAGTAACCAACATGGTATACATAGTTATAATTTATTTAAACGGGTTCTTATCGACAAATTGTAAAAGTCTGAACTGTTGCTTAAAAGTTTGATATCTAGTTTTCGTCTAGAAGTGAAGCTAATTGAAATGGCAGTTGGCTGGGCACATCTGTTGATCAGTAGTATACCTAACCGATGTGATGGACGGTGGAGTTCAGTCAGATACGCGTTCTTGAATGGAGATTATGTCTGGGCAAGCGTAGCGGATGCCGCCATGAGGGACCGGTGATTTAAAAGAAAGAAAGCGGCTGGTATTGAGTAGAAGTAGAAAGAAGGCAGCAACAGAAGATCGTCTTGTTCCCAGGGGGAAAGCCAATATCCAGTAATGGCATGCAAAAACTCACACTCGACTTTTTTGTAAGATTAACGCCACATAGCGCGTGTTCAGCCACTGCCCAGACTGAAGTCTTTTTAATTTTTTTCACAGTTTTTTTGCACTAAATCATTATTCGGTGTGTTTATTTTTAGAATCCACATAAATCACACTTTATAATAGTATTTTTTATATGTCATATTTTGTCTTTTTTTTAAAGTTATTAGCTTACAAACAAAAATCTTCAACCTAAATTTTCACATTTTTACATTTTTCTTCTGAAATTATTATGAAATAGACAAGAAATAGTACCAGAAACAAATTCTACGGCATCGATTTGTATGGAAATGATACTAAACATGCCCTAGCAGCCACCAGAAGGAGAAAGGATTTTTTTTAAAGATGATTGGCGGCGGCCATCTTTGATCCCCTCCCTCTCCGCCATTCTTCACTTTTTTTTCTGGCTCCCGGACTAGAAATGCTTAGAATTAATCTAGGAACATATGTGATGGAGCTCATCAAATATAACTTTTTTTTTGGGTTAAAAGTGTTAGGCCTTACACTAATAGTTTTCATTGTTACAAAACAATTTCTATATCAATGCTTATTCGAAAGCAGTAGGTAGGTAGTATGCCTACTTATCAACTTACATACAGGGTGATAATTTAAATGCGTGCCATGGGCTTCAGGGTAGGTTAAGTATCGATTAAGGATGCCGTCAAAAATATTGAAAAATCCCAGTAAATTTTTTTTTTCGGATTTATACAAACCTTTTTTTGGAAAATCAATTTTTGACACATTTGTGCCAATTTTTAGAGAGTGCCCATACAAGAACTTTCGTCTTTCTTAACAAGTTTGAAATTGAACGAATTCCGGCTGCGATATAGGTGTTTCAATCAAATGTCAGCCAAGAAAACAAAATTGTGACTGGCATATTTTCAATATTTTTTACGGCACCCTTTATCGATACTAAACTTACCCTGAAGCTATGGCACGCATTTAAATTAACACCCTGTATATCACGCTTATTTTATGCTTATATCCCTGGCAGAGCGTAAACGGCGGCTGTAAAACATTGATTCATTCAGAAGACTGTGTATCACCATGGTGACAGGTTGTTAGCCTGTCGCCTAAAGTTGCAATCGTTGCAATACACATCTAGGTCGGTACTCTCAACCCACGGGATATGGGGTGATGCTATTCTAAGCTGGCACCACACGGGACCTACATTTGTTTTGCATTCCAATAAAATAAAATACCTACCTATCTACCTATCGCAAAACTTCTTCAACAAAGTACCTACCTAAGTATTGGCGGGCACTCAATAATTTTAATAATATAATTCTCTATGAAACTGAACAACATTTGTCTATAGAACTCCCTCTCTATCGAAGGCGGATTAGCGAGCGCAGTGCAAGGTGCCCTGCCTGTTCCTTAGTTAGATTCATTGTTTAGACGGTAGGTAATGGTAATTCTAGGCCGGCATCACAAGGTTTACCAAGTACCTGCTTATGTCAAAATATTCAACTCGCACTTGATACGAATGTAAGGTGTAAAAAAATCAACTGAAAATAGGTATTTTAAGGGGTGAACTACCCCATGACTCTGAACAACCGAGTCAATTTGTATGGCAGGTCCACATTTCTTTAAAAATATTTTTACCTATATTCCTTGGGGAAAGTTGTTCAGTTTCATGGGCTGGTTTGCAGTTGTTTTTTTACACCTGTATAGGTATCTATCTACGAAATCTGCGAGAAAATAGTGTGATTTCAGAATATAAATAAGAGTCACCCTTGATTTTCATTGTTCATTATCATCATCTATCTATCATATTATCACACACATCATCAATTTTTCATCCATCATCGAAAAATGTATAATTGTGAACAACGCCATCTCTCACAAACCACTAGAACTACTTACTTCACCTACCCAGAATAGCGTTTTAGCTAGTACTACTACTTGATAAAAGATGGCGCATTACTGCTAGTTCGTCTACTCGTCAGAAGATGGCGTTATGTGTCGTTGGTTGGTTACATAGTTGGTTATGTGTTATGTTTATGCATAGACTTCAGGAATTAAATTGTAGAGATGATAAATTATAATTGTAATTTTACTTTCACGTTTATCATAATTTTATAAGTAGGTACTTATTACCAGTATTTTTCTTGGAAACGTGCTCACGAATATAAGATTTCCAATAGTAATTGGGTCAGGGCTCAGGGGCCATTCAAAACGATAGTCAGAAGTTTTTTTTTTGAAAATTGCTCTTTTCGTAGGCACATAAAAAATATGCATATATGCCTTGTGATGTCGGCATAGAATTAGCATTACCCCATTTTTTTCCTGTCGTCGAGGAATTTATGTGTATTGCACGAAAATAGCTAAAACTGCCCTCAACTACCTATTCGTCAGACGTGGCGATAACGACCGTATTTTTACGACCGTTGACGCTCTGCCCACCCCGCAGGGGATAAAGGCGTGATTTATGTAATATGAAGGTATGCATGTAGGTATGTATAAAATACAAAGTAGACAATTTAGGTATAGAAGTTAGCACATTTTAGGTAAGTGTTACAGTTTTCAGATGTCCTTCCTTAGGTCCTACCTTACAGACCGGTCTTCAGACTAATTTCTTTATTTCTATCACCAAAACATACCTAAGTAACATTGCAAGTTCCTGAAATATTGCGTGGTCTCATCAATAGATATTTTTCCTGTTTGCAGCAGATTTTTGCCGGTCAGTTTTTCTAAGTTACCTAACCCATTCAAAGTGATAGATAAGTCATCTTAGCAATAACGTGCAGACATCCACACCGAATGCCAAACATCAATAACTTTACCCTTCCTTGTGGTGTGGTTATATTTTGTGGTGTGGCTAACAAATGTGCGACTTACCCTACCGGTCAGTAGGGTTGCCAGATCCCCCTTGCGGTAAATTACCCAGAAAGGTGTAAAAAAACTGTAAATATTACGAGAAGCAGCTCATGAAACTGTTCAACTAGCCAATAGTAATGAGATTTTTAAGTATTTCCCATACACATAGACTAGGGCAGTACCTATCTATGTCTGGCCAGCTAGATTCCCCCGCTAATTAATAGTAAAGTGCAATAACAATCAACAGCTTGAACCCAATTTAAATAGTGCACTGACTGATATAGTTTCTTGGATGGAGAGAAATAATCTTAAAATTATCCATCTTAGCAATAACGTGCAGATGTCCACACCGAATGCCAAACATCAATAACTTTTACCCTTCCTTATGGTGTGGTTATATTTTGTGGTGTGGCTAACAAATGTGCGACTTACCCTACCGGACAGTAGGATTGCCAGATTCCCCTTGCGGTAAATTACCTAGAAAGGTGTAAAAAAAGCTGTTGGTAGATATTAAGATATTAAGAGAACCAGGGGCAGAAGTCTGCTAAATTAAAATGTTTTCAGTTGAATGTCGATGGCATGTCAGTTGGATGGTTATGGTAGTTTAGTAATATGCTTAAAAAAAATGAGGAAGATCAGTGGCTGGCAATATAATGACATAATGGCAAAAAATTTGCAGGCTCGGGGCCCAGGTCATGTAACTGTATAATTAGCCCTTAGAAAAATATTAGGTATGAGATTATTAAGATCTTACCATACACATAGACTGTCAGTATGCCTGACTAGCTAGACCAAATTTTGTAATCAAATCAAATCAAATAGTTTATTTGCAAGAATTCACATAGGTTACAATTTATTACAGCCACAAAATAGAGAATTTACAGAAGGCCAGCTCGCCCCTTCTTTCGATCACTTATGCCTACTCTTTAGGGTTGCTACTTTTACTTGCCGTCACGAACTTTAATAGGTTAGGTACCTATGGTTGGAAGGCAGGTATTTTTGAACAGGGATTCAAGCCATCATGAAAGTAAACGTACCGTCACTAGTCAGTCGCACACAGATTACCTACCTACCAATGTATTGGCGGGCGGGCGATATGCGCTGGGAACGGTAGGCAGGTAGGTTGGTAACTACCTATCATGACATGAACATGATGACATGACAAACGTACCTACTTGTTCGTACGTACCTAAAACGCTAAAACACTTATTACGAACTAAATAAAATTTATAAAAAGAAATCCCTCCGTAGGTATCTATTTATCAAATAAAAGATTTCTACTTAGATACTTTTCATTATTGCGTGGGTAACTGAAAAATGACAACCCACAATTTTCTGTGGTGTTATTACACCCAAATACATCATAAAAATATTTTACTCGCCATTCCGTCCGCCCGCACCGAACGCGCCATTCACACTCAACCAGTTCCGGTTCGACACGGTTCCACAGAGCGCGTAAACGACGCGTGTGGATGTCTGAGTGAGTTTAGCCGCGTTTGCTCGAAGCCGACTCTCTGGATTGCGCTAGCCAATACTTACTTTGTGTTACAGCTGACTTAGTAATAATCCTTAAGACTATGAATTCAACCTGATACAGGTGTGCAAATCTTAATTAGGTAGGTAAAATAGCATGCAGTGTCATGTGACTCTATTCCTATTTAAATAATCCTTGACAGAATAAAAACAATTCATTAAGAGCCATTCAGTTAGCGTAGTTTTAAACAGTATTGCAGTTAGGTTCAAAAACTTTTTAATTTGACATTAGGTACGGGAAAATTGTTTAGTTTGACGCGTTTTAGATCACGTCTTCTTCGGAAAGGATAACAGGTTATTTTCTTAACGGAGGTTTCGCTATGCCATCATCAATTTGTCTTGTGCCGTGTGGTGCCGGCTTAGAATAGTATCAAAGAAAAAGATATGGGATCTTTCCCGTGGGTGTCTTGTATGGAAAGAAAAACAATTGTTTTCGTGAAGTTTTTTTAATCTGGCAACTCTGAGTGGAGGCAGGGTGGCAATGGCGAGTCCAGTTGTGGACTTGTTGTGGACAGAAATGGAGCCATCTATCCACTAGCGCGGAACTGCTGACTGTTGGGTTAGCGATAGAATAGCGTGGATGTGACTTTCTTGAAGACTTTTTAAAACCATTGCTTTTTTTTATTTAATATAGTTAGTTAATTTAATATAGTTAGTTCTCTTATAGAGATAAGCTCGCCTTTGTTTTTCAATTGTATGTTTAATTGTATTTTAAATAGTGAACAATAAAGAATTTAATAATAATAGTTTCTCATTTGTCTGACATCTTAACTGTTGGTAAGAGATGATGCAATCGATGTTGAAGCATTGCCTAGGTAGTGAGTATTCACTCTTGCTTTGACTATAATGATTCACAGTCTTCTGAATGACTCAAACTTTGGTGTAGGTTAATTGGCGGTTTTTAAAGCCGTTTACGTTCTGCCTACCCCGAAAGAGATATAGTTGCGATATATGTTTTTTTTACAAGTATATGTATGTGCTCGATATCTCTTATACATAAGATACGAGTACGACGTTGTCACAATATCGCACGTCTCACGTCTCCAACAATCATTTTGTTTGCTAGATGCCATCTTACGTCTCACTTCTTACCTACGTCTACGTACACGCTTTACATCCCTCTATATGGATAGCCAAGAAAGATTTCCTGGCGCATCCACACTAATCCAACCGCCCATATCCCGCTGACCAACAAAAACGTAGCATCGGGCGACGGTCGCTTGTTTTTCGTTTTCCCGCCAAATGATGGAGCGCGTCAGACTCAGCGCCATTTCGATTCAAAATTCAAATATGGAACTCGCCGGCACACACGACGAAGATCCCTTTTTGGACAATTTGTTTTTTTGAGATATTGATTTACAGTCTACCTATACCTCGGGCATGACCTCGGGTCTATACTCATTCTATACCTACCTACTTGGATCGAATTTTGAGCTTGTAGTTTTAATATTAATAGAGGGGATAGAGTCAATCATTTATTTAAGTAACTTGTTACTATAGTCCGATAGTGGGACTTGATTTTAGCTAGAAAAGTTTTGATATTATTCGACTAAGTTATTTAAGAATATTTCGTTAGGGACAAGGTTTTTACACACTTCTATAACTTTTTAGAACTTTGCTGCACGAGCGTTAGGTATAATTTAGGTATTTTTAATATCTCTAATTATACAATGAAATATAATATTTAAGTTAAATTTTTTGATTGAAACTGTCACAGACACGTTTATATTTTATTTTGTATAAATTTTAGAATATTTAGGTACTTGCGAATATGGAAATTAAAACTTTACTTCTGATTTCATTGATATTGAATTCGAGTTTCTAAAATTCATAAAATAAACTTTTAGGCATCATATAAAGCTACCAATAAAAGATTAGAAATATGAGAACTCAGCTTGACTTAATTATTTAAGTTTTTTGTCGCAGTAAGATTAATATTGAATTTAAGTGAATAAGTCCGTAACCATTTCATAATACCAATAAACAAAACTATAATACAAAATTTTAGAATTTTTCGCCAAAAGCCTTACGAAATAATAAGCAATATTTAAAAGGCGCGTAATTTTATATTTCGCGCGCTGGGAGCGCCGGCGGCGCGCCGTGCGAGCGAGCCGCGCCTCGCCCTGCGCGCGCACTACCCTACCCCGCCGCCCACCGCAAAAACAAATTTGACTTGATTGTTTGTTTACGTGCTGCGCTGCAATTATTACTACTTATTACTTCATAATGAGTGATCAGTGTGGCTTATTCTCCTCGGTAATGGATCTGATGAGTGGCACAAGAAAACACACAGATGTGATCATGGTAAAAATATGTCGATTTTTTCTTGAGTAGTATAAACCATTGCTTATGTAGGCAAAGTTTCAAAATTAGCATTAATATTATAGATATTTCAAAATATTTTTCAAACCTTCATTCTCTAAATTCCGTAGGCGGTGTCCACTCCACCTTTGGCTGTTAAACGCCTTAAAATTGCTACTGTTTCAGTAAAGTTGGCTTTCATTTTGATAAATATTTATGAAAACTGAACCAAAGTATCATATTATGCCATCGTATATTTTATTAAAGCCATAGTTTAAAAACAAGCTAACTTAAACAATGGTGTCCATTGTCCATATCAGTTCCGTAAGCACCCTTTAAGAGCATAAATCTATTCAACTATTAAAGCTGGATATAATTTTATCCTGCCAGGACGTAACCTCATACTTATTAAAGAAGATTTATTGGTCAGATCTGCATAATATTTACAGAAATAGGCAAAATAAGCGTAGACATTTCAGATCCGTATTTTTGTTTCCCGATTTCATCATACCTATTAAGGCAATTTTCTCCTATTAGCAACACATTTAAATTTTTTAACACTGCTAATGTCATGTACCACTTTTACTGAAATTAATCGTATGTAGCAATCTGCCTTACGCGTAGTAAGTTTCTTGCAAATTGAAAAAATATGTCTTGGTCATCAGATCCATCACCACAGATCCGTCATATTCCGTCATCCTTGCGGTGATGGATCTGATAAGGTGATGACGGAAATAAGAGAATCGATAAAAGTGGACAAAATTTGGTGTTCACAGTTGACCACTTTTATCCAAACCATACCTACTAATCATAAAAACATACCTACTAAACATACCTACTAAGGGTCGTCCACAAATTACGTAACGCAAAAATCACAAAATTTTGACCCCCTCCCCACGTAACGGGACCGTAACGCTTGGTCATGACCCTCCCCTTCCGTTACGTAACGCTTATTTTGTAATATCTTTCAGTTTATTTTTGTAATACAGCAATAAATCATTTTTGTAAAACTTGCAATTTTTCTACAATTAGACTGAATTTGAAGCTGCGAATTTCGGCACTAGCTGTACTGGCGACGCCTCTTCCTTCTGAGCTACTGCGGCTCAACCATTGTCTGCGAAATTATATAAAATGTATGTATGTTTGTAGGCTAATAACACGTGGCAATGGATCTATTTACAAGGAGAGTTTTGCAACTAGTTCCCAGCAATTATTTTTGGTTCCAGTTTGTGTTATGTAGCCAAAACGATGAAACCTGCTATAAATAGGATATAAAATTTACTCACGCACGATTCAGCCACAGTAGCCCAGATGGAAGAGGCATTGTCAGTACTACTTTCGAAAATCGTACGTTCAGATCCTGCCTTTAGCAGTTTTTTTTGAATAATTTGAATTCCTGACACTGACACTAGAAGTGTTTTAAATGTTTGTTATACAATTAATTTGGTAATATCTGAATGAGGTATAAAAAATACTTGAAAAAATCTTTAAAAAAGCGTTACGTAACGCTTGACTCTGACCCCTCCCCATAGTAACGGGACCGTAACGCCCGGTCAGAACCCCTACCCCTAGGTGCGTTACGTAATTTGTGGACGACCCTAATCATAAAAATGAAAATAAATATTTTGATATTGCTAGCACATCAAAGACGAACATAACTTATTTCTTTTATCATTCTTGTTAGCACTGGAGGGTCCAATCCAAAGTGGTATAGACCACCAGGAGGCCATCTAAACTATAACAGATACGTGAATGGCTCCATAGCATAATTTGTTCAGCGTGGCAGGTAGCTTTTGCTGGCACATGGAGATCGAGGGTCTGGCGTAAGTGATGTAGACCACCAGGAACTTGGCTAATTTATAAGATATAACAAAATGGCTTAAAAGCGAAAATTGTTTGGTATGATAGGCTGGTTCTGCTGGTACATGCAAATCAAAGATCGTAATCTATATCAGCCTATTGCAGTCCACTGCTGGCCGTAGGCCTCAACAGGGAACGCCATAAAGCACGATCTCCCGTTTTGGCCATCCAGACACAAATTTGACCAGCCCACTGCCACTTCATCTTGCTACACTTATGTCCGTCACTTTGGTCCGTCATATTCCGTCATCCTTGCGGTGACGGATCTAATAATGTGATGACGGAATAAAGAGAATTGATAAAAGTGGACAAAATTTGGTGTCCACAGTTGGCCACTTTTTATCCTTATACATACAAATCATAAAAGTGAAAGTAAATATTTTGATATTGCTAGCACATCAAAGACGAACATAACTTATTTATTTTATCATTCTTGTTAGCACTGGAGAGTCCAATCCAAAGTGTCTGATATAGACCACCAGGAGGCCATCTTGACTATAACAGATACGTGAATGGTTCCATAACATAATTTGTTCAGCGTGGCGGGTAGCTTTTGCTGGCACATGGAGATAGACCACCAGGAACTTGGCTAATTTATATGATAGGCTGGTGCTGCTGGTTGGTACATACAAATTAAAGATCGTAATCTATATCAGTTTATTGTAGTCCACTGCTGGACGTAGGCCTCCCACTGGAACGCCATAAAGCACGATCTCCCGTTTTGCTATCCAGACGTTACCAGCCGCCTTTTTTAAGTCTTCAGTCCATCTGGCCGGAGGGCGGCAACGCTACGCTTGCCGAGAACCCGCTTACTCTACCGTTCATCGCTCACTGCCACTACAGCTTGCTACACTTATGTCCGTCACTTTGATCATTTGTGGATAGCCTCATTCCGGATTTTATCCAGAGATACCGAGCATAAGCCTTTCCATTCCTCTTTGACTGACATGTACCCTGTGGGCCAGTTTTACTATCAAGTTCCACGTCTCGGCTCCGTAAGTCATGACTGGTAGGACGCATTGACCAAACACCTTGGTCTTGAGGCATTATGGCAAAGATGATTCGAGGATGTGACGCAGCTTCCCAAATGCTACCCAGCCAAGCTGCACTCTTCTGGTGATTTCAGCTTCAAACTTGTCTCTACCAATCTGCAAAGTTTGCCCAGGGTACACATATTTCTGAACAACTTTAGGGCTACACCTTCGACGGAGACCGGCTCGGGGATAATGAGTGATTATGATTGAACATGACCTTCGTCTTATCTCTTTATATTACTTCGGATCTTTTTGTTAAGGGATCTGGCAATGCATCATCTGGCGTATCCAGACTAATTTACGTCATTGCCAGACCAGGGCCTCGCTCGAAAGTTTGGACTTCTAATCTGTTCGCCTTTTACGAAAGTGCTTCGTCCCCACTTCGCGAACAACCCCGACTATGCCCTCTAGGTCCTCGTCAACGTTTATCGGGGTCTCCAGGGTAGCGAATCGATTTTTCAGTTCAAGTAAGAACTCCTCATGTCCGGCTTGGGGCAGCTTGGGGCGGAGAACTGGCTTCACCATGCGGTTTCTTTATAGCTTGAAGTTGATATTTAGGGTGCCTCTTACTAGTCGTTGATCGCTTTTGGTATTGAATTTACTGATCACAATCACTAAAATCCCTTATTATATGCCGTTTATCCGTCATGATGAAGTTGATTTCGTTCTTCGTCCTGCCGTCAGGGCTATTCCAGGTCCACTTCCGTTTTGAGCCTTTTCTGATAAAAGGTGTTCATACAGATCTCGACCTATTCATGGGGGTTTGCCCATAGTCACCACGCTGGGCACGCGAATTGGTGACCGCAGTGTGTGTTTGTGGACTATGTTGTTAACACGGGAGGCGCTGCTGCCCACCCCCCGGAAGCTCTTTATCGCCTCTTACCCTTATACCCACGGGCAGAATTGGGGTGATGAAATTCTATTCTGCCGACAGCACACGGCAAAGATCGTAATGCGAAATTCAGTTATCAGATCTGTCACATAAAATAGTGGGCTTCAATTTTCTTTATAAATATCTTATTTAAATTCAAAACAGATTTGTAAATTTTCCTTATAACACGATAATGTATGCACATGTATATGAACATCTTGTCAATACTTGTAAACAAAGCCACATGAATCATTTTTGTTAGATCCATCATACAACCCAATTCCGTTCTCTAGATTCCGTCACAGCAAATAGTGGCCTTGTTATAACTTCGCATTTACTCGATAGAAAAGTGGGCCTCTCATCATTTTATTTACATTCCTACAAAGAATGACTCCATGCCTTCAAAATAACAATAAAATCAATTTGAAAAATGATGACGGAATTGTCAGGAGAACGCGTTCCGAGGAGAATAAGCCAAATAGTGATATAGTAACTGTGAAAAGACGAGGAATTGATCGGTTGTTATCTGCCAGTCAAGAAAGAAACGATGGGAAGCAGTACGCGTACGTTCCTATTTATTTACATTAATGTCGATTTAGAGGTATAGATAATCAAATAGCGCTACTAAAAATAATTGAACAAAAGTTCGCGATACCTACGTAGAATGTGTTGTAAAACGTTAATTAAATAGGTATAACTTTAATAGTTATTCAACAATTACAATATTACATAGGTATTACATCCGCGATCCGATTTAATGCTACCCCGTTTGACCGCGACCAGTGTGCGCCGGCGCGGCGCGGCGCGCGCTTACGGATCGTCCGCGACAAATAGGTATAAATTCACGCCGCGCCGTGCTTCGGTCGGCCATATAGTTAAATCCCTATGTTGCCATGGAGATAAACTTCTAATATTTTGTATGGTTGTTAATTACATGATTCTGGTAGAGTAATATTAACTTTATACACTCGAATTCAATATAAGCCCTAATATGAAAAATAAGTTTGACGTTATAAAAGCTTTAATCCTAGACTTCTAAACTTTTATGAACGAATTTAGTAAAAGCTAAAAGAAAATTTTACCATTATGAGACTAACTCTAATTTAATATTGGCGAAATTATAAGCATTTTTCCGTTTAGGTATGTAGCAAGTACATTAAACTTCTAAAAATTTCATAACTTTAAGACATCGATATTTCATTCTAGATGTAACTTTTTCTTCCACTCGAATTTTATAATAACTGTTTATTTTTGCTAAATATGTAAATACCTAAACAGTACCTAAAGCAAGTATATATAATTTCTAATTTTTCAAAGAATAGTCTTATAAACATGTTAGTTATAGGGTTTTAAAAAATCGCGAACTTTAATAATATTAAAACACAATTACTTTCCGCTACCGAACTACTAAGGAAATAGGTATACTATGGTAGTTGTAGGTAGTACGGAAGACCACTGGCAGCTTTCGCGACCGTATTATTTTATAGGCAGCCTGTAGGTAGGTATTTATGGAAAGAATTAAAAATAGACCGCCTCACTTGCTAATTTCCTTGTCGTCTACTAAGAAACTCTATCTTAGTTTGTACCTTCTTGTAGCTACAACCAATAGTTTATTAATAAAATAAACATGAAATGAAGGCACAATAAAATGATTTGTACTTATCAAAGCTTCACAAAGCTTTTGCGGAAACAAAAGCTTACAATATTTTTGTCAAACAACCTAATGAAGTGGCCACACCCCCGATACAGTAACATCCTCGTCAACCAATCAGAAACCTGGAAACAGTTGCGCGCGTTCCCATTGGCGGGCGATCCGTTACAGTTGCCGGGAAAACTTGCGAATGGCGGGGATTTTGACACATTTAGTTATGTTTATGAAGGAGGCTTTTCAGGTCCGATTGGGTTGGTGGATCTTATCTATTTCGTTCGGCTCTTATGTGCTGCTTTCGTCCTATCTATGATGTGTATGAAAAATGAAAGATATGGCTGAAAAATTGCTATTTTATGGATCACAGAATTACAAAAGACTTAAGAGCAATTTACTCAGTGAATAGGCACATGAAAAATCACCCTTCTTTCCCGTTAGCAGCTTAGGAAAGGTAAAGTTAGAGAATAAGCAGTCACTACAAAATCCCACAAGCAAGGCTATGATTCTGACACACTTCTTTCGGTTCTACTTAATTTTAGGTAGGTACAGACTCGTCGGCCCAAGCAAAAAATTATACGATTGGGATGAGTTTGATATTCTATTCTATTCTATTTATGCTCATTGACGTAGCCAAAGAATTACCTACTTTGAGCTTACCTATTATGCAATTAATTACAATCAGATATCAGTCTATGTATCATCTATTGAATTATTTAGGATTCTACAATTTGGTACTCATTTTTCAACGTTCAAAAGAGACGCTAATAAAATGCATCACTCTAGCACACCACATTATGAACATACTCGTACTCCCCTCAGCGGGGCGTTTTCTGTAATAACTCGTATTAAGCACTAAAAGTCAGCTCTCAGCGTCTTAAAGCGATACACACAAGAATCTTATAGCGGCGGTGGGCTATTCCCGCTTGGTCGTTTTTCGTTTCGTCAATAAATCCATTTGAATTTGTTTGTAATATATTTTTTTTAATTATAAATGAAGTAATTACAGGAACACGATTTGTTTGTTTCCGCTTAATTTGGTAAAATATGTTTATAATTTTGATGCGTTTTATCGGCGAATTTAGCTTGTGAGCTATGGATAAAAGAAACCTGAGATAGTCACATTAAAAGACTCAGAACTCTGAACGAAAAAACTCTCTGGGCCTTCCTTAGCATCAATCTGCTAGTAGTACAATCCTAACGAATCTATGATGGCCTAGGTACAACAGACTGATTAATCGAAAGCGGTTAATAATCTTAATCTAAGCTGAAAGAGTAGGTACTACTAAAAATAAGACATCTACTCAAAGAGACTAGTGAAAGCTAGATAAATTAAAAAGTAACGCAGAAGGAACTCATCTCCTCTCGTAAGCTAAGACTCAAGAGCAGACAATATAAGGCGGGCACACACGGAATTACTCCAACAACACAATATCCGCACAGAACCGGGTAATAGACGTAAATGTGCACGACTCAGATGAAATTAATAAATAAGAAAAAGTGTGTTAGCAAGAAAGAAGTCCCAAGCCCACTGCAGCACGTGAAAATGAATATGATGTGCATATGCTTGCACAAATATAATTGTAACTAAGGTAGAAGTAGGTACCTTACCTACAGAGTCAACTCAAAATTGACGTCAAAATTCACCATTTAAAAAATATCATCTGTCTGATATACATATATTTCTTTCTTATTGTAAATGTTAAGTCAACAAGGAAATTAGTTTAAATAAAGAAAAATGTCTGTAAGCCAAAACACAAGAGCAAATGACGACTCAGATGAAATAAACTGTCGGGCGTCGGGTACGGACTCGGGGCGTAGAAAACACACTTTTTCTACTACAGCCACAACAGTCTACTGCTGGACATGGGCCTCCCCATTTTGGGGGGTTCTATAGCCATACTCACCACGCTTGGCAGGCTGATTGGCGAGCGCAATGCAAGAAAATTATTCGAATGGTGTGACAAACGACATTATCCTGAAGCGTGTAAGCTTACTGACTACATCCTTTGAGGACATCTGTGGCGGGGGCAAGCGGAGGGGAAGGGGAGGGAGCGATATTCAAATTGCGAACATTTCATTTTAACGCTTGCGAAGATATGCGCCGCTCCCACGCTGGGGTAGAGACGTAAGATGATGTCGATATAGTCTAGAAAACTATCGACATTTTGAAAAAGATATGTTCCATCCTTGTTTCTTAATAAGCTACATGATTGATTAACCAACAGCTCTTATTGCCGGTTAAATTATCTATCTGTCGTTTTTCAACATTCATACATAACACACGGCCACACCTTACAAGAACTGAAATTAGTAACATGTGATAGCGTCCTCTACTGAAATCCTTAATTAAGATGGTGTTTTTAGGCTCGGAATAAATTAAATTAACACTACCTACCTAATTCAAACGTCCAAACTGTCAAAAATCTTGCTTGATCTTTGTGTTATGAAGACAGCGTTACTTAGAGCTGACTTTTCGGTTTATGCTCTTTAAAACGATTTTTCTTGAAACGTAGTAACATTTTCTAAGTAAGTTCAGTCTCTCATGCTAACTCATGAACAATCCAAAATGTAAAGTTTAAATTTTTTTTTAGACTGTTACATTTTACAGCAATAATTGTCACTTTTCTAGATGTAGATAGCAACATTTACTAAATCGTACAACCAAATTTTTGATCTAGCTTGTCGGTATTAATCACATGAAAATCGAAACCTTAAAAACAGATCTACTTATTTCATGAGTTAGCTTGAGAGAAATCGACAATTTTCCACCAACTCTACTTCCAAGTTGAGACGTTTGCGAAATGTGAACATTTCGCGAACTGATCGTGTCGCTGCGGAATTCTCATTTGCTCCCCCCTCCGCCCCCTCCCCTCGATCGAGCCCCCTCACCCCCCTACCCTACCTGTATCTGTTCGGGGTCGTGAGAAGTTAGAAGAAAGGAGGTATTGAGTCTGTCGAATTTTGTGAGGTCTTTTGTTCTGTGGGTGGATTTTGTAGACTATTTTAATGATGGGGAGAAGTTACGGAATGTGAACAATTTGGTTCAAATACGAAGCAGTTTAGTAATATTATAAGTATTCTAAAGTCTGCACTGAAGGAAAACTAAAGAAACATTTTAATAATTCATATTATTTCTAAATTACCAAACAACGATAACATTTACATTTAGTTTTAAGATCTGATCTTAAATACTTACTGAAAATTACACAAAAAATGTGTGATGGATCCGTTACATTTTATATTCCCAAAATAATTTCATTCAGAAACATACCTAATATCATCCACGTAAGTGGATTCACAAGAGTCAATAACAACTCAATAATTGTTAATGTCACCTTTACCAAAGTCAATATCCATACTCATAAGATTATAGTATATCTGTTATCGAGATATACATTGGTAATTACTTTCTCCCCCCTCCCCTCACCCCTCACCACCCCCTCTCCTCTCATTGTAATTTAAATCGAATTCCCGTCGACAACTAAATTGAAATATTTCAATTTCGACGCACCTTCCGCCCCGCGTTCGACGTTTGAATTTAATTCAAATTTAGAATTAAGATGGCGGCGACATCCGCTTTCTGTTTGCTCATCTGTTTATTAAAGAGATATTAATTCAGAACGACTCGGTTTTGGTTACGAATATACTAGATGAAGATGTAGAGAAAGCAGAATATGTAATGTCATGATCAATTAGTAAGATATGCAACCGAAATATGGCAAACGTTCATACAAAAACTATCAGCAGTTTCGATCTCATTAACAAATAATGCTCTCCAAATAAACTTGAGCCATTTGTATGGCATTATGGAAGCCATTCAAACACACAAAGCCACACTGTCTAAACAATCAAACGAGACCAACAATAAATACTAAAAGAGCGGAATCCTCGACGCGAATAAACATAATTGTGTTTTTATTCGTTCAATAGAAGCTTTGTCCGGTAATACAAAAACGAGTTCTCCAAAAAGTCACCTTTATAAATTAAGTTTCAGCATTTGTGAACACCAATCACAATTAGGAGGCGGGGTTTTCC
Organism: Phthorimaea operculella; assembly: GCA_024500475.1. Lineage (NCBI taxonomy): Eukaryota > Metazoa > Arthropoda > Insecta > Lepidoptera > Gelechiidae > Phthorimaea > Phthorimaea operculella. Next base: position 17,399 of record JANFCV010000293.1, read on the forward strand.
GGCGTTGCGATTGGTCCGCGCGATCTTCTCAGCTGACAACATTTTATATAACCGGATGATACAGAATATACAGTTAACACTGGCGTGCGAAAGGGATGGAGATATGAAGAATACAGTGTGTCGTTTCGCTCTCGTTGCGTCTCGCTCGCTCCCTCCCCGCAACTGTCAGTTTGGTTGCCGAAAATTGAAGCAACAGTGTTGGCAACAACTTGGCGCGAGAAGGAGCCCCTTGAAATTTCGAATTTCGATTGCGCGCGCGGTTTTGAATTTGGAACTTTAACTTTTTAAAGATAGTGTTGGAAAATGTTTAGTGTTTTGGTTGGTGTTTGATTTGAACTGTTTTTGTACGGACAGTTAGCGGAAATATTATGGAGATGTCGCTACCGAACGGTGTGGATGTTTCACAGCTGGTACAGCATCCAGTGCTGGCTGCTCTACCACCTTTCTTTCTTAGAGCTTCGGAAAGATATCAGGTAATAGACAAAATAAGTTATTTGCTTCAGTTTTATTAAAAAAATGGTTATTGAGGTAGGTAGGTAGGTAACTTACATACTTATCGAAATTTACAGACATAGGGCAAAAATATTCTAAAGGCACGGAACGGACTCACTTTTTACTTAGAATAAATAATATTTGTAATCGGTCAATTATTGGCGAAACAGGAATAACCCAATGAAAGATACATCTGTCAATATTTCGTGCTGGTTATTTACTTTTAGAAATTCGAAAAATTACAATAAAAATAAAAGCTTTTACGCCAGCCAGTGAGACCTACGTATCACAAAGTTTCCTATTTAAAGTACGGCCATATTTGAGTGCTGTCACTTTTTTAAACTTGGAAATTTTCCACCGGGGACAGGATTTGAGCCTGCGACTTTCATCTGCATCTGAACTGCTAATGTCTCTGTCAACTGGGCCACCGTGGCTCAATCGTAGCCTGTCAAAATCATGTCATTATTATGGTCTATTTTTTTTGTTGAGGTGTCTTCTACATGGGTATGACAGCTGTCAAATATGGCCTATTCAGACGGCCGAACTTTGGGAAAGTTTTTACCATCTTGACCTAACGACACTGATTAGTAGTTTACCGACGGAAAACTATAAATGCAATAGTACAGTCTCTCCCGCTCACTCATGAACAATCCAAAATCTAAGGTTTTTTCGAGATTTGAACATTTTACAGCAATAATTGTTACTTTTCTAGATGTCCGACTTTTCCATAACAGTCACAAGATAATTGATCATGACATGAGTTAGCATGAGAGACTGTACAAATTGGGATTTAGTGAAAATATTTAGAGTCCATTGTTTTCTTATTAAATTCGCGGCACATGCTGACTATTTGCTGACTATATCTTTAATTTACTTATTATTTATTTAGCTCATTTTTTTATTATGACAGAAATTATCACTTATTTTTTTACGCAAATAATTGGCTTAGCTTTCTCCGTGAACTGAAAATAAAATAGGTACTTACACTCTTTCACACAAGAAATGTTTCTACTTGTGCTACGAAATTGCTTTTTTCTAGAGGTACCTAATAAAATACAGACGTCAACTCTCTTTGGGAATGCAATTGTAGGCGGTATCACCGCCATGCGGTTGACCGGGTTGACCAAGTCGACAGATATTCAGCCGAGGTCAAAAACTCTACCTACTTACGTGTCGCCTTTTACGAAACACTCTGAGGGGTGGTAGTATTCTTAAACGTTATCTACTGTCTAAAATATTACTATTCTCATTTTAAAGTTGCATTTCATTTCTTTATTTATTAACATTATCAAACTCTAGTATTTGTAATTTTGCATGCATACAAACTTGATACAAGACAATACTTATTAAATAGTGGCTCGTTTTACTAGTAGAAAAATACAGTATTACAAACGGGTATTCTATTTCCGGCTGTTTTTATAACAAGGGTAGTAAGATATTGAAATTCAAAACCGGAACTCTTACGACCCCGTTGCAAAGCTACCCAATAATTTAATTACATTATTACTTTTTTTATACCAGCAATGTAATAATGATACATTTAATTCAATTGAATTATAAAAGAGTATGCGTTACAAGGTGGTTACAAATATAAAAACATAACCCTCCTTAATTTGAGGCAGTCGGGTAAAAGTATACTTTTTGCATGTAATACGATAGTTTGATGTTAGGTTTCATACAATGTTAATGAAATGGTGTTGTATGATATTTTGGTCTATTATTAGTTGATATTGTGTTGCATTACAAATTGTTGTGTAATTTATCGTATTAAAATGAAATGTAGAGTCAAAGGTAGGTGCGTATTTTTTAGTTGTCGCAGTAAAACCGCGAATCTGGAAATTCGCGTATATTATAAGGCAATACGCGAATTTCTTTTGCTGGTCAGGTAGGTAGCGGCTGAGAATTCTGCCACCCCTATTCTACTCAGGGTGTTTCGTAAAAAGCGACGTAGAGTTTTTGACCTTGGCTACAATATTTGCCGACTATTGTCAACCGTAGGTATGGTGGCGGTAATACTAGGTACCTACGATACGTGTTGCGCCGACCCCAGGTAATTGAGATAAGGGTAGGAAGATGATGGTTAGGTAGGCCTCTGCAAAATTAACAGGCTCCTGATATGGTTGGGTAGGTAGGCCTCTGACATGGTTTACAGGTCCCAGACATGGTTAGGTTAGTGACATGATAACGTAGTAAAATGACGAAATTATGCCATTTTTCAGGAATTCGCATATTGATTTTGCGGTTATCCTGCGATTAAGCCATTCATAAGATATACGGAGAACTTAAATAGGATTATCATATCATTTACTCATCTTTCTCATTTTTTTACCACGTCCAGCCCCAAAATCTGAAACAAACTAATACTTCACCAGTTGTTTTGTTCGCAGCGCACGCCGAAATGCGCTCGGTGCAGAAACCACGGCGTGGTGTCAGCCCTGAAGGGGCACAAGCGGTACTGCCGGTGGAGAGACTGCGTCTGCGCCAAGTGCACCCTTATTGCTGAGAGACAAAGGGTCATGGCTGCTCAGGTGGGTTACTATTTATAGCTAAGTTTTGACACGAGAAATAGTGGCAAACTAGATTTTGATATAAAAAACAGAGACAAAATTAAATTGTGACGTTACATACAAAGGCACACTACACTTTGACATTGAAATAGTGACTAAAGAAGACCTTGATAGACGATAGCGGCTTTAAAAATAGTGACAAAACTAGATTATGACACCAAAAACAGATACAAAACTAAAATACAGACAAATGAAGATTCAAGAAATACAGAAATCAAGGCGTCGTGTCAGCACTGAAGGGGCACAAGCGGTACTGCCGGTGGAGGGACTGTGTCTGCGCCAAATGCACCCTTATTGCTGAGAGACAAAGGGTCATGGCTGCTCAGGTAGGTTAGAGTTCTAGATTTTGACATTAAGAAAGGAAAAAACTAGATTTTGTCATCACAAATAGAGACACAACCAGATTTTAACATTTGAAATAGTCTCAACCAAACTAGGTATTGATATAAAAAATAGGGACATAACTAAATGTGACTTAAATATATTGCGACATTAGAAATAGTGCTAATACTAGATTATGTTATGACACCATTGGAAGAGAAATTAGAAGCAGAGAAAAAAAGTACTGTCAGTTTGAAATAAAGCAAAATTTTACAATACGCTAGATCAGCTGACGAATAATATTTAGAAAAGTCCTTATAGTTCCAAATTCGAATCTTATAGAAAAATCTAACAGTCAAAGAACTCCTAAAAGCCTTCCTAACAGTTCCTCTCCGCCCCACAGGTGGCGCTACGCCGGCAGCAAGCACAGGAAGAGAACGAGGCCCGGGAACTGAACCTGCTGTACTCCGCGCCGAGTGGAGCCGCGCCGCACCACTATAGCGACATGCCTGATGATTCACCTGGTAAGATAAAAAAAAGAAAAATTAAAATATAAAAAAGGGAATTTCGTGTAGAGATTTGAGCCTGCTACATTACGCGATGCACCACTATAGCGATATGCCTGATGGTTCACGAGGTAAGAAAAAAATAATAATTAAAAAATAGGGAATGTTTGGTAGAGATTTGAGCCTGCTATGTTTTGCGCCGCACCACTACTATGTAGTGACATGCCTGATGTGATGATTCAGCAGGCAAAAATCCTCTGTATTGGCTACCACATCTTTTCTGTCACGCTGGCAAAGCCAGACTTCCACACGCGTGGTAATTCTAACTTTCGTAGATTCATAATATGCCTGGTGAGTACAATGAAACACTTTTAACGGATGTGAGAGGAACATTTTAAGTAGATTCTGCAAGTTTGTTGTGAACATTTTAAGTAGATGCTGCAAGTTTTTTTTTTGTAATTGTACAAACACCATGTCTGCTATCAGCAGAGCTAGGCTGTAATTGTTACGAGTTAGGAAAATTTCCCCAAGGAAAATAATTGACCCTCGAATTTTTTGTTATCGAGCAGTTTACAAAGCTCTGCCTTCCCCGTAAAGACACCCTGTATAAGCTCGTACACACATGAGTGACTTCCAATCTCCTTCCAAGTTAGAAGTGTCTGAGTATCCTCTGTGTATGTGACACTTGCAAGATGGTAAGACCCGCGGGCAATCGAAATATACCATCTGTAGGTACTAAAGTGTCTATAGGATATTTTCTCTTGAGAATTCAATTTACAATGTTCCTTGTAGTATGATGTATGAGTAAAACTGTGGACCACTTCGCGAAATATATGTTCGGAATGCTGTTATAATAAACTTAGCTAATGAAGATCTTGTTGTATGTCATCCTTCCTTACGAGTCATCCGACCTTCACAAATTAGAACTTCATCTTATCCTGCCTATTTTTCTTAGTTTCGTGCATAATATCTAACTGAAATGCGAAAGGAATTAAAAATGCTACAAATAAATAATCAAATCTCATAATTTTAACAAGATCAAGATCAATACCATCCGAATATTAAATTCTAGCTATAAAGGTAAAAAATCGCGCCAATTAAAAACCGTGAAAAGTGTAACCACTTTACCGTCGCTTCGGAAAACCAGCCAGCGCGCAAACTGAAGAAAAAAGTAAAAAGCATTTCGCCACAAAACGCCATTAAAAACAAAACGAAACAAACATTCAAATTACGAACACCCGCCATTTTGAGTGTTGCTACCACTGCTACACAGTTTTCATGAAATGGCAAACGGTCCTATCTACACTCATGCGTTTTCAACTTGCCTTTAGCAGTACATTTTTGCATTGCATTTTAACCTCAGCCACATACGATTAACAAAAGTAGCGATGCATGCTGTTAGTATGTAGTAAGATATGAAAGTAGCAGTGTTGAAAGGGCAAGTGAAAAATGCGGGGAAATATCTCAGAGCAAGAGAGTGTTTCAAAAGTTGACATGAAACTATTAGCAAACAGACTTGGTGCTTGCTAAAACGCATGTTTACATCATTGTATTCACTTTTGCTTTATTCGAGGCTATATTAAGCCATGAAGCCAAATACAGTATCAAAGATTGAGCGGACTAACTCAGAAAAAAAGGACACTGGCCACTGGCCCACGTATTTTACCATAAACTTAGTTAATCTGTGCAAAGATTGGATAAGAACTTGTATACTTGATTACCTACTAAATACTTATGCATTTACGAACTTTTGATTAGGTGTGTCTTAAAATGCCTTTTTGATTGCGACGAGTTTTTATAACATTCATTCTCGCTCGTAGAGTTCTGTCTCATACCTTCCCTCACTCGGAAGGAAAAACGGGAAACCGTGTGCAAGTGTACAAAACCGGATAAAAATATAAAACCCGGTTCACAAGTGCAAAACAGCGGGTGATAGGTAAGTGTTGCGCTGCAAAACGACGTTTTTTGTCGCTTAAATTGCAATCTGAGAGTTTTGCACTTTTTCCTTTATTTTTGAGTACTTAATGTCAATAACGTAGCTATTACACTATCCTTACTTTTACTGGAGAGCCACAAAGACTACTTTTTACCGAAGGAAAATATCTTGTTCCCACAAAACGGGAGAAAGGGCCACGAGTAATAACGCGGGGCGTTAAGCTAGCTATTCTGCCTAAACAAAAATTTTAACTCATTTGACTTGATCTAAGTAATATAATTAAATTGTATTTCAGTCGTTGAATCTTGTTTTCAACTCTGATTACGACGAGTTTTCACAATATCTTTGCTTGTAGAGGTTTCTTTAAAAAGTCCCTTGCTCTGAGGGGAAAAGGGGTAAACCGTGTGCAAGTGTACAAAACCGGATAAAAAGTATAAAACCCGGTTGCAAAGTGCAAAACTGCGGGTGATAAGTGTTGCGCCACGTAGCGACGTTTAATATTGGCGCATAAATTCTTGCGGTAGATGGAGAGCTAGCTATGTAAGGAAAAATGTTTGGGTACTTAGTGCAAGAGAGTGTAGGTTTTGGCGATTTTGATTGTCTTGGAATATTTTACGCTCTTACGACTATCCCCAAAAATAAATTTGTCTCGACGACAAGTTAGCTGTAAGCAAGCACACTACATTGTAGCTGTCGATAACACTGTCCAATAGGTACAACAATATTTCATACAACGCAACGTTTTCAAAATACCTACCTATACAGGGTTATTTTTTCATCACCCAGGAAAATTTGCAGGGTGATTAAGTATACCGCAAAAAAAATTGGATGTCCCATTGAAAAATTCATACCTACCTATCTACTCGGCAAAAATGTATGGAGAACCAAAAATTTTCTTTTAGATTTCGCGTGTGGCCCCATAGTAAAAGTTGTTCAGAATCATGAGTAGAATCACACTGCAAATTTTCCTGGGTGATAAAAAAATAGCCCTGTGTGCAGATAGACAACAAAAAATTGAAAATTCAGCGGCTCACTGTTCCTAACCGCATGCTTTGACCAAAAAATCTCCTAATTAAACCCAAAATCTGAAAATATTGTTAATTTCCTGTACTAAATCACTTGCAAACTTTATAAGTAGGTACTTCCCAGTCTATAAGCTGAGGTTTGTTTTTATAAGTTTCCCGTCGGGAGTAGAACCCTGCACTTCCGCCGTTCTTTTGACGCCAAAAGGCAACTCTAAATCTCCAGCCAACCCCGCATGGGCATTCAGTTAATTGCAGTTTCTTTTCACATTAAAACTGTGTATGATCCGCTTTGGTGGCGCTTAATTTGCGTAAACTCAAACGTTGAATAAGGGTTAATATCCACTTTTACGAAGCTAAGTGCTCGTTCAGGCATGCGACTTTTTTGTCGCGCGACAGTCGCTAATCCCTTTCATTATCTTGTGATGAAAAAAGCATGTCTGAACGGAGCCTAATTCAAAGGCGACTCAACGTGCAACATCGCGACGCGTGAAATCGTTTCCATAAATGTTTACAACAGAAGAAACGCCGTCTACACACCCACATGGGAGTCGCATCGATGACGGCTGATGATCACTTGTCTGATAGATGTCATCTTATGACTCACGCCATACGTCTCATCTGTAAAATGAAGATATCCTCTTGGGAGGATTGAACAGAAATACTTGACTTTGCTGATAATCAAGCTGAAATCCAATGAAAACATAAAAACTAACTAACTAACTAAAAAGAGTACAAGAGTTTTATTTACAACTATGTATAAAAACTAACACTGACAGAATCGATTCCTAAACCAGGTATTTACATACATACTTTTTTGTTTTGATGCTATCCGCTTTTTATACAAATTCTAGAATCCAAAATTGCAGATGTTTATTGTATCTACTTAAATACCTACCACGGGTGCTAAAGGATTAGCGCAAACAATTTTGCCTCCAGTTTGAAACAATAAATCTCCCAACAACTTCCGAAGCCGCAGAAGCTTTATGAAGTGCGTCAGCCTGAAAACTGCAAAGTCCCCTCAACAAGCCAGGCATCGTTTGTGGGATTCTTAATCATCCCTGCCTGACCCGTTTGTACCGATATGTCTGAAAATCTCCCACCTGAGCACAATCTATCAAGGCTGACATAGAAGTATTTGAATAAGCTATTTGAAGCGCACCCAGGTCGGCCAAAGCTAAGATAAGCATTCCAGGTTTTACTCACGTTCCCGACCTCCGTTGCAAATGTCGCGAGAACCCACAATTCGCAGCGAATCCGCCGGTCGTCGCCCGCTCCGCATCCACTCGCAAACCGCTCGACGTGTGATTGAAAAATAAAGCTGTAAGTTACTGTCGGACAAATGTAACTCAACCCTTATAATTTTCTTTTCAGTCGACACTCAAAGTGGCGCCTTTGCTTCAAAGTGTTCAAACCCAGCAGTTTCTCTCTGTAAGCTTGTGCTAGGTACTAAATTACCAGTAGCAATGTATGAAACTAGCCTTTTGACGTTACGTTCAAGAATTTAAAGTAAAGGTTTTAAAAAACGTCTTTAAAAGTGAATGAAAGTCATAATGAAGTTACTGATTACTATTTTAAATAAGTATTCTGGTAGATACTTAGGTTACCCACTTCTAACTAGGTGACTCCCGCGTTCGGACCAAATAGGACCGACCCACTTTTGGACCAAATGATCGAATACGAAATCTCAAAAATACCTCAGTCTTACCTCTACTTAGTTCTATTACACTTTAGCTAGCAGAAAAATGAATAGATAATATGAATGAGTAACGTTTTTAATATAACCCCCTTACACACTATCATCTCGTCTCGAGCACATATTAGAAATTGCGACGCGTGAGAGAATGTAAGAGACCGCTCTTAACAGCTACGGAGACAATATCAAGCGTTATACTGTCTTGAATTAAACTGTAATATAAGATGGTGTGCTTGGTTTTAGAAAGACGTTGAGTAATGAAATGAAAAATGTGGCGTGAAATGTAAATGTACCATTTGAGTACCTAGGTACCACGGCACGGCAAACCATGGCTACAGATAGGAAACTGTTGAAAATGTTTCTGATAAGTATGTTTATAAAATAGCTATAGCTGTGACCTCACAACTAATGCTGATTTCATTTACAGGAAGTTCGGATGCAAGTGCTAAAATTCTGCAACCAAATAATAGGATGTGTTTTCCATCTCGTATACCGGGTAATTTCTTAGTCTGTGCGCAAACTTTGCAGGCTTTCTACTCGTGGTAATTATCAAGTTTTACTACGGGACCACTGCTAATTACAAAAAAAAGACTATTCCATAGAAAAATTCATACCTACTCGGCAAAAATGTATGGAACACCCAATGTTCCATGGAAAAATTGTTCAGTTTCATAGTCTGAGTCTGAACACGCCTTTTCACAAAGGTTCAGAAAGTTTTCGTTACACCGTCATTTACATCATATACCTTCTATTAGACCCTCTAGAACCAAGTGTGGTGTGCGAGAATGTGGTCGGAATGTGACGTCACCTCCGTAATGGCCGACCAGACACTATAACATTCTTATCAAACCTCCCGCCCCTTTGAGGTTATTTCTTTGTTCATAATACGGAGCGTGCTAATGGAGGACAAGAATGTAATAGTAATACACACGGAGTCATTCACATCTTCAGGACACCGAAAGACTTATCATGGTTTAAGTAGTGAAACGCGAAGCAAAAAAAACACAAATAAATACCTACTGTCAAAATTATAAAAAAGCTAGAGTGCGTTTCATTTTATAGTTCCTATGGCGGCGTCATGTTGGTAGCATTAGAGATATGTATGTTTTTATGGCGGCAATAATATTACATACTTTCCAATGCTACCATAATGCTACTAACATGCAAGCTAACATGACGCTATAGGAACCTTAATAGGAACTATCAGATGTCAATTCAATTTCTTTCTTTCTGTGTGGCGTTTTCATTGGGATTTCGCCAGTGTCAAATTGGTATTGCTTAGATTCAGTTTCTTACTTTGATTTAGCCAGTGTCGAGTTGGTATTGCTTATTTTCAGTTTTTTATTTTAGCAATAAAATTGAATTGATGTAACAAAATACCCCAAAAGTGACAGTTGGTTGACACTGCTTTTTGTATTTTCTACAGAACTGCCCATTTTGAAATAATCAAAGATTACGCGTTATAAGTACTCTAATTTGTCCCAGACATTTCAGTTATTGAAAGAAATAGATAAATTCACATTTTTGGAGGTGCAATACACAGTGTATTAAAAATAGGAGATTCTGTTTAAAATTGTCTATGTTCCCTACAATCTGCAAAACTTAAAAATAGACCTATTCGTAGCAAAAAACTCAAACGCAATTATTACTCAGAAATTACATAAAAATGCTTGGACAAACCGAAATGAATTGGAACAAAGATCACTCCATACAAACATTGAGTGGGGTCAGTCAGACCCCGATTCACTCTCACTGGCAATCATGTAATCAATATCGAGTAATCGACTGACGTTGGCCTGCGGTGCTCAAATTTTGCGTCTTGAACCACTAGTGGGGGTCATAGTAGGGATCCCTGTACGACAAAACTGAATCGGTCAGTCAGATCCCGGTTATCTCACTCTCTCTCTTCGTGTGGGACACCGAGTCGTTTAACGACCCGATGAACTGAGGGTCACAGCATCAGACTATGCCAGGTTCATTCTAAGTAAGGACTTTGAATAAAGTAGCTCTTAGTAGGTTAGTATTTAAAAGATTAAAAGTATTTCCGTTCCTGTAATAGGCTAAAGGCTTTTTCTATACAGAGTTATGTAATTGTGTAATCACAGCTTATGTATCTCAGTGAAGCTTATGAATTAAATTTGATATTCGAGCTTTTCTCATAGTGACATTTTAATAATTCTTTATAATCCAGGTTTATTTAAGTATGATGAATTGACTTGTCGAACTAGTACCGCGTGTCTAGATAAAAAACTTATGTAAAAACTTTCCGCAATGATTGCCTGAGCCAGAGCCCCCAATTATTTATTGTCAATAGATCGAAACGTAAATAAAATAATGTAAAGTTTGAGAGCCGCTGATAGAGTAAACGCCCCCGCCGCGGGGAGCTATTCTCAACTCGAGGGGTAGGTTTTAATAAAATCGGTTTTTTGAGCCGTTTTCTATTGATTCTTCTAATTTGAGTTACCGGTGTTTAGCGATGTGGGGTGTCGGATTGTTTTTACCCGACTCAAAAGGAGGGTTGTGTTATTAAATTGATATCGGTTGGTTTGGTGGATATCGAATTTGTCGGTTTTGCAAAGGGGACATTTCACTTGATCTTTGTGTTTGTAATAATAAATTATCGCAGTGATAATGAGCATTAATAGTTTTACGTTAGGTAATTTTTAACGATTTTCTGTTCAGTTCAGTTTCCTCTTTGGCGTTTTCATTGAGATTTCGCTAGTGTCTGATTTGTTTTGCTAAGTTTCTTTTTAATTATTTTATGGAGCTAATCACTTTTACTGTGATTGATTAGTTGCGGGAAATTTTTGGTTTATGAAGTGACGTTAGGTAATTGAGCATTTGACAGGATGAATCCATACGCAAAAGCAATACCTACGCCTATATTATTCATTTGTCTCTTAAAGGTGCCTCGACTATCAAGAAATATAACTACCACGACCCTAGCGGATTTGCAGCTACGACTAGGCCCTATATTTACAGACATAAATACTTACATTTACATATCAAAAACCTCATAAATGTAAAAAAAACTTGCTTTCTCTTTTACGTCGATGATCTGATCAGTGATCGGAATAACGACATTTCTTCTACCCAATTAGCTTCTAATGTGTCCTCCGATCATTATCGTCTCATGTTTCAACAATTGTGGACTGTTTTTTCTTTCGTAAAAATTATTTCACTGTTCTGTTACATTCTCCCAGTGCCCCCTTAAATGGTCAGTTCTGTTAAAAAAGAATATTACTGGAATGCATTAAATGGTGACAGTATCGTATTTCGTGACAACTGTCACTTTTAGGGGATTTTGTTACAGTTACTGATGTGATTGAATGATGGATGAAAAAGCATTTTGTGGTAATGTTTGTTATCCATCTTGATTTTGACAGAATAACGGTTTACGTTGCGTTGGATATTGAATAATTTTTAATAAGGCTTTTGACAGGGTAAGCCAAACAGGTCTTTAACATCACATCATCATCTTCCTGCCCTTATCCCAATTACTTGGAGTCGGCGCAATATGACATGCTGTTTATGATGACGTGCTTTTAATTTTAATTTCAATAACGTTATTATGCATTTTGTTTTGGAACTAATAGCTTATCAAGTTATCAATTTTACAAGGAAGTGCCGTAGCGTAGGGCATGCTTTTAGAACCGCTCCCTAAGGTACATGAAATGTTTTTAATTTTTTCTGCTATCTATATATGAGTTTTTCTAAAACACGTTGGACTTTTCAAGTTTCATTCATTATTTTGATACTCCTGACAAATTCTATAACAGCCCCCATTCCAAAGCTCACTAATAGCCGTATCTTACAATATTCCTCAGCCACTCGAGAGCTCTCCAACCCTTGCAAAGATTCAGTTCTCAAGTGTCCAGTTAACTACTATCCGCCACTCGAACGCATCCCGGCCCGGATAAATATCCACTTTTGAGCCATCCTTTTCACTCCAGCGATATACGGGGTGAATCAAAATGTTTTTATTTAAGTTGTTAAATAGCCAGTTCATAAAAAAAAAAAACAGTATAACCAAACCAAGAACGCACTGAATCAGAACATTGTGTTTGACCAGAATCTTTACTAAATTATCGTTTCATTTACTTAGTTCTAGTAAAAGACTTTGACATATGTAAGGACATCGTGAATTCGTGACGCTTGAAACCGTTTCCACATAAAATGTATGAAACTGAAGTAACTAGTTTTGACTTTCTATTTTGCTATGTGGTTTATAAAGAGATTCTTTAGGCTTTATTGCGACGTATTTTTACGTTTGGTATGGTGGGAGTAAAAAGTGTCATCTGATCAACATCTATAAGAAGTGGTTATTTTAAAGCTCTAGGGTCCATCTGCCATGCCTAACTGGCATGCAACACCAAGAGCATGGCTTCACTTTAAAAAATACGGAAATGACTCTATCATTATAGATTTTTATCTTCTGTTGGCGCATAAACATCCCTTGGCGAGGCGAAGTTCGCGGGCACCAGCTAGTAAATAAATAAATTCAATTCAACATGTGCCAATCATTCATATCGTGTGGGACATCAAATTTTAATCAGATGTCAGAGTTTTCGAAGCACCTACTCGATAACTAGTAGAGAATAACTCGATATCTGACGGCATGGTTGTAGCGCCAAGCCAACTATTTTTAATCATAGTCAGCTACAAAGACCGACCGCTAAACGTGCTTTACGAAGCACATATCGACCAATCGAGAATTTCTGTCACGAGATGTATTTTAGTTCGCCCATATACCGGACTTCTTGTTTAGAGTTTTAGCTCTTTCATGACCTCAAAATAGTGCACAATTTCTAACACACCCTGTATCTGTTTCTTTTTCACTAGCGTTTATTTTTCGAGTGCCACTCCAATTTGCTGTCTCTTTCGCTCGTTAGCAAATCCCTATCCCTATTTCATCGGTATGTTTGTACAAAATAGTATGATTTCTGCTTTGAATGGCCGGTGAAGGGGTAGCCTTTTGATCGCAAAAAAGCGTTTTTTTGATATTTATTTTTCACGGGTATTTTTAACTCTGTCCGTGGGTATTGAAATGATTTTGTGTATCTGCGTTTTATTGCAACGAATATTTTCCTCTCACATTACGAATAGCAATTTTTATTTTTTGCAGTTGTAACGAACGTCGTTTTCATACTAACTATAATCTGCTTAATCTAAATTACCTAAATAAATAGTCACTGAAAGAAACTTATTTTCAAATTATCGTAATCATAATAAAACTGGCTGATACCATGAAAATCTTAAAAACAAACAAAACTGTCATAATTTCTTTTTCAATGCACATGGCTTTTTACAAAAAAAATCTCGGGCAGTTTCGGCCAGTTTTGAACTGATTTTCATGCAAAATCCTTTGTTTTTTTAAGATTATTTCGTAATATTTTTTGATGTAAGATGTGAGCAAACTGACTGTTGTCATAAAGATAAGAAGAGTACATTATTATATATTTTACTTTTTAAACGCATATATGGTTTCCGTCCGGGCCTTTTTAGACCATATCGGCCAATTTCTTTTGATTGATATATTTTCATTAAAATCATTTTGCTCGCCGTAAATTGCAAGCAATGCTTCCAAAATATATTATTGGAGTCACAGACAAGGTACTTACTTACCTACCTACTATTTATAGAGATTTTTGGTCTACCTACTATTTCTAGTATGAATATATCAATTCATTCTTTTAATAAAAATATCGAGGTAACTGCCCACTCGACATTCTAAACACTCTCAATTTCAATTTATTGAATAACTGGAATAAGTGCTTGGGTCTTATTTATAACGATCTCTTTATAAGTACAAATTGTATTTCTTTTTCTTTCAATAGCCTCTCGATTTTGTACTGACCGCTTTTTATGAAATCGTTAAAAATACTTGTGTAGGAGGTGAAATGGGCAAACAGAATAATTATTGAGTAAGAGTTTCACAATTTTGGCAATTTTATTTCTTTTTATTTCATGGCTTTTGTAACTAGAAATTCTGCCAATATCAGGTGAAACCAGGTTATCACATCATAAAATCTCCGATATCAGAAAATACAATAGGTAGGTACGTACTCTAAAGTTTCTTTTGTATGATAAAAAAATTAGAATACCTAGACCTAGAATAGTCTCAACTCTGACAAGTATCTAACTAGAATCATAACTTTACCACTAGCATAGACAACTAAAAAGAAGTCTTTAAAAACTTTCATTCTTATGCGTGGGGCAGGATTAAATCCTGTACAGAAAGTACTTACTCATACCGGTCCTAAGGGTAAAATTTGGTTGAGAAACTGTTAGCTAGAATCAGTTTATATTTTGCGAACCATATTGACTGTGTTTTCATCATCATCCATCACATCATATCGGCCTACACCAGTACACTGCTGGAAGTAGACGTAGCTACATCTACCAGGTTTGGCCATCGATTCGCTACCACCTGATCTGCCTACCTATCCTAAATCAGTAAGGGTCGGCGCAACAAGTTTTGTTACAGCATAAAATCATGTAGCAAAAGGATTTAGCAATGTTTTATAACCGGCTGACTGCCTGACAGTGGCCTGATATCAACCCTCTTTGGAAATGCTACTGTAGGTAGTATCACCGCCTCCATCAGGATGACCATAGTCGACAGATACCCGACCGAGGTAAAAAACTCTACGTTGTATTTTACGAAACACCCCGAGCGGACTAGGGGTGGTAGTATTCTTAGCCGCTACCACACGGCAATAAGTATTTTCTTCATATAGCACAGTAAACGATACACGGAATCGAGTAATACGATTCCGCAGGCTTCAGTTCTTTTATTAAATTTTCCCGCGCTTTTTTCTGTTTTCTTTTTTATTTGTTTTCTTTTTTCGACGAGTTGATTAAATGGTGTCGGGTTGCCAGTGATTTCTGTTGCAAGTTCTTTATTTTTTTGGCTTCCGCGAAACGGGGATTGCGTAAAATGAGACGCGTGTATTGCCAGCTCAAGTAGACAGGTTATAGACAGAGTATTAAAAACACTATTTTTTAAAAGATTTAAAATTGCGCTACTGAAAGTACGAGCCGAAAAATATATATTTGCATTTTCCAACCCATATTTTCGAAATCAATTGAAAAGAAATCCAAAACAATCTAGTTACTTTTTTTGTAAGATTCGATACGACATTTGATAATCATTTTACAGAAATTGTAAAGTTGTTCTTTACTCCTCACTATGTCTAAATCTAAACAATGTTTCTCTCATCATTAGCCCCCTTAACCCCACGAAAACAGTAAACAATATTAACCACTTGAGCGCTGATAACCAGAGGTCTGTTGGTGACCCCTCATCAGATAACTAGCGCTTGGTTAAGGGTTAATTAGTTGCTATTGTTATCAGAATGCTGATCAGAAATGCGTTTGTATGTACGTTTGTTGGTTTGCATTAGTTAGTTAGACGCAATAGTTATCAGTGCAAATACCAAATTTCATAAATAGGGGTTTTCGGGGGCGATAAATCAATCTAGATAGGTTTCATTTTCCAAAAATTGTTAACTAACGACACCAGCTGTTGACAAATCGAGGAATCTCGGTCAACCAGGTACTAAACTAGCTGTATTATAGATTATGAACTTTTCCTTTGTTATATCGAATCGGTTATCTATCACTGTAAATCCATGGACAACCTACTCTTATTAGTACTTTAGTACTGGAAATATTATACCTATCAGTATAGTTTTAAACTTGAAACAAAATTCCGAAATTAAATTCAAAATATTCTATTTAACTAAATCAAATTAATATCAATTCAAACATGACCCTTCTATTCGGCACTGATCCGAAATTAATTTGCGTACAATTGCAGTGACAATACTTCGGCGGGACTACAGGGACTGTAGGGACTTGTCCCACCCCCGGCGGTGATTATGGCCACCCTCGCGCCATGGTCGGCGATTGTATGCGACACCTATTATTTAGTGCGGGTCGTTCTCAGTTGCACCAACTCTAACTAGTCAAGTATTGGCGTAAATCTTGTTATGACTATAAAAAATATACACTACGTCTGACAAAAGTTTGAGTCATTCAGATGACTGTGTATCACCATAGTGACAGGTTGTCAGCCTGTCGCCTAAAATTGCAATACACATCAACTCTCAAATCCCTTAGTCGGTTCTTACGACACCCACGGGAAAGATATGGCGTGATGCTATTCTAAGCCGGCACCACACGGCAATCATTTCAGTCATATCATATAATTTTTCAACCAAATCTTCATTTATCACTGCAAAACGCATCAAAATTCGAAAAGTGGTTTTGGAGATAGTTGGCAACATAGGTTTGCACAATCTCACACTCACAAATATTCTCTCGCCCCAGACGCATACACCGTCTGCGTTCAGTTTCAAGCTGAACCACCTGATTGTCCGAAAAGCAAGATGGTTCCGTGCTTCGGAGGACACGTCAAGCCGTCGGTCTCGGTTGCTGTCTATGATTATTAGACGGCAGTCGTTACACAGCTATATCAGAGGCAGAGGCCTGCTACTTGTAGTAGGTGGTTGAAAAACTCAGACACCAGGGTTCATCGGATCGTTGGACGGTTCTGTGACGGTTAGACGGTCACTTGAAGAAGAAGAAGACCTAGGATAGAAATTAAATCAATACTCGAGCCATACGAAATCTTTTAAGAGAACACATACATCATCATCATTGGCCTCATACGTCTGTGTCAGACGATTTATTCAGTGTCTGAGGCAAGATTTTTCATGGCTGTATAAGCCAATACGGGAGCGGCATGACTTTGTGCACGCTCTCTACGAACACTGCGTTGCCTGGGACGCAATTATGGAAAACACATAATAATTCAGATTATGAGAACAACCCTAACCACATCATAAAACACACCCAGAAATTAACTTTAACAACAGAACAATAGAGTTTAAAGCTCACTGGTTTAAACTTATGCAGTAACTTTGAACCAGCGGGCGGCTACTAGGGGCTAAACTAGCGGTAGAGATTTCAATAAATATCGATATGACAAAAAATTCGATATAACCTGATTCATAGAAGAAAGCTACTCAAACTGGCAACATTATTGTTTGCGCTTTTTTATATTACATGACATTTGAGCAAGATGTCAACAATAATGATGCCATATCGGGTCTCCTTCTTCTATGAATCAGGTAGTATCTATATCAAATCATACATAACGATATCGACAAATCTCTAAAAATCAAACATCGAATCGAAAGGCTCGTCAACTCCACAAAAATGGGTAAAATACGTTACTGACTTAATTTTTTTTTATTGGCAACACTAAAACAAGCACTACCGTCGGGTTTGCTAGTAGAGATTTCACATACCTTAACAGCCACAACAGTCCACTGCTGGACATGGGCCTCCCCCGTATTGGGGAGTATTGCCATACTCACCACGCTTGGCAGGCGGATTGGCGAGCGCAGTGCAAGATGTTTAATTCACAGGGAACGCTGCTGCCCATTCCCTGGATAATTATCCCTTAGTCGCTTTTTACGACACCCACGGGTAGAATTGGGGTGATGCTATTCTAGGCCGGCATCACACGGCAAGATTTCACATATTTATTTATAATTTATAAAAAAATGTGTCGATAATTCATTGATACATATATCGGAGTACCTACTAGGTCAATATATCGATGTCGGCTGAATTGTACAAACATCGATATCGATATTCTGGTAGTTTGATGAATTTCCATCCCTAGCAGTATCTTTATACCAGCGGGTGGCTACTATCTAAAGGACTGCCTTTGTAAACGAATTTAAACTTTATTCCCTTGAAATAAGGTCTAAGAGAAAAGAGATTATAAGAAGAATTAGTTTTCTATTGCAATGAAATCATACGGCTTGTTAGTAGGGTTGGTAGTAAAATGGTTATTTGGAAGTGGATGAGTGATTGCATTACAAATATGTGGGTTTTCTGACTGATTACGAGTTAGTGATAACTTAAAAGTTTTTTTTAAACGAAACGTTCGTAAAGGAGCATTTTGAAACGGACAACAATACAACAACTTTTTAAAAGCAAGTTTAGCATTCATTCAATATAAATCTTTATAATTTTAAAATTTAAAAGCACATCTGCGTTTGTGGCGAAACAATTTTCCTGTGCAAAACATATGACTATGACAATCGGGATAATGTAACGATTCTTCTCACACAATTCCCAATCGAATCTGTTCAGTTGTTAAAGAGTTACAGGGGTTTAAAGAAACGCAAATACATACCTAAATATGAACCATAAAAACATTACGCTCCTTTTTTGTGGGTAGTCGTGTAAAAAGAAACTTAGTTGCAAAACTTCACTAAGCACCACTATCGTAGCCAAGCTACGAAGGCCTACGCTGAAGCTACGAAAACCCTACGGGATCGCTACGAGTCCTTGTACTCCCACTTTGAATTTTAGTTACATTTGGTTTACTATTTTTAATCGGTATAAAAATCATGCAGACCTAACTATAGTTGCTATAGGCGGTTGAAAAACTGATACATCTGGGTTTATCGGGTCGGGGTTTGTCGGGGTCGAATCGACTAAAGAACATGTACATTCTACGAGATTTTCTATCGATATTAATCTTGATATATTTTCGTCAACCCTACTAAATACAAGAAGTTTATTTTATTTTATTTATTTTATTTTATCATTCAGGACACATACAGTCATATATACGAAAAAAGTATACAACAAGTATTTAACAAAAAGACCTGGAGGTCCATAAAAAGAACATAAAACATAATTACGTGAGCAAACGGTAAAGAAACTGACAAGCTTAAGAAAAAGCAAATAAGTACATAACATGTATGTTACTATTAAACAATACGTGCTTAGTTAGCTAAATATGATATACACCTCTCATCAGAAAAATGAAGACACATAAAAAGATTACGTTTTGTACGGATAAACAATGTCTGAAACATATAATTATTTTGGAATAAAAGTCTACTAATGCGAGGTTTCAAAATCCTAACCTTTTCTACATTCAACTTTAAATTTAACAGTTTACATTTACGTTTAATTATAAAAACGAAATTGTCTAAATTTTTGATTAGAAATATACTTAATATTAACGCAGAGTCAGCTAAAACAACAATAAATTATATTTCTTTAAATCTAGAAAGCCAAATGTTTATATTTTATCTGTTTTTTGATCTTATATAAAGAATCATGAAATGGATCAATACTACTCAAATTTTTATTACAAAAAGTACTAACACGTCTGAAAAACGTATGTCGAGCATAATTAGTTCGAGCTCTTCTCACAGAGAACAGTGCTCTCGGACGAAGAGAATATTTTGGAATATAAAAGTCAATGTTTTATCAATGTTTGTTTGTGTCAAAGTTAATAAAAGTGTCTCTGTATAATACTCCATGTCGCGGATTACACAAGTAATATATCATTATTGGATCACGGCGGGGAGCTTTTGAACGCACAATTTGTTTACAAGTGTGTTCATATTGCAAGTGTTATTTAAATAGGAGCGATAATAAAAGTCATTTGAAGTTTGCCGTGTGGTGCTGGCTTAGAATAGCATCACCCCATATCTTTCCCGTGGGTGTCGTAAGAAGCGACTAAGGGATTTGAGACTATTGATTTGGATAAATCAATTCGATTCGATAAAGAAACAAATCGATTCTTTTGCTTCACTAATTACTTTTGCATACCTCGAAAAATCGACAGCTTTCCGCCGGCCTGTTTTGTATGGAAATCAATTCCGCAGGCCTTTCGTTCCTGTTTCGTCCCAAGTCCTGTCGAGATGTCAAATAGAGTTTGACAAGAAATTTCTATAGAAAACATGTCACGTCATCAGATTTTTTGTTCCTTTCTACGATTATTTTGACACTTTATCTAAAACAAATATATCCGAATGCTTTTCATTGATTTAGGAATTGACTAGCTGGTGCCCGCGAACTTCGTCTCGCCAAGGGATGCCTAAAGGTACCTAGGTATGTGCCAACAGAAGCGACACGTCATGCTTACAACTTCTCTAATACAACCATTTTCATGTGTATTATAGTTTACCTGTAGGTATCATAATTTACCAGCGCTCCAGGTGTATGATGTCAGTTACGTAGGCAGCCAGGCCCTTCAGTGCTGATAAAAGTGGTCACTATCACTTCTCTATCATAGATGTTGATCAGGGCCTTTGTCTACCCCCATAACAAACATCAAAATACATCGCTTAGTTTCTGAGTGATGCGTGAACAATCCTTAGGTTGGGCCCACACGTAACGTTCGTTGCTAATTTGTTTTTGAACGCACGGCTAACGTTTAACGTCGGTTTTAAGTATGGGGAATTTAGTTTGCATGCATTTGATAAATGCAGGGCAAAAACTTACGTTAAAACAACGCAGCGCAGAAACTTGCGTCGCATAACTTTACCTTCGGTTTTTTGTATGAGACATTTGCATCTGATAGACGCATGGGTTTGCGCTTCGCTAAAATAGCGCACTAACGGACCTGACGTGTGGGCCCCACTATCGATACACACAACCGGTAACAGATTGCCTGCTATGCATCTCCTCACTGCAGGTGGGGTAGGGTCATCACATTCTGTCCGTGTCCGTGTCTGGCCGTGTGATGCCGGCTTAGAATTGCATCACCCCAATTTTACCCGTGCGTGGGTGTCGTAAAAGGCGACTTATTTAACTTACTGACTTACTTAATCATCCAAGGAATGAGCAGTAGTGTTCCTTGTGAATGCAATATCTTGCACTGCGCGTACCTACCAATCCACCTGCCAAGCGTGGTAAGGATGGCAATACCCCCGATAAATGAAGGCCCATGTCCAGCAGTGAGTGACATTGTTGTGGCTGTTATGGATGGATGGTTTGTCAATAGACTGCTTATTTTATTACCCTATGACAGCCGATGTGGCGCAGTGGTAGTGTGACTTTTTTGACGCGTGAAAGTTCCGCGTTTTATTCCCGGTAGGTCACTCACAAAATTGATATTTATTAGTGTGAATTTGTTTCCAGTCTGGTAACGACATTGCAAGCTGCACCACCTCATTGTCCGAAAAGTAAGATGGTTCCATGATACGGAGGGAACTTATATCCGTCGGTTCCGGTTGCCGTCCTATGATTATGATTACTTATACGGCAGTCAGTACACAACCATGTCAAAAGGCTTGCTACTTGTAGTAGGCGGTTAAAAATATCTTGGTTCCAAGGTTCATCGGGTCCAAAGTCAAAGTAAAAAAAAAAACATCACTGTCTGTCACACGGAGGCAGTTTCTCATAAACCGCGATAGTTGAGAGTTGAAGCTTATACAAATACAGAAATGTACATCAGAAATATACTGTTAGTCCTAAAACGACAACTTAGTTTTAGGCAAAAATCATAATTACTCATCTTGAGGTACCCAGACCTTTCATTTCAGCATGCAAATGACAGATTTTCCTGCAGTAGAAAGTAGTTTATACTTTGACCTAATAACTATACGCCACAAAAAATGATATTGACATCCACCTGGTGGAAGACAAAATGTTTTAAAAGAATTTAAATATTCTACGTTTTATCATAATACCCGTGAAAATAAATTTTTCCGCTTTAAAAAAGCGGCCAAGAGCATGTCAGACACGCTCACAAATAGGGTTTCGTAGTCAACGTTTAAATATCAAGTCTTTCAGCGTTACAAAGTTAATTTTGTTGCTGGTTTGTTTGCAGCTGTACGGTTACCAACCGAAAATTTGCAAAACTTTAATATTTCCCTAATCTTAAGTGGTACAGTATTCGTTATAGTTTTCATGGTAACTTCATATTAAGAACTATATTCCATATTTTTTCAAATTTTTAGCATACATACTTTAGACATTACAGCTGGAACAAATTATGGCTCAAAAACGGCCTTTATCTTGAGACAGAAACATTTTAGAGACTTTGTTTCAAAGAAACCTCCCCTTAGTTTTAAAAGACGTGTTCAACAATACCCTACTCAATATTACAGAAGAAAAATGTTTTTTTGCCCCCTTTCACATGTATGGGAAGGGGGTCCAAAAAACAATTAAAAATATTTCTTTCTCAACATTTTCAAATTTGGGTCAACACGATCTATCTTCACACCAAATTTGATGTCAATAGCTCCATAACTGACGAAGTTATGAGGGCGCGGCATACAGACAGACAGACTTGCCGAAATGATAAGGGTTTCTAGTAGACTACGAAACCCTAAAAAGTCCCAACAAAAAGTTTCATTCAAGTCCACCCGGTTGAAGAGCACATTTTACATTTAATCGTATTTCCCGTAGGAAACAGCAATTTTCCTGCAGTAAAAAGTGGCTTAGATGTTAACCAGGTTTAGTAGCTACACGATAAAAAAGGTTAAATCAAATCCGTTCAGCAGTTTCACAGATTAGCGGTTAACTTATCCTAAAAATTTATAAATTTTACGCTTTATCGTTTTTCCCGTAGGAAAGAGCGATTTTCCCGCAGTAAAAAGTGTCTAAGATGTTGACCAGGTTTAGTAGCTACACAATACAAAAAGTTTCATTCAAATCCGTCCAGTAGTTTCGGAGATTAGCGGTAACAAACAGACAAACAGACAAACGGACAAACAGACAAAAACTTAGATAATTACTGAAATGTGTTCTAATGCTATTTTCACATCACCCCCAATTAGTTTTTCGTAATTCTAATCAATGTACAGACACACGGGTTTTACTGTTTTATTATATGTATAGATATTATCTACCTCTATATAAAAAATATAACTTTTTAAGCACTCGCGATTACTTTCACACATAATAGTTAGGTACTTTAACGGGTCTTTTCGCGATAGTTTTCTAGGTAAATAAGCGATTTATCTGGAAACCCGACGTTTCGACCGAATTTCATCAGTCATGGTCGCGGACTGTGGTCGCGGGCAGGCTCTTGACCGAAGTAAGGCTCGGATTAATGATGATGATGATAAATGCAACGAATTATTCTGGCCACGCCGCGCGCAGAATAATTCGTTGCATACATTTCCTTGTAAACTTGCAAAAAGCGACCCGGTCACGGCGGCCGCGCCGCGGGACTAAGTATAATCCGAGCCTAACTATTACGTGTGATATAAAAAAACGTGGCAATAACGACTGCGAGTGCTCTGCCAACCCCGCAAACGATGTACTTAAGACTTTACAATAGCAACCTGAAAGTTCGCGAACTGTCAGTTGATAAAAATATTTCTATTTCATTTATGCATCCCTCCCGCCCCGCTGTGGACCCTCCCGCTACCCCCTTGCCCTCATTGTATATGATCAATGACATTTACGTTTTGCAACCATTCACAAAATTGACCACTAAGTGCAAGTAACTGCGTGGCGTAAAATGTAAGCCGCTCCCCCTGGGATCAACGGTTTATTGAGAGTACAGGTTTCGAGTCACGACGATGACGGGTCGTTTTATACAAATACAGTTTTTTCTTTGCCTTTTTTTTACACATATCACGCCTACGTCCCTTGCAGGGTAGGCAGAGTGTGAGATATTTCTTGATTATATTTGCAATATTAGAAATCCTAATGGGTACAATTATTTTCTAATCACTCTGATGGATGACGTTTCAGATTCTCAAAAATCGGACAAGTGCGAGTCGGACTCGTAAACGAAGGGTGCCGTACCATTGTGTTTAAAAATAGCATTTATATCACATTTGTTGTATGGGAGCTCCTCTATTTTTTAGTTTTTGTTGTCATAGGGCAATAGTAATATTAGTAATACATGGTTGTGAGAATTTCAACTGTCTAACTGTTACTGTTCATGAGATACAGCATTTGAACCATCATAGATAAAATCGAGCATAAAAATGCCGTTTTTTGTATGGCTGGCTGTATTTTATTTGTATCAAATGTTCAGTATTTGTTGTTATATATAGCGGCAACAGAAATTAATCGTCTGTGAAATTTGCGACTCTCTACCTATAACCATTTATTAGATAGTGCCTGCTGACAGACGGACAGACAGCGTAGTCTCAGTAACAGGGATCCGTTTCCACTCTTTGGTTACGGCACCCTAAAAATCTACTAGACTTAAAGTATGGATAAGACTTTATTTTTGGATTATAATTACCGCATTTTTTTCAGGATGTAAATAAGGTGTCTAAAAATGAACTACAAATATTTTAAGGGGTTAATCAGTCCACAAAAATAAACAACTTTCCCTAAGAAACATAGGCGGATAAATAAATAAAATTTGGATCCACTCAGACGCGTCCAGACAGACAGACAATGTTGCCAGCGAATCAAAACTAAACGAAAACTACACTTCCGATCAGAAAAGTCAAGATGCTTTGCAACTTTACGTTTTGTACAGATCACATTATCTGAGACATTATGTTTATTTTTGTAGGAATGTCTAATGTAGATGTGTTAAACAACAAAACCCGACTAGGTAGTTTTAAAGTAGTATTTTGCTGTATAAAATCCGCCATCTTAAATCTTTAATTTTTTATTATAGCCAGTGTCACTCGCGCTGCTAAGACGAATCTAACGACAACTCGAATGTCAAAATCCAACTATCCGATTGGGCTGTATGTAGCCCGTAAAAAAGAATTTTCTTGTCCACATACATACATACAAACATACATACATTCTCTCGAAAGACATAACCCTGAAGAAAAGGTGAACGTTTACATATACTTACGACTAATTTAATTACATGCCATTGTAAGCATGAGAGGTCCAAAGTATTTCATTTTACTTTTCTTGGTCTGAGTCTCTTAGGGAAAGTTGCTCAGTTTTATGAACTGAACTCAACCCATCAAAATATATCCTGTTAATTTTTTTACACCATAAATGTCTGTTTTTCTATAGGTTTCCCAAATAAAAGTCCTATCCATACTTTTGCCAACTTGTGAAAAATCAAAATGGATCAAATAGTTTTATCTATCTGACATTACCCGTCATTTTTTGATCGAAGAAACAAAACAAAATACCCACCCACCCAAGACACTTTCCAAGACATAAGAGCCTATAACACTAGCGTTTTGGGAGCGGATGCAGAGCGGAGCGTACGCGCACCAAATTCGTAGCATACTTACGTGCGGCGGATGCGTAGCGAATGGATTTGCATTGTTTTGATACAAATAACGACGGTATCCGCCGCACGTCCGCGAGAAATTCACTGCGCATCCGCCGTGCCTACGCAGCTACGTCGCGCGTCGGTGGTGCGAATTCGCTGCACATCTGCCACGCATTCGCAAAGAATTTGCTGCGCACCTGCATCGCTCCGCATCCGCTCTCAAACTGCTAGTGTGATAAGGCCAAACTCCTTGTTGAAACAAATCTGAAACTCCTCCCTACTGTGTATTTTGTTACAAATAATGATAAAAATTTTGTGCAATCATGATCATGCATGACACATTTTATAAGGATTATAAAAGATGCAAAAAAGATATACAAAACTTTGAAAGAAAACAAAATATGTATTGGCATTAGTAGGAATTGAACTCCACTCTCTTTGTTTCAAAGTCTCGCATCTGACCATGTGAGCTATTTTGCCATACCATAATCGGTCGAAATAGCTGATATAAATCAAATCGCATCTTATGTCATACCAATATCTGCTATACGCCAGGGTAAGCAGTACCACAGCAGTACCTTGTAAATTAACTATAACTAGTAATAACTACCTACATTTAGCATTAAAACCGCCTCTGTGGTAATCATTGGTTTATTTTTCTTTATCCATGCAGTAAAATTTCTGATTTCTATTGCTCTTTACTATGGTGCAATTAAAACTTTTACCGCTAAATTGTGATTACCGCTAAATAAACTACACATTAAAGTTTGACTAGTGTTCAAGAAGTAGAAAATATCTACGTAGACATGAATTATTGAATTTAAAACATATCAAAACAAAGTAATAAATAAAAGACCCGGTATTATTGAGACCTTGTATACTTGCTAAATGAGGGCCAGAGGGTCAATCTGTATCGCCACCCCCTTCCTGCCCTCACCCCGCAGCCATGAAAGAGACAGTTGTAGCTCGGTACCGAAAACGTGTATAAAATTTGCGTTCTGGGTTTACTAAGTTCCCCGTTCGAAATCTCCACCAAATTTGTTGATAGTAGCATCATTTTGCTGCCAATAAAATATTCTGTGCCCGTATCATCTGTTTTGCTGAAATTATCGTCATATTAAGAAGATACCAGGGCCTAAACTTGCTGATTATTTTGAGACATTTTGCGACGGTCATATCTTTTTTTAAATGCATTATTCCAACCAGAAAATGAATGTTAGGCATAGATCTAGTCAAGAAGAGTTATCGTGCTAAAAATTGTTTTGATCGGTTGCGAATTGGCTGAGGGATACGGTAACATCGTTTGTATGAAAAAATCCAGACTCACAATTCTCTTAATCCCAAATGAAGCAACTGATTATAATTTCCGAAATGAATAGCAATGCGTGTGTCCCGCTGTCGCTTCCATACTGCGGTAAATCATCCATACAACGCGCGTTGAACGCGCGGGAGATTTACTGCCGATAACCTCATGTGGATGTAGCTGAGTGTATTGTTAATTTCGCACTTCATATCCATACATAACTGCGCTCGCCAATCCGCCTGCCAAGCGTGGTGGTAAAGGAAAATGTTTAAAACCTTTTTCAAACCGTTGATAATCGAAAGAAAATCTACTACCTTCATTCGAATTTATTGTTAGGTATTATTATGACAAAAAAGTTTTGTTCTGGGACAAAATTGCAAATCTGCTTTTCCGTCTTGCAAATCGTTTCTTGCATAGGTACTAGCCAAATAAACCATTTTATAATAGGTACTACGTTTTGGATGATTCTACCATAATTTATTACACCACTATCATTGCATTGTACATGAACAGTGTTGTCAAAATAAGATAATGTTTATATTGATTTCGGTTCAATATTTTGAACTTATCATAGTCATCACTCATCATACTTTGTATTAAGGTATTAAGAATAGTAATATTTTGGACAATAATTTTAAACAAACATGTTTTGCATTTTATTAAGCGTCTACCCACGCAAGTACCGAATTAATAACCATACGAACTACCCCCAAAACAATACAACTGCAATAGGCCGCCTGCAAGCGACTATACCGCAACATGACCATGTTCGCAATGATTTACGCGCCAACATATAACTTCCGCCCGCCATTTCGAATACAACCAGCATTGTACACCGAACCGTAGATGTCGTTGTATTGTATCGCTTATTGATAGTGCTGTGGCTGCGTGTGACTGTTCTGTTCGAAATTCGAAATGCTGTGGAGGAAAATAAAGGGTTATGTTTATTCATATAATTTGCGATTGGACAGATTATTGTATAGTATTTAATTATTATTGCGATAATTTAAGCTGTTATTATGGTTCTGAATGGAAAAGTAGGCCATTTTGAATACAACCAGCATTGTACACCGAACTGTAGATGTAGTTGTATTGTATCGCTTATTGATAGTGCTGTGTGTGAGTAAGTAAATGATGTTCGATATTCGAAATACAATGGAGAGAGAGGGTTATATTTTTGGGTAGTGGTTGGACAGATTATTGAATGGTTTTAATAAAATTATTTTTTCGATTGTAAGAATAAGCTGTTTTATGAAATGCCAAATGGAAAAGATGGAAGCCAAATGTAGAGCACAGCAAATACTTATTAAATTCTTAAAAACGGGCTTCTTTTTACTACAGGTGTAAGATGCATTGGTTTTATGTGGACTGTAGATTATGTTGGGGCTGGTCTTCTAAATTGGGTGCGTGTGTGGAGATGATTAAAAGATGGTTTTATGGTAAACTAAATCACTGTATTGACTATTTAAACACAAAGAGAAACAAATATTTTATAATAAAAATTACACATACGTGCGGCAAGGACGCCGATTGGAACGAGAAGGAGGAAACAAAAGACAAATTCGAATTCCTAACAATTTTGAATTTTCCTACGTGCTAAGTGCACTATTATTATTTATTTATTAATATGGACTTCTACACAATTAAGGTAATTCTGCCAGTGTCAGTATAATAAGATTCCAGCGCTGCTGCGCCGGACGGTTGGTGGCTTCAGCAGAATGATGATAGTGTCTTCTGCTGGAACCAGGGACGTCCTCTTGATACGATCCGGAAATGTAGAGTAGGTTCTTCAATTTCAAGTTCTTCGTTCCATGTTTACATTGGGCACTTGACTGATTAAATTACTATCAAAATAAGCAGTAAAATACGAATAAACTTGAAATAAAAAATTTAAAATTGAAAAATACGTCTGCCATTGACGGGTGAAACAAAAGAAGTCCTAAGTGCACTAGAAAAAGTTTTTATGTTTTCAACATAAGTTGCCGCCTCAAAGAAATAATATAGAGATCCATTAGTTAGGTACTTTATAAAAATATCATAAAAGTTTTAAAACTTCTGTAAAGCAACAACTTATTCACATGAGTTAGATAAAAACAATTGCATAGCAAAAGCTTATCATAGAAATTTGAAAGTAAGTTATTTGAAAACTTTAAAAAACCAGACAAGACAATTTTTAAAAAAGCTTGACAATGTTTGTTACTAAATTACAAGTATGAATGAACAAATCAAAACATTACATGTCAGTGTACATGCTATGCTATGTACTTAGCTACCAAGCTCTTGTAAAAAATATATAACCTTAGCCTTGGTCAATAGGCAATGAGTAGACTTGAAAACAATCAACAGTCTAAGAAGAATCTATAGGCAACTTGAATCAAAAAGCTAGCTGAAGTTATTACAAGTGAAGCTAAACATACCTGAACTTATTACAAGTTGAGGGCTCCACCTCAGAAAATACAAGTGAACAACATGTAAATATCAAAGTACAGTAGGCAGAAGCTTAGTCAAGAAATCACGCATTTATCTGATAAAATGAACAACTTACAGTACAATATCACCTTAGTACTTGCAATTCATACTTCAGAAGAAAAAAGTTAACAAAATATTACAACAAAAGTACAGTGAGCAGCAGTTTAACTTAACTAATATAGCTAACAACTTGAATGTTCACTTGGTGACAGAAAAAATACACTCATTTTATAAAAAAGAAACAAGGTGAGTAGGTATCTATAGCCAATACACAAATTTTTCAAAAGGCCCTGTTACACATAGTCAGTAAAATAACAGATTTACATTACTTCAATAGCGTAAAGTTTCCAAATTTTACAGTGAAAAAGTATTAGTTTTGATTGCCGTTGGCCACTGAAGAGAAATTGTCATCATAGACTGTCACCAAACTTACTACTACAAGTACAACATTCGGCATAACATTACATGTCAGAAGGCTAATTAGACAGTAGGTACCCAAAATAATATTAATATTTCTAAAATATTTGAGTCATGTTTAGCCACTATGCTTTACTATGCTTAGCAATGTTTTGCCATTCTTTGCTAAACATTCTTAGACCAAACTTCGGTAAATTATTATTAATAAAATACATCAATATTGCACACAATTTACATTGCTATGAACGGTACATTATAACAAGCAAATTGAAAGTACATATGTAATAAATAACAAAATCTATCATGACATGAAATTACATGAAGTATGGCGGTTGATCAATAATCATTTTAAATTATTATGTGCTATTGAAGAGGCTCAGGAAGCAGGAATAAATTAAAAATCAAATTTCTTCAAAGAAATGCGTCTATTGAACCACACGTACAAAAGGGTAAGTAAGGGGAGCGGGACGGGCCCACATAATTTCAAGCTAGCGCCTGTTAATATCCAAATCTTTGTTTTGCTCGCGTTAAACCGGCAGGCGTTCGTAGTCTTCAACATGCCCCCCGGCGTTGAAAGACTTGTCTTTCAACCAGACTCTGAGGCCACATCAACAGGCAACGGGCATATCTTGCTAAAAGACCGTCGAACAGTTCCAGTTGCAGTCTTGACATCAGCGACTCGATTGATACCGTCAGCACCAGGAATGACAGCGATGATACGGCCCAACTTCCATTTGAGTGTCGGAAGATCATCTTCCTTTATCAAGACGAGAGTGTCTACTTTCAACGGGTCGTTGTGAGATGTCCACTTGGTTCTGCGCTGCAGCTCAGTCACATATTCAGCGCTCCATCTTGACCAAAATTGTTGACGAAGTTGTTCGATTCGTTGATATCGGTTTAGGCTGTGAGTTGACTGATCTCTGATGTCACGAACTGGAAGTGAAGTGATTGGTCTGCCGATTAGGAAATGGCCGGGTGTAAGAGGCGAGAAGTCGTCAGGTTCAGAAGAGAGAGGCGTGAGTGGTCGTGAGTTTAACACCGCTTCTATCTGTACTATAGTAGTATTAAGCTCTTCATACGTAAGATGACAATTTCCCAACACTCTGCGTAAATGTGATTTGGTTGATTTCACACCAGCCTCCCAGAGACCGCCAAAATGGGGAGAGTAAGCTGGGATGAAGTGAAAATTTATGCTTTCGTTAGCAGCAGCCTCAGCCAAAGAACTGCAATTAGCTTTCAAGAATTTAGATAATTCATTGTACGCTCCTACAAATGAGGTCCCGTTATCGGAATATATGTCACTAGGAGTCCTCTACGCGATATAAATCTGTGCAAAGCTAGCATGTAAGTGTTACTGGATAAATCACCGACTAACTCGAGGTGAACGGCTTTAGTCGTAAAGCATATAAAAATGGCGATGTACACCTTAACTATGCGACTTCCGCGACCTTGACGGCTGACACATGACATGGGACCAGCATAATCAACACCTACTGCTTTTTCAAATGGATAACCACCTGGAACGAGCCGCTGCTGAGGTAAGTCTCCCATTAATGGGGCTACTATTTTACCCTTTACGCGGGAACATCGTACACATTGTCGGTAACAAGCTTTAGCCAAATTCCGTCCGCCAATGGGCCAATAGTTTTCACGTACACTTGAAAGCAATAATTGCGGTCCGGCATGCAACATTTTTATGTGTTTATAATGAAAAAGTAATTTTGTAAAATGATGAGTGGACTGTAACAATATAGGATACTTTTTCTCATAAGAAAAATCTGAATTTGAAAGTCGTCCCCCAACGCGCATTATATTATCATCGTCAAGAAAAACATTGAATTTTAATAATTGACTCTTTTTAGGGAGATTACGCTTTTCTACTAAGAGTTGGTACTCAGGAAACGATTCGCGTTGAGACGTTACTATAATCATTTTTAAGGCTGCACTGAGATCACTCTCTGTGAGATACTTAGCAGCTGCTGGTTGTTTTTTACAAACACCAATGAAGCGTAACATGTATGCTACAGAACGAACCAAACGTAGGTAGTTTGAAAAACGGTCAAAATCGATTAATCTGTCGATTAATTTAGTTTGAGTCGTGTGCAGTGTAACTTCTTTCTTAGTTTCTGGCAATGACGACTCCGACACTGGACTTGAAGGCCAAGTGGATTCGGCGTGCTGAAGGAAGGTTGGTCCATTCCAATATAAGTCCAGGGATTTTATCACATCAACGGATTCACCGCGGGATATGTAATCCGCTGGATTTTCAGCTGTCGGTACGTGTCTCCATATGCAGTCGCCAGTTGTCTCTAATATTTCTCCGACACGGTTTCGCACAAAAGGCTGCAACCGACTAGGTAGCATTTTAAGCCAACCCAGTACAATGGTTGAGTTATTGAAATGCGAAGTGAACTAACGACTTTACTGTACAAACGAGCACCTGCAAGAGCACCACATAGCTCGAGCCTTGGGATAGTAGTAGGCTTCAGAGGTGCTACCCGACTTTTAGCTGTTAACAACCGAACCAGCACATCACCATTGTCATTGCTACTGCGCACGTATAAGCAAGTTCCGTAAGCACGTTCGGATGCATCGACGAAAACATGCAGATCTATATAAGTGTGCAAATCGCAAAGCACAAATCTAGGAATACGTAAATCCGATAATTTTGGTAAATTTGAAATAACTTCAGTCCATTCCTGAGTGATGTCTGAAGGCAATTCTTCATCCCACGATACTTTGAGAAGCCACAATCGTTGTAAAAGCATTTTCATGCGAATCACATAAGGAGATAAAAGACCCAAAGGATCGAAGATCTGTGAAATGACTGACAACATGTTACGCTTAGTATTTTTAGATGATGTGTCAGCATTGATAGGGAAAGTGATTTCATCGAGATTGGTATCCCAACACAGACCTAATACTTTACTCGGCTTGCTTCCACCAATGTTTAAATCAATTGATGATTCTGTGGGTTCTGAAATTAGTTGAGGAACATTAGATTTCCATTTGCGTAAATGCATGCAAGCTGAAGAGAGCTCATGAGTTACTTTATCACGAATGTTCATGAGATCCTGCAAATTGTCACTGCCGGTTAACAAATCATCAACATAAAAATCATGAATGATAATATCAGAAACTTGCTTATCATTGCAATCTAGACCAATCTGCTTCAAACACCGCGTTGCAAGAAAAGGTGCACTAGATGTACCATAGGTAACAGTATTAAGCTGATAGATCTTAATTGTTTCTGAAGGATCACTACGCCAATAAATTTGTTGCAGGTGACGATCGCTTGGATGAACCATAACGGTTCTATACATTTTTGCCACGTCAGCGGACAAAACATATCTGTGAGATCTGAATCGCAATAGTATCGACATAAGGTCATCCTGCACAGTCGGCCCTACCATTTGTATGTCGTTCAACGAAATGCCTGAACTTGTGGGATAACTAGCGTGATAAACTACACGTAATGCTGTCGTAGTACTACTTTCGCGTAATACTCCTAAGTGTGATATAAAGTGAGCATCTGAACGCGATTCAGACTCTGGAATCTCTGACATATGACCAAGAGCTTCGTACTCTGACATGAAGTTTTTGTAAAGTTCACCATAAGTGCCTGTGAGCTTACGCTCTAAAGACGTGAGAAAGCGTTTAGCACGTTGACTTGAATCTCCTAATACACTAGGATCTTCTTTAAAGGGGATTTTGACGCAGAAACTGCCGTCATCCAGACGTGTCGTGTTTTTTAGTGAAATGCTCTTCACAAAGCTTTTCTTCTGGTGAATAATCTGATAACACAGGGCGGACTTCTTCTAACTCCCAAAACCGCGTCAGTTGGTTATCAATGTTGTCAACCTTTGTAAAATTACACTTGATGGGTGAATTTAGTCGAACATCATGAAATTTACCTCCGAGAATCCAACCTAATGTGGTCTCGATTAGTAGTGGTTTGCCCTCACCTAAGCTGACACGCTGCGCCCCTATCATATCCCAAAATTCGCCTACACCGATAATAAAATCAATAGGTGCCGGTGTGTAAAAATTGGGATCGGCTAAGCATAAATCAGTAGGAATATTAAGATCCGATAAGTCTATCGGACTGCAAGGGACTTCATCAGAAATTGAGGGTAGAACGTAACATTGTATTTTCCTCGAGTAATTTTCATTAAGTGAATGAATTTGCACGAGACACATCTTGTCGACCAGTGACTCGGATTTGTTAATACCTTGTACAGATTTGTTTACGTAAGATGTGGGTGGATTTAGTAGTTGATGCATATGTTCGGTCATTAGACAGGAAGTGCTTCCGCAATCGAGGGCAACACGCGCGATGTGTTCACGACCTTCCGAATCATATACTTTTACCAAAGCAGTGGATAGTATACCACCTTCCATTTCTGGATTAGATGTGGAAACGCTGGCTGACAGAGAAATGTTTTGAGCTGAACCAGTCGACGTACCAGCATTGGAATTCGAAGAACTCGAGTTTGATTGAACATTGGGAGGTTCTGTGCGTTCCAATGGTGTGCGATCTGCGTTTGCTACATGGACTAATGTGTGGTGCCTGCGTTTGCATACTTTACACCCCGGTTTGTTACAGCGATTTGCGTAATGTCCCGTATTGAAACAATTGTAACAAATCTTCAAAGAAGGTAATAGCTTAAGTCGTGACTCATTACTCAAAGAAAGAAATTTAGCACATTTAGCTAATGAATGTTGATCACTCTGACAATGAGGACAACTTTTCACGGGCGAATCCGCGTTTTTATTAGTGTGCGGCAATGCCATGAAAGTTTTGTTTGCAAGTTTAGGTTTAGTGATTGATTTATTTTGAGAGTTGCCAGCAGAAGGTTTACTTTGCGACAATTCTAAAGTCTCCAAGAAATCAGCACGTTTCCGAATGAAAGAAATGAAAATATCAAAGGAAATCGATTTATCTTTGTCTAACTGACTTTTATATTCTTCCCATTTACGGTAAGTCACAGCATCAAATTTTTGAGTGCCTAAATAAATGAGAAGCGTGTCCCATTTGTCTACGGGTTCTTTTAATGTTTTTAACGCTCGTAAGTTTTTGTTGAATTGGTCAATCATATTTTTTAATGCGTGCGATGACTCCCTTGTGATTTTCTCGACATTAAATAATGCTGATACATGGTTGTTAGTCAGTAAACGTGGATTATCGTAACGCTCACATAACAGTTTCCATGCAGCGGCATAGTTTTCCGCGGAAAATTCAATTTTCTTTAAAATCTCAGCGGCTGACCCTTCCAAAGAATATCGCAAATAATGGAATTTACTAATGTCATCATACTCATTATCCGTGTGAACTAAGCTGGTAAATGTGTCCCTAAACTCGAGCCAAGTGTCATAACACCCACTGAACTTTGGCAACTGTATCGGTGGCAATTTAATGTTCTTACGGAAAGTATGTTTCACGGTAGATGCTGATTCAGCAGAACTAAAATTATCCTCTTTTTTTTCATAAGTATCGATAAGGGTTTGCGCTTCAGCAACTAAGTAATAATAACGATTTTCAAACTCGACACGTTCCTCAGTGACACTTTCTATGTTTTCAGACAACAGCTCTAATTTTGACTGGACCTCATCAAATTGTTCAAACAAATTTTCAGCTTTGTTTAACCTTAATTGCAGTTCCTTTACCTTGGCTGGGGTTAACGAGGCATCGCTTAGGCTATCTAAATGATTGGCGAAGATAGTAAGACGTCCTTTCACGTTTCCTCTCTTTGCTATCAATTCTTTCTCAGTTTCAGTCATCTTGGAGTGTGTAAAATCAACCTGGAATTTATATAAATGCAAGTTTTATACTTAATGAGGTAACACTAGTTATAAATACCTATCTAAAATCACTATAAATACCTAAGATTTATGTTATGTTTTAACATGAATAATGAACAATTTTTGTTTTACAAAGATCCAAAATTGCTAGAATCTACTTTTAATTGCATTTTATATTGAAAACAAGTATTAGAAACTGACCAACTACTGTAGTACCTAACTGAATACAATTTTCTAAATTTAGCAAATTTAAGTTATTAAATGAAATGTTTATGTATACTACAACAATAACAAACCTTTTGCAGTTGTTTTTAAATATAGTTTTGATCAAAAAATATGATGAGATGATAGATACCTACAGAAATACCTATACAATACAAATTATGTAAAATATCAAATTTTGAACAAAAATTAAGTTTGTTTATAGTATCAAAACGTGAACATACACTTACTTGTTAATATTAAATAACATTTGCAGCCAAAATTGTACTACAATAGAAGTTATGTGCCTATTTATGTATCAAATACAATTTCTTCAAAATTAACTATTTTAAGCAATAATTTAAATGGATTTCTGTATTAAAACGTTGACAAACATGTGCAGAATGTTTTAAGAAAGTATTTTTAATGAAATTAGTGACAACAGATGAAATACCTAACAAAATACCTAATTACATGAAATGTATGAAAATATCTAGTTTTAGATGTAATTAAGGTTGTTTATGTATTGTACAGTATTAATAAACATTAACCTGTGGTTCAGAAAGTATATTTAGCACCAAAATGTTCACCTATGCAGAAATACCTAATGAAATACCTATCTGATTAAAATATGTGAAATACCTAAGTTTGAGTGTTTTGACCTGTTAATTAATGTAGTTAACCTATTATTAAGCGTTTATAAGCTATGATTTAACCAAAACATTAAACAATTAGGCTTAAAATTCACTGAAATAGGTATTGGTTGCTCTGAACATAGGAAGTAGGTAATTACACTGGTACTAACCTTAACATATGACGCAGTACGTTTGCAAAGACATTACCTTAATTAAGAGTGCTGGGTTATACCTTATGTTATCCTAAACTGATCATTGATTGTCCAAAAATTGACCACTTTCCTTTGTAACGTGAAGATAACCTCAACACCCAATGGCCGGCAATTGTCGCTCCGTATCTTTGATAAGAATTTGCTGTCCTGGCGTAAACAACAGCTGATGGTCTTCAATCCGGCTTGATCCAGGACCATGAAGAGGCTCAGGAAGCAGGAATAAATTAAAAATCAAATTTCTTCAAAGAAATGCGTCTATTGAACCACACGTACAAAAGGGTAAGTAAGGGGAGCGGGACGGGCCCACATAATTTCAAGCTAGCGCCTGTTAATATCCAAATCTTTGTTTTGCTCGCGTTAAACCGGCAGGCGTTCGTAGTCTTCAACAGCTATATCATTGTGAAGCTATACAAAAAGGTTTACAGTTAAATGTTTTGTTCATAGATAGAGTACAATCACGGTCGGTTACTATCAGGTCACAGTATAGAAACTATGACTTGAATACCTATCAAATGTTTTGAACAAAAGTACAATGAATACATAACAGGAAATAACTTTGTTAGATATAAAAGACAATATTAGGTACATATAGGTGAAGTAAACACATTTACAACCCAACTTTACTCGAGCCAAGTTAACATAGACTGTTCCTTTAATACAGGCCGGTGCCTCAAAACACACCAGATTTAGTATAAGGAAAAACTTGTATGAGAGCGAATGAAAGAATAGGATATTTGCAAGATAGTAGTTCAATAGGCTGTCCTCTGAGAACATAAACACAGATAAAGAGATAAATATGTTAATAAAATAGGTTATTTTCAGAGAACAAACTACTGAAAGTGAAGGTGCAGAAAGACAATTTAGAGGTTATTTTCTAAAAATACAGACTACTGAAAGTTAATACAAATACCTTTTAGCGGATTCCTACCTATTGTGATAAATCTGCACTGTGGTACACTGTTCAGCTTGTTAACATAATCCACAAACCTAATAGCATGATTCCTTGTGGTCTAAGAGCACTCCAAGGTAAATGCAAACGCTCTAGTCCTTTGGCAGTAGGTACCAAAGTAGGTCGTCACTACTTTTAGGATGTTTTAACTTTATGAAGGTTCGCTGAACATGTCCATAGGTAACCAAACGGCACAGTTGAAACGTACAAATGCAGAATTGACGCAGGTTTTGACGTGTATCACTGTATTTTTTGATTTAGTTCACTATTGTCCTTTGAATTTAGCACT
This sequence comes from Phthorimaea operculella, assembly GCA_024500475.1. Lineage (NCBI taxonomy): Eukaryota > Metazoa > Arthropoda > Insecta > Lepidoptera > Gelechiidae > Phthorimaea > Phthorimaea operculella. The sequence continues at coordinate 55,203 of JANFCV010000293.1, forward strand.
TCACTTCTTAAATCTACGAATATTTTTAATATTTGACGCGAAAACTGGTGTTTATTTACAATGATATCCGATGACTTGAAGACTGGCGGATGACAGCTCTGCTGCCGTGTCACGTGACTCTGCTGTCTGTCACCTGTCGAAGCGCAGTGTGGCCAATTGGACGACGACGAAAATAGATGTCGGATGTACTCCCAGCCGCGAAGAACAAATAAATTCTATGACCTCTCTTGATGAGGTACTTCATTATGAAATACATGAAATATTTCTCACGCCATTATAACAGCTGCGTCCTTGGTCTGAGCGCGAATATTCAAACACAATACATCAACGAGTCGATGAAGAACGCAGTAGGGGGGGGAGGGCAATGGACGTCTTGAGTCGCCGCTTCAGGTCGTTCGTGTTGAAAAAAATACACGTGAAGAATACGTCGTAGGGATATGCGCCCTGGGGTACGAGCACGAGAAAAATTCCAAGCGCGCCCGAAGTGAAAAGGAACGCAAACGACGTACGCGTAACACGGCGACAAAATGGCGGCGAATTCAAACAGCAAGCTTGATTTTGTATGGGAACAAAATTTATTAGAAGCAAACTTACTTGCTTGATTATTAGTCGTCGTGCTGAAAAAAATACACGTATGATAAAGCGCCCCATGGTCCTTGCGCCCTTGGTACGAGCGCGAAAAGTTGTATCACGCCCGAAATAAAAAAGAGACGCAAGAGGCGTACGCGTCACGACGACAATAACGAAGTTATATTATAGCGCCGGCTTCTCGCCCAGGCAAAATATAGTCCACGACGTAGTGCTAGTAGTTACTCTTGAAGTGAAGATTTATAGTCCAATCACACAGCACGCACCAATTTCTTGAATTCACGGTGAGACGGACCAAAATGGAAAATGCATTTATTTTATGTGGACTGTAGATTATGTTGGGGCTGGTCTTCTAAATTGGGTGCGTGTGTGGAGATGATTAAAAGATGGTTTTATGGTAAACTAAATCACTGTATTGACTATTTAAACACAAAGAGAAACAAATATTTTATAATAAAAATTACACATACGTGCGGCAAGGACGCCGATTGGAACGAGAAGGAGGAAACAAAAGACAAATTCGAATTCCTAACAATTTTGAATTTTCCTACGTGCTAAGTGCACTAGAAAAAGTTTTTATGTTTTCAACAACAGGAAAATCCCGTAGTTTCACGTGAAAACACAAAATGACAAGCCCAGATTGAGGCCGGAAACTAGGTATTCCTTTCGTCTGTTTTCATTCATTTTCGCACTCTAGCTTTCAGTTTTAAACGAAACCCAAAAATACCTATTCCATAATTAAGTTAAAATGTAGAGGGGGCCCTCTCCCCTCTGTGGCCGGCTACCCCTGCCCCGCAATCGCCCGAGTAATTAGCGGAAAACTTTTCACTGGCCAGTAACCGCTTTTATTTTTGTTTTTTATTTCTTTTTTTTCTCAGACTGTTATTCGCAGAAGGGTAAAATGGGGTAAAACTGCTTTTGTGGATAAAAGAGCGACTGAAATGATTTAGTTGGTAAGGGGAATGTTATTTTCAATTTGTTTTCGCTTCTTTTTATAATTAGGTTGAGTTTTTTAAGAAATTGCTTCCGATTCTATAGTGTCATGACATGTCTCATGAAAAGTTACTAAGAATTATCCAGGAAGTAGGCAGTCTGGCGTAAAAGCTTTCCGAGCGTGATAAATCCTCCTAATACAGGGTGACCCATGTCCAGCAGTGGACTGTTGTGGTTGATGACAAGACAACATACGTCTTTGGGTATAAATTCAGGATAGGGAAAAGAGAGAATAGATTATTAAGCAAAAGATCCATAAGGAGCATCTAGATTCATTATATTTTTACAAGCCCCAATCAAAAAGAATAAAAAAACTCGAACAGTGACCAAAAACCAAATACAACCACCACTTTGACAAACAAGCGGCCAAAGCAAAGGTTGCCAAAGCAAAAATAAATAAAATGAAACTGGCAGCATAGAGCGGCGAACTCTGTGTAGTTCCACTTTTAAAAAGTATTATTTTTCTTTTTTAGAAGCGGTCAATATGTGAACACTTTTAGCTCGAAGCCGCTGTCAAAGCATTCCAAATTCAAAATTTACTTTTTGAACGTATTTTTTGTACTTTCTATATATTTCCGTTGTTATGGTAGCTGCGTATTTTAGGTTTTCCAGAGGATTCGCTAAGAAATGTATAATATTCTTGAAGAAAAAAGTCTTGGCTGAAAGTTTGGAACATATTTTACAAAATTGAACATAATATTAATTAAGTCTTCAAAATAACTTCACAATGAAACTTGTCAAATAATACAATATAATGAAATGTTTTCAAATAAAGTTTCAATTACGCCCCTTGTTGAGATTGAGGCCACTTCAATACAATACAAATAAATCAACAATACAATTTTGCTATCAAATTATACTGCAACGAATACACACTTCGAATATTTACCATTTTTTTCCCTGCACATGTCTCTATTAAGCCCATTTTGGTAATACAAATATATCTATCTCATTTATACATACGCAAAGTTCTATTATATCCATCCTGCTCGTTCAAATTATAATGAGATTCAAAATGGCCAGTGCTTTTGTAATTCATAAAACCGAAATGTGTTTGAAAAAGGTTGGTATTATTTTAATGAAATCTTTTTTCTTTTTTGCCGCGTTCGTGTGCGAGGGCGTTCTTTATTTGAAAGTTCAAAAAGGAGGAACATTTTTATTCTTTGTGTTTTTTCCTACAAAACGCTTTACTTTACATCGTCTTTTGTGTTTTATGAATTGATTCAGTCATGTTCGAGATCTGCTCAATGTATGTAAAGAATTTATTTTGATCGTTTTGCGTCTTGAGTGTCGATTTCATCTTTAGTTAACAAACACTTAAAAAGGTTTGGTAAAAAAGAAGTATTATAGATATACCTATGGTGATTGTATAATAAGTACTTAGATTTTTCCGACTTATCAAATGCATTTTTTGCATATTTTCAATACTAAAATAGTCTGTTAGCATTCACACTATCACTAAGACCCTATTTCACTGTATTTTGTGAAATCTTTTTGAAATAATAGCTCCGATCCAGTGCACCGGAAATCCAAATTTAATTCTAGAACACTCGAAATGCAATCGAATCAGTTTTCGAACACACTACACGCGAATCGCCAGGCTACAGAACTAGCGGTAATCTCTGCGCTATAAAATGTCTAAAATCAGGATAAAGTACATATTTTACGTATGTGGCAAATATAAGCTAGACTCAGGTCACCCAAATAGGCCATATTTGACAGTTGTCAGTTTCATACTAAAGGTGATATCAGTAATGGAAAATAGATCTCAAATATGGCCTACTAGAGTGACCAGAGATTATGAATAGACGTGCCTAGAGCTGCATTTATCCGATTCTTTTCGTGTGTTAGGTGTGTCCCCGAGTCGACGAACGACCCAATTACAAGTATCTATTCTGTTTGTTATTTTTTCTCAACGCTGCATTGGAGTGACTTATTTCGTGTCACTGACTCTAAAATTGAACGTTTTTCCTATGGAGTGGTAAAAAATATACAAACAACAAAATATTTGTAATTTTGTATTGGAACCATGCGATAATACTCATAAAAAAACCAAACCTACTCAAAACGCAGCGAAGCGTCGTCATAGCATAATCAGTGGCTCATGAAACCGAATCATGGGCTCAAATCTAGGTCGTGTATTTTTATATTTTTATTCTTGGCAAAAAAAAAACGAATTCCGCTGTTCTCCTGGCCCCACACCGCGCCAGTATACCAACGGCCCTCGAAAAAACAATAACATCGCCATTAAATTCGCACACGCGACTGGTGGCGACTAATTGCTGCGACAATGACTTGCGACAAGCACTTGTCGCCGGGTGTGTACGAACCTTTATTTCCCGATATTTTAAATATTGTGTGTTGTTCGGGAAACGTTTATAAAACTATAGAATTGTACAGGTTTTCTTCAGAAGTAGCGTTAACTCCCTACTCTCTGCCTACTCCGCAAGTAATACAGGCGTGATATGTCTATGTATATCTAACTATGCCGATAAAACCCTGCTATCAGACAAAATTACTAAATCGCACATTTGTTGTACTACAGTCATCTGCATAAGCATGCGTATTGTGTCGACACGGCACCAGAGGTGAACCACTAGGTCATCATACCATACAAACTTAATTTCCCCTACTAAGCATTTTAAAGCATACTAACTAACGTCTGCTTTTCTTTTGTTAACAGTTCAAAAGCGCGCTCGCATCACGGAAGTCTGCTCAAGCCCGTCCCCGCCTCAGGACACAACAGCTGACAGCAAGACCCCCGCCGCCTCACCCCCTCTAAACACCCCACCCCCTCGCTCGCCCTCCGACCACGAGCTCAACGTCGAGGAAGAACTCGAGGACCAATCAGAGAACTCCTTAACACCAGAAAACCTCTCCCTCAAAGAGCCTCGGGAAGAACCGCCTGTGAAGAAAGAAGACGACGATAAATGGGAGAACCCCGACTTCAAATATAAGATGTTCAGGCGAGAGCGGAAGCAGGAGAGTTTGCCGGAGAGTGTACCTGAAGAACAACCGTTCCAAAAGTCTCCAGTTGACGTCTTAATCAAAGTCTTTCCACGACGAAGTCGGGCTGAGATCGAAGCTATTCTAGGCCGATGCAAAGGGGACGTAGTAGCTGCAATGGAGATGATGATCAACGGCGGTGATTCCTCAAACCCTTACATGACAGAGTCACCTCCTTATATGCAGAACTTCCAGTCAAAATCCGCTTTCTCCCCAATAACAAACCAAAGCTTCAAATTCTCCCCTTCTAGAAGATTCTTGACTCCCCCATACAGTGGGACTGGGTACCTTCCGACAGTGATCAGACCACCTCCAGACTATCTATCAGGGTTTATGCCCCCTCAAGACCTGATGTATGGAAGGCAGCTGCAGGTTCCATCTCCTGGAACTTCACCAGCTTCCGACAATACGAACAACGATGGGTTTTCTGATTAGGGGTACCTGAAATATTGGACAGTGCTTTAAGAGGAGTTTGTTTAACATCAGATTTTGGTTTTTGATGTTAAAAAAGCGAAATCTGTTCCTGTGTTTCTTCCACAGACTTCCATACAGTCCTGAAACGTGGTATCGAAGTGTTTTCGCCGATCGCTATGATATACAACTTCCAAATATGTCCGGATGGACCAGTCGGTCTACCCTTTACCCTCCTCCGTCGTCACTCGACCAACTGGCCTCATCGTCACTCCTTCTAAACCTTTGAACCACTTTGAACATACATAGACACCAAGCCATTTCTAATCTCATGAGGTGTAGGCGTCAATAGTTGAAGAAATGCTCTTTTCTGTACATAGAGCAAGAAGTGTAGCAAGCAACTAAACAAATTTTTCAGTCATCTAGATACCTAAAGAATAGTATTTTTTAAGTTGTGTATACGATTAAATACTTAGGTAAAAACTATCATCAAAGTTACTGATTGTGAAAAGTTAGATATTTTTTTTTGTGTTCTAATATTAATATAGTTAAATTAATCAAATTGTAAATAAACTTTCACTCAATTTATTATCCTTTTGACTAATAAGATTACTGTTAGAAAAAACATCGTATACTCTTATTGTTAGTATTAGTAGGTAACTTTAGATATAATTTTCAAATGTTTTAAATTAAATAGATATAAGCGTTTAACGCATCTTGTATATTAATAGAAAATTTAAATATATAATAATTTTGATGTATACGGTAGTGTTTATTAAGTAGCTAGTTAGAAGTACATAATTATTTCCGCGATACTTATTTGTACAAAAACTGAATTTATTTTATGTTACAATCGCGTCATGATAATTTTTGAGCCTAAAAAAGTACAGTCATATTTTTCGTTACAAAAACCTTTGGTGCCGTGACCAGAATAATATTTTTTTTTTCATATACCATCAACGTACCTACTTAATGTTGTACCGATGACTATTTCGATGTACAGTATTTGTAATTCTTTTGTCAATAGTAAAATACTCAAAAATATGATTAACATCGTGTTAATGTTATGAATAAGTGTCATACGTAGTTTAAGGTCAGGTACTGTAATTTGAATAATTTTGTCATTTGACGTATGTAGACGTCATATTCCCGCTTGACCTTAAATAAAGTATCATTAACAGAAATACTCTATAAACAAGGAATTTGTAAATATTTTCGTAGATGGAACTTAATGTATAGGTAACTAGTAGATATAGAAGTCATATCCGAGTATGTATGAACAATAACTATTTAGCATCAAAATAATAAATAATTTCAATGCAAAAACTTTGTTTTATTACTGGTACACAGTAGGTATTGGTACACTAAAGTTACAATCAAAATTGAAGCATAAAAAATAAATAAAAGCAAAAATACTTCAAGGTAGAGAAAATTATAACAAAAAAGATCGTCTAATGAGGTCCAGTTGTTTTTGAAATACTTAGTTATAAAGGGCCACATCTAAATACATTTATGAAACCATATACTTGCTCACAAACCATTGAAGTCTCTTATTCTTATTTCGTGTGTGACACTGAGTCAACGAACGACCCGATTAACCCTGATGTAGAGTTTTTAAACCACCTTCTACCATCGGCCTTTAAACATGGGTTTAATAAAAATGATCGTCTACATAAATCAATCATGCTACTTAATAAAATCATCTATGTAGACACCATCTGAGGCATACCTACGCGGCTTATATTAGAAGTTGTACATCAGTTTTTGATGATGAATGATATCATTAAACGATAAATGTCTGTCCCCACAAGAATCATTCGGACTTCGAAGCCTCTACAACCGACAAAGAGACCTCGAAACAACGTCCAAAACCGTCTGCCCTGCCAACGATTCTTCATTCGGACTCCAAAGCCACTAAGGCTGGTGTTCATCGACAGCTGATGATACTACGATTACTTAACGGGTACGTTAACAAATAACCGGTGACTAACGGGGCGGCGATTTTGTTGGTGTTCACAAACACTTTTAGGACGTCGGTCTACCAACCGAGCGTTTTTGAATGAAACTTTTATGAAAGACCCAAAAGTTTAAAGCGACCACGTAAAATTGACATCCGTTTCCTTGTTGTTAATATTAACAAGAGCAGCGTTCAAACGTGGTAGCGTAACCTTTTTATACTACAAAATTAAAATGTATCCTTTGCCTAAGCAGCTGGACATAGAGCAGGTACTTATTATTTTTAGCAGCATGCGAGTCTGCCAAATTCAAAGATTAAAAACAAAAAACTTTACACTCACTCAAGGGTGCAGTAGCGCCACGGGGGACATCGTAAAAGTTTTTTGTGGACCAAATTTCGGACGCGCAGTGCAAGACAATAGGGATGAACCATTTTTTGTTAAAGTTTTGGGGCTAACCGTAATATAATGGACGAAATGAGGATGTTTAAGTAAATCGCCAAATTAAGGCCACTTGACAGTCTTTAAATGGTGTTTAGGGTTTGGTGAACAGTAAAAATGAATTTAAACATGGAATTAGATATCATCGACCGATTATAAATTTAACAGCTGTCGGTGAACACCAGCCTAAAACGGACAAAGCGACGTCACAACGTCACACGACGTCACAGCCGGCGCATTGTCTTGCGACGTCGAGGGCCGTATCGACACGTCACTCGACGTCTGTGCACGTCACGTCTGTTCACGTTGCGGGATAGGGTTGTCACTTCACTGCGCAGTGGATAGGCTTTGTGCAATGGACGTGCACAGGCGTAGGCACTCGGGGGTAGGATCTAGGATAGATAGCGTGGTCAATGAAGTTGGACTTTGGGTAAGTAAAGTATTATCTTCGGTAGCCTCTGGTAAATAAGCTGCGGTTGGTCTATAGTCGAAAAGATCACTCCCTTTTTCACTTGATTTAAATCAATCAGCAATGAGTCTTTTCGACTATAACCTAAACCTTAAAGCCATAATTGGGAACGTAAAGCAGTACCTGTTGTACCATTTTTCAAATGAAATTATGTATAAATTTTATTGTGTACAATAAATTGTTAAATAATAAATAAGTAAAACTTCCCAATTACCTATTTATTGTATATTTGTAAGTATAATAATAATAACAAAGAGCATTGTAGAGCCTAAAAGTGGCTTTTTAAGGCAATAGGTAAGACAGTACAGTATTTAGCTATTGCATTAAAAAGTCACTTAATGTTCTAAAAATGCTTAAAATTTTTCAGGAATTAAAATATCCACTTCATTAACATTTTTTTCAAAGCTACTGAAGCTACAACTGTCATTTGACTGCTCAATGAACTTTTGAAAAATTTTAATGGTTGAAAAATAAAGAAGTATTTATACGGGACTATGATTTAAATGGGAGCTCGAGTTGTTGCTTGATAGTACCATCACATCATCTATGTAAGCATCGAATACCACAAGCAAGTAAAACCAATTACTCCTCCATAGATAACGCCAACAGCCTAGACCAATAGCTAGCCCAGACTTCAGGCCTAAATCGACGGGCTTAAACAATACATGTGGGAAGCCGGGGCAATATTGTATGTGGGTAGTCGATATTCGGTTTGGAAGTACTATTTTATACAGGGTGTAAGGAATGTGTGATGCCAGTTTAGAGTAGCATCACCCCATATCTTCCCGTGGGTGTCATAAAAAGCAACTATTTAGGAGATTTTAAAGTTGATGTATTTTAGATGACAGACTGAGAACCTCTCTCTATGTTGATACACAGTCTTCTGAATGACTCGCGAACTTTTGTCAGACGTGGTGTAGGTAAATAAACGTTATTATAGCCGTTCACACTCTGCCTACCGCGCAGGGGATATAGGTGTAATGCATGTATGTATGTTAGGTAAAGCCTTCAGACTACTGCTAGGACGCATTGAACAAACTTTTCCTGTGGAAATATTTCAAGAAACACGTTTTACTGTATACTTACTGTAGAAGGATGATCGTGAATTCGTTTATTTTTTGTCGTATCTCTGACTATGGTACAGGTAAATGAGTAAGTTCTTAGGTTCAAGTTGTTCTTAGGTTCACTTAGTCAAAGCGATGAGTGCCGAAGTACCGATGGCGAAAGCTTCTGGTGTTTCACCTTCATTTCGGATCAGGAAGTGTCCATACGACAACCTTTTAGGATATGTATAGTCCAGAAAGGACTATGAATGCGAATGGATAAGGATTACACTGTAATGTGTAGGTACAAGTGGCTTATCGTAGAGGACGAAACTCACAAGAGTTGTCGCAAGACACTAGTGAGACCGATCCCTCGCAGATTCGCATTCATAGTCCATCTGGACTATAAGTACATATCCTCAAGTTGTTCAGTTTCATGGCCGGAATGCCTGCGAGCTGCGGGCTGCCTCTTACACCCTGTATAAGCCGTGGTTTGGGCAGTATTGTCCTGTTCACTATGAAGGGTTACTAATTGCCTATTATTGCCAGGCTATTGGGAGCTATTCGAGATAACTACATAGGTTTCTCGTGGCTGGTATAGTCTAGTGTAGAGCCATAAGAATAAATAATAACACCATAGAGCCTACATACATATCTCACACATATATCCATTGCGAGGTAGGCAGAGCGTACACAGCTGTATAAACCATTTAGTAAAGTAAAAACGGCCATTTGTTTCACGTCTGACATAAGGTTGAGAGTCATTCAGAAGACTGTGTCTCAATATAGTAGTGACAAGTTATCAGCCTGTCGCCTAAAATTGCAATACACATCAAGTCTCAAATCCCTTAGTCACTTTTTAGTTTTTACGACACTCGGAAAATATGGGGTGATGCTATTCGAAGCTGGCATCTCTCGGCAAACGTTACACTACTTGATATAATAATAATAATAAGGTACTTACGTGCCTAACTTAAATGTACCAACTCATTTCAATTCGACATCAGCAAAACACAGAATTTAAATACGATTTAAAAACCATAGATGATGAGATCAAACTGAGCTCTGTCAAAACGGATTGCGCGTGACGTCATCAGCCACGCGGCCGGCACGTGACGTCAACATGACAGCAGCTAGTGATGGACTTCAGTTATATCGATGAAACACCATTTATATCGATGAAACACTGGGTCGAAGAACGAAATGACGAGCCATGGTTTCTTTGTAACTCTGGTGATGGACTAATAACTATGCAGTACAGTGCACATCTAATATGCATCATCATATTATCCGTATTTCCTCTGTATAGAAAATAGAACGAAATCGGCCATAAAAACGGTCGTTGCCGTCAAGGCCCAGCCAGGGTCAATGCAGCGACACTCAACTGACATTCCATTGCCACTGTGATTTTCTACCTACTAAACTATTAGTAGAGTTCGACCGAATTTGATGACCGAAACCATCCAACTGACATGCCATCGACATTTAAGTAAAACAATTTTTATCTACACTTCATACATAATGTTCCTATTACAAATTCGAAAGCAAATGTATAAGCAACTGCTTTACAGCCATTCAGCCATTAACCCCTTGAGTGTTTCTTGTACACACTGGTGCTCAAGAAATTTGAGAGCCCCGCGTGTCACGCACATCACACGGGTGCACGCAGGGCTCTCAAATTTCTTGAGCACCCGTGTGCACAAGAAACACTCAACGGGTTAAAAAAAAAATCGATGTCATAAAGTAAAATGTCGATGTCATAAAGTACTTTTTTCTGACTTTATGATATCGACATTTAGCAGTAAGATAATAAAAAAAAAACAAATGTCACGACACAATCAAAGAATGGGACGACACTTGAAATTATGAGGACTTATTTATTATTAAATCTTTGCTTCAAATCATTTTCCGAATTAGAATTTACCGATTAATGCTTTTTAATTTTAAAAGTTGTTCCGTCTTTATGAACTTCCATTTTAACGTTTAGTTAAAAAGTTACTTATGTATAAAAGTCGTTCAGTTGTTGGTTCAGTAGATATGCTTGCAATCGCCATAGTGAAGTGCGGAGGTATGAATTATTTTTCATAGTTTTGCTTGTAAAGTGTAGATAAAATAGTGTATGCAATTGCAATATAATTAGGCTTTAGAATGCTCGTGTCAAACTATTATCACACTCGGCTGCGCCTCGTGTGATAAACAGACACTCACATCCTAAAGCCTCTTAATTGCATAAACTACTATTATTTAGCAGACTTCATTCACCCTACTAAAAAAAATATCGACATTCTACCCTAAATCAACTGACAACACTATTATGCATTTGATCGTGATTGTTTGTTGGTTTTTAAATAGTTTACAATTTAACCCGCCCCCAGTTAAATCGTTTTGAATTCATTATTATGCTATTTATTTGTGTGGGAATCGTAATTCGCAATTAACGAAATAATAATGGCGGGTGTAGTTTTATTGTGAAATGGTTTTCGGTGGATTAAAATAAGCTGTAGTTTCTGTTTTTGATGGGATAAAAAATAGCACAGTGATTTTATTAAGTTTTTATTTTAAAGTCTTGTTTAAATCCAACACATAATTTATTTTGAATTAACTTCTAACACGAAACAAAAAGAAAAACCCGACCGCGGTATTTACAAAGTTGTATTTTGCGATGAAAATCTGCTATGTTGAATTTATGAGTTTTTAATATAGCCAGTGTCACTTATTTATTACACTGCTAAGTCAAATGTAACGACACCACACAGGTCAAGATTCGCTTAGCCGTTTGGGCTATAGCCCGTGAAAACGTATTATTCTGGATACATACTCTCGAAAAACGTCATTACCCGCCGTACTGTCTTAAGCTTTTTGAATGTTTGAAGCATTTTGATCCAGCTGGTAGTAAGCGATTACCTACCTTACCTGTGATTCGATTCTAGAAAACTCCATGAAATCAAGAAAACTCTTTCGATTGAAGTAGTAAAAAAAACGTTAGGTATGCTATACCTATTCTATTCTAATAGTAAGTTCAGTTTAAGTATCACAGTTCCTCGCCTTGCCTACCATTAAAAATCAAACTTGCTCCATAATTTCTTAACCCAAATTGACTTTTTAAACCGCTTAAACTTTCAGCCTGACTGGGTTTAACGGTTAGAGCTGGCAATATTAAATTTTGGTATTCAGTACAGCTGGCAACTTTAGCGCCGGTGAAAAATGTACTAAGTTGGGAGTTCAAGCCTATAAATTGCCCGGTCGTAATGCTTAGAGCTAAAAATAGTGCAGAAATACCTTTCTGAAGACGCAAAATATCATTTGAAATCAGCCTTGCTTGTATCATACAATGCAAATGGCGGGTGAATTTCGACTTTTATATTTATTGACAGATTTCGGTGGACTTTCTATGGTGACATAAAGCTAAACTTTAGTTTATTTAATTACAACTGTGTGATATGGCTTCATATAGGTATTTAAAGCACTGAGATACTGATGGTAAAATTTTGAAAATGGCATGACAACAAGTGCCCACTAAAATGAAAACTGTCCGCCGAAATGACCATAAGTGTGTTTTTTTTTTGATGATCCTATAGCTTTGCTTTTCTTACATTGTTATAAGTTTAAGTTTTAGTATGGGTTACACTTTACACAAATATAAAAATAAACAAGAAAATTAGCTAGAAAGCTGTTAGTTTTGTATCCCATAGGAAAAGAAGAAAAATGTTTGGTTTCGCCTTATTTTCAGCTAATTCAGGACTGAAAGTGTTAAAATTTTGTAGAATTTTGGCGTCCAGGAGCAATAAATAAAACAGCGATTTTTGAAAAAACGCGCACGATACAAATGTTATTATCTAACCTAAACACTAGTGAGTATCACACTTTCTGCTACTCAAAATTGGTTAATACCTAGGGTATGTAAGAACGAATAGATTTAGTAAAACGTGTGTTGCGAGCACAAATTGAGTAGCAGATTGTATCATACAAAAAATCCAAAATAGAGCTCCAGATTGGCACTAGTTTTTATGGCTTCAATATTCATAACATAAAGCTTCTTCTGTTTTTTCTTTTCGAAGTAAAGTTTCAGTACCTACTGTGACTCTTAACAAAGGGTAGCAGTGAACATCGAACAGTGAAAATTGAACAATGAATGAACAATTTGAACAATAGAGGGTTATTGTGTGGCAGTATGGTGGGTTGGGAAATTAGTGAGCTATAATTTAAGGAGTGTATGATACACTCTCAGGCTTTATTAAATACTTGCTACCCACCCTTGTTGTGTTGGATATTGAGTTATATTATACAGGACTGTTTTTTTTAATTGACATAAAGCTTCTTATTTCTGAAAACATTCTACTAGCCTTCCGTAGCAATACTGTACAAACTTTCTTTCAATTTATAAAATAAATGAAATTCTTATGATTTTTGAAACCGGATGGTTTTCATTTCACAACTTTTCATTTCAGTCTGATACATTTATTATTTTTAGCAATGTCCCTTCTATTTTCGAAATTTATATAGTTGCACGTATAGATTCACCCTTACAAAACACTTAGTACTTTTTAAAACATCCTGTATAATCCTTCAATCAATAGCACAAATTCTTTGAAATTAATTTTATCTTTACATTCCTTACTTTCCCACTATAACAATAACTCAATCTCCGAGCGCGATAGCATATAACCTATTCAACAAGAAGGAAAGAGATGGCAGATCTTTTGTGTCAAGTTTCAGGACCCGATTGAAAATTGTGTAAAATTTGCAGTCAAGTTGTATTGGAAAAGTATTAATAGTAGGGAGTGGGGGAGGGTGGGAGCGTTAGCAAGAAAAGTAGGTAGTTGTTAGAAATATTCAAAAGTTAGCAAAACAATTCAATTAAATGCTTAGGTATCTGCTTCTACCTTTTTCCCGTGGAAATAAGGCGCTACTTTCAGAAAAAGGTACATATCTATTTCATAACGGTGAAAACAATTTTCTTAAATCGATGAAGTTAGTGTTTTTTAAGATTATGGATTCCTCTAATTTAGTTGTTACAAAGTTTTAATTTCATCATAATGTCTTTGGTAAATTCTCAATTTCTTTTGGTAAATTTTAGGGTGATTTTCTTCTACATTAATGTTTTCTAAATTTTTAACTTCTGTTTCATTGAAATAAAATAGTTGTGGTACATGTGTGCTATCTTTTATTGATCTAGACTAGGCATTTTAAAATTGTGTTGCTATCTGTACTTGGAAGGAGGGAACCGAGGTGTCGAGTTAAAATTGTACGTTTAGAAGTTATTGGCGCGGGGTATTGGCAACTGAAGGAGTTTCTGCATCGCCTAGAGGATTAATGTTGCTGATAGGATTATTAAATAGAGATGGTAGTTACTAAAAAAAACGGTGTTATTACAAAAAGTTAGGCACGCGTTTAGACAGTGTTTAAACTAATTTTCCATAAGATTTGATGTTGTCAAGCTACTTAAACCATATCTTAGTTTTTTTATAACACGGTAAGTACATGAAAGCTGTCCACCGAAATGACCCATCTAGAGATGGAATGAGACATCTTTTCATCCTATTTCTAAGCGTGACAGCTAAAAGTAAGACTCGTCGACTATTCAGGTAAACAAGGCAATACTAGAAATCTGAGTAAAATCGTGAGAAAAACAGCCAATTAACCTTAGTTTTCCGAAAAAGATAATAAAACTCGGGTCTCCAAGGGGTGGGGGTCAGGACTGGGAGGAGGGGGAGGAAGGGAGGGGGGGGGGGTGTTTGAATTAACTCGCGATACTTGTGGCTCGCGCCGTTTACATTTTATATTTGCGATAGAGACGTCCGCTGGGTAAATGTGGAATGGGCTTTTTTGTCAATTTTGTTTGAAAGTATTAAAAGTTATTTATTATAATATTTATATTTTATTAAGTCTAACGACATAATACAGTATCAATAATTAACAAGCAAAGCTACAACTAGCCTTAAAGTTATTAAAGTAAAAGTTAATAACACTTTACTTTGTCCACTGATAAATATACCTATTCAACATGTATTTGAACAAAATTATACAAAAGTCACAAATAAAAACTTACTACCACACTAGCACAATCGGAGAAACTATATACTTACGTAGGAATTTATAATTTATTGAAATAGTTACTAAAACATTTCAGGCGAAAAGGCCCCAGTTTACGATATTGCCATTAATAATGCAATTTTTCAGTATGTACACTGTTTATTAAACAAATTTATTTAAAAGCTACTTTTCATTGCTTTTTATTCCATAGAAACAAAAAGATCACACGGATTTATTGATGGCGAATTGTTGGCAAAGAAGCATTTGGTACCTATTGCAAATCAAATCATTCAATTTAGCTCACAGAAAGCTCCATCTCCATATTCTCGCACCCGCTAGCTGTCACAAGCAGTCTCTTGGTAATTATTTTTATTATTGACCCTCCCCCCTCCCCCGGCCGGAAATTGTTTTTGTTTTCTATTTTATTTATCCTCCGACACTCGACGAGTGAGTGTCGAGCCGTACTTGCTGTATTCCCATCGCGGATTATTCGGTTTGCACTGTTGTATGCATTTGATATGACATTTCTGTTTGTTAGTATCTATATTTAAAAATCTTCCATTCTTGCAAAACGTGTGTATGCGAAAGAATTGAACTGATTGAAGAGTGTAGATCATTTTACACATTTTTGCTTCAAGAAAAAATTGTAAAGAATTAAAAACTGTTACGGTATGGTCAAAAACTAAATACTTACATATTTATCAGTCTCTTTCAAAGGTCTGTAGAAAACAAGTAGATAGGTTTTAAAAAACAAAAACCCGACTGCGGTAAATTTAAAGTAGTATTTTGCTCTAAACATCCGCCATCTTGAATTTATATTTTTTTAATATAGCCAGTGTCACTTGTGCTGCTGAGACAAATCTAACGACACCTCATATGTCAAAATCCAACTATCCGTTTGGGCTGTAGCCCGTGAAAAAGAATTTTCTTGTCCACATACATACATATTTACATACATACTCTCGAAAAACATAACCCTCCTCCTGAGGCAGTCGGGTAAAAAAGGAATAAAAACGTTCCAGCAACAACATTTTGTCCGAATAGTTTCATATCATAACCGGGACTATCTATGAACATCATGAAAATAATTAAACAAAGCTCACCGAAAAAGACAATAGGTAACCGAAATAATATTAACTGAGTTCCGGACAGAAAATACCGTTGCGCAAAATGCCACTGGTGTGACTCAATACAGACGTTTATATTGGGTGTTAATTATTTTTAGATTGTCGCTTTCAAAGAGGGGTTTTGATGGAGGTAGAATATTGTTTTGGCATTATTTCAACAGGGGTAGGCAAGATGCTTAGTAAGAATGGTAATTTAATTAATTTATAAATGACGTAACGTAACGACTGCCCTACATACAGAAAATCACACACACGGTTTACAGGAAAACACTAAAAACGCTCAAAATATTCATTAAATTGAGTGATTCTCAAAAATGAATAAACTCCTTCATATTTTGTGTTTGTTTCAACTAAGTAAAAAGTTGTAAATTCATTTGAACAAAATTCTAGAAACAAAACTAAAGGAAGGCGATCATATTATTTCAAAAATGCATGAAACCACAATCTGGTAACAAAATACGAAAAACTTTCTCATTTAACTAAGTGTAAAAAATATTTCATTCTCTTGCACATACAAATTTAAGAGCTCCTATGGGTACACAGTGGCATTGTACAATAAAGGTAATTCAATATTTTACGTTGAAAGAGGGTAAGTTGATATATTGATCTTTTTGTATGTTTTTTGTTCTATTATTCAGCCTATTTTTACTAAACTGTTTATGATAATATTTTGCAAATAAGAGGCAATAGCGCGTGAATGTTAATAAAATTTGTTTTTATAAATTTTAAATGTGTTGTGATAGAAGGTAGATAAAGACAAAAAAGTTAAATATTAAGGCCATAATGGTTAAATAAACAAAACTGTATTCAGCAATCGTGTCTTGTAAAAAGGTAAATTATGAATATTTACAATATTATTCAATACTTAAAATCGTGTCTTGGTTAAATATAGACGACAACCGGGATCAACGGGCTAATGTGTCCACCGATACAGAAAACCATCTCTTTACGTACAATCAGTTCTGATTGCCATAATCTTAATCAAACTTGTTAAGTACCTAAATCTAGTAGCATCACATTTTGGTCTATGATACACGTAAATTCTTTTAATTTATTTTCAGGGCAGAATTTTTTTTTTAAACTAGAAACTACTCGATTCGTGTGTATTTTTTTTTCACCCACGATTTGCCACTGTATCAAAAAAAAGTAAAAACTCACCGTACCGTAACTAACTCGAATTAATACATTTAAACCGATACTACAGCCGCATTGCGCATTCTTGCGAAAAATCGCTAATTGTGCATACAACATTTCATTCTGTCAACTGAAAAAAAAAAAACACTTTTCTGGAGATTTAGCGGATTTCTAAGTATTGAGTATCAAAATCTCGGATTTTAGAGTAAATTATGAAAAAATACAATGGTATTATTTGGTTCATGAAATTAAAATAAGTGGGTAAACAAACACTTATTCTGGGTAGTTTTGAATAGGAAGTGGTATTTTATTTTGTGTGTAGATTTGTTTACTTATTTACTTAATATCAAGAAATATCAATAATATACAAAGTGTTACTGTTTAACTAGGTTATGTTTTGTAAGACGACGCATTCAAAACAAAATATCTTATATTTATGTTGCTGAACTTACCAACCTTTTTTATAGTCAATAATTGTATGCAATACAATTTGAATAATGGTTAATACGCTCTAGGCAAATCGGGGTAAATCTCGACCTATCAAATAAAACGTAACGCTACGCTATTCAAATCAAATCAACAACCCGAAAACGGTCACATGTCAAACCTTTAACGTTTCAATACACGCAAAAAAGGAGAAATTATAATATCAAACAAATCCTTTTGCTATTAACCATCTCCCACGCAAAAGTAAAAAAAAATATAATACAAAACTTTATTTTGTAAGAGATAGAGTCGTTATAAAAGTTGGAAGTTTTATAGAATAATGTGATTCGGTACAAAGGTTATAATAAAAAGTTTTTTCTTTCGGTCGATTCAGCAATCGTTTTGAACAATAAGTAATCGATATGCCTTCAGTGGTTTTGAATAACACTTGAAACCATTCTTACTAGATCTTCAGGTTCTCAATAGGTCTGACAAAAATGTCCAATGACAAGGGGTCTTTGTAAAATGGTGAAACGAATTTACCTGCTATTATGTCGAAATTTTCAATGAAAGCGTTTAAGTGTGTTTTTTCTTTTTGGTACAATTAGGATAACTTAAATTGTGGTTTAAATGGTCACAGCTGAGCCAAGTATTGGATATCAGAAAGAAGTATTTTTATATCAATTGTTGGTGTACCAATAGACAATCAAAATATTTTTTCCATCAAAGGATTGTGTCGTAATTTGGTGAAACGTATTATTTGCCAAATCAGAGTTATGATATTTTGATAAATGCCAAAGAGAGAGTTTTCTTCCACAAGTGTACAAAGAAAGGGAAATTACGTTTCCTTCAAAACCCTTCATTAATTCTATTTTGTAAAACTCACGTTTCGTAAAGAGAATCTTGTAAAGTCCCACTAAGAAATAAATGATTGACTTTTGACATTTGTACAAAGAGCGGATCTACTGTTACGTTAAGATCAGCTTTTTCTTCAATTTAAGTATAGTTTTCAATTACAGAATATAAAATGTTGTAGGTATATCATATTAAATTTTATTTAAAAAATATAACTGTCAGCCTGATTGACTATTCAAAACCTCAAAAACAGCAAAACCTGATCAAATCATTATTGTAAATCATCACATTCTATGTTTGCCATGTTTTACGAATTTTAATTCCTAAAATAATATTGTTATCTTATTTTAAAGCTATTTAAATTGATTAGAAATGTACCCTTACCCACACAAAGGATTAGAGTCATTCGGGGTAAAAGTGCGCAGCGGGTAAAACTGCGCACCGTCGATATTACGGAATAGGGCGCAGGGACAGGGACGCTGATTTGCTGGGAACACGTGTACCTGAACCGCCATTTTAGGTCCAGACACTCTATGCAGTGCGGGTCGATTTCCTACCTATTAGAACCAAAAATACCAAAACGTGGTTAAATTCGGACTTTATTCAGTGCAACAAAAAGTTTGTGGGAGTGGGGATTATGATCATGAAGAGCTTGCGTCTACTTTTTATTTTCTATACAAATTGAAGTTCTTTTTCAGTAACAACATTTCCACCGTGCCTCTAAAGTGTCAAAGTTACGATGAATTGTTTTGAGTACTCATTGAATGGGGTAAAACTGCGGGGGTAATAGTGCGCATATGACGTATGTGGCTAGATGTGCGCAGTTTTACCCCACTATAGTGATATTTAAAAACGCATTTCTATACAGAAATATCTATATTATATTAGATCTTTCTTTTTTTATTGTTTTAGACTATAAAATGCCTCGTAATGATAAAATATAATGATCCGATAAGACCTTAATTATTGTGAAACCCTTGTGCGCAATTTTACCCAACACACCGCGTAGTTTTACGCGCATCACGGGGAAGAAGTGCGCACTCTGACTTAGTCACTGTTTTTTAAATATATGAAAAACCGCAGATTACATCGCAAGTTGTTTGTTTGTATTTGAGAGTCCATTAACCAAGATATAAGACAGCACATACAATGTGTTTTAAATCGCAGTAGTTTGGGAGTTATGAAGTGAAATATCCAAAAGTGCGCAATTTTACCCCGAATGACTCTACGTATGCAGCAGGCCACGCCTTCCGAAATGTCAGTATTAAATTATAATTATGCATTTTCTAGTTCAACATAAGCCATAATTCCCGACTATTGTAACTTTTCCTGTCTTCAAATTATACAACGATTTTGTTTGTTTAAAATTAAGGTTTATTTTCCATTAAATCTTAGTTCAGTATCTGAAAAATGGTTCTATATGATGACTTTTTAGTACACTTAATTCAATAGTAATTTATCGAAGGGGGCATTATTGAGTTTTTTGTGCAATAAAAGAAAAATAAAACAATTAGTATGTGAAGTGCAGTCAATAGATGTCGTGTGGCGAGCGATTGTTTCGCGCAGTCGGGTAAGGTATGCCGGTCGGGTGGTTTGGTTTTGTTCAAAATAATGTTAAGTGATTTTGAATTTGTTAGGGATGTGGATGTGATTATTGTGCCGAAAAATGTTAATACGTCGCTGGATTGGTCGTTGTAAAAATTATGAATTTAGAATATAAAATATTTTTTACAATTTAAAATAATTCCACTTTAGTATACCTATCTACTCTTATTTTTTTCGTTTGGGTCCATAAAAACGTTTACAAAGTATGGCACTAAAGAAACTTTGAATATTATTTAAGTGGTTATTTAATTATTTTTGTGTTTGCAATTAAAGTATTTTACATTTTAATTTTAAATAAAATAGATCTACCTATATTTATATTTCAGTTTTAGTATTTCACATCACTATTGTTAACACAACGTTAAGTAATTTAAGTCATTGTTAAGTGAGGGTTAAGTAATTTTAAGTCTTTGTTAAGTGAGTGTATTGTGCGATTGTGGTGAGAGTGTAATCGATTTGATTGTTCATGCATTGTTTGAAACTGAGCTTTTTATATATAGCTTAAAATAGGTGTACTTAACGTTTTGACACGTTGTCGACTCTCGGATTAGGACAAGCAATGTTGATGTTTTTCTGTGTATCTTTTAACAGGATTGTTCTCAGTTTGGTTACGGCATTCCCGGTTGAACTGTCTGATGTCCGTAAGAAAGGTTTTTGCTTTGGAGAGCACTTAAATTGAACCGACAATTCTAATTGTTGTGTATTCTATAGTTACCTAATGGTCATTAGTTAAAAAACACATATCAGAGACATATTAGTACCTAATCGTTACCTTTTAGGTAGTTTAAATGCTCTGATATCAGGGTTGATTTAGTCGCTTTTTGGGTGTCCCGTACGACAAAAAAAAACTAATGTTGCAAAGATTCTATCAGTATCCTATCGGTTACCATAATCTTTAAGATAAAGATAACTTTACCATTGTACATTTTAACCACCTGTTCTATCCTTTGACAAGTAGTTTTTTTTGTTTCTTTTTTCACATAAAAAGGATCATGCGTGGGAGAGTCGCAATTGATACACAAGACTTTTTAAAACCACGAAAGTATTGTAGATTTTGTGTTACATTTTTTATACTACAGTGCTGATTTTGCCATACTCATTCCTTAAAACATGTGAAAATCAAAGGGTTAGAATTGAGATCGGGACTTAAATGAAAACTGTCCAGTTGTCCCCCGAATAACGTGCCTACCGCAAGATGGTGGAGCAACGATTTCATAGGATGGTTGAAAAAACTCGACGAGTCTTACCAAATATCCGTACTCCTTGGCGTAAAATGGGACAAGCCAATGACCAGCGGTAAACTAATGTAAACTGATGATGTGATGTGAATGATTTGAAATGTTACTACCTACTACTAGCATGTTATTAATGAGAGGAAAAATTAAAATTCATGAGGAAATCCAAAAACATGAGGAAATCCAAAAACATGAGGAAATTCTTAAACATGAGGAATTACTTTGGTATATTAGGTAAGTTGTACACGTCCACTGCCTCACTTTATGCCATCTCACTACCCTAGGTCTGCTGTAAGAGATTTCTTTTTAGAAATAAGCTGACCTGTTGTGTAGGTATATTGTTCTATATGTTATGTTCTTTGCGTTTTATTGTGTACAATAAACGGTTAAATAAAATAAATAAATATTTTATTCATGTAAATAAAATAAATTAATATAAATGTCAAATAGTCAACTTAAAATTGAACAAAACGAAACACAACAATGAGCCTACAGTAGATACCTATGTAATATGTTTGCCAGAATCGACACCGATATCGACGTTATCTCTACATCTATCCTGTGAACACCCCCGGCATTGTAACAAAACAAATATTTACAAGTGCATGGTTTTGTAAGTGGCAGTTTGATATTTTACGATAAAAGTAATCCTTTGTTATTTTTTGTTAAAGAATACGATTAAAGATTGGGCTGAGTTTGTTGTAAAATGTGGAGAATCACCCAAAAACAACTGAACTCCCAAAAGGAAGTAAGAAAGATTGTGACGATTTTAGTAACTGACATTCATTATTCGCAATTAGTGTGTCCACCGAAAAATCCACCGAGAATGAAACCTGCGGAATTTATAGAAACATTTTTTGTGATAAGCTCATTTATAAACTTTTCTGTTTCAAAGCATAGATGTACAGTTTTCAAGCTACGTGATCTAAGGCACACCCACAAAACCTACCTATTTTATTCAAATTCTTCGAGTCGAAGTCCATATAAAAACAAACTCACTTACCTATACATATTGACATAATACAGCGTTACATAGGTGTGTATACCGTATTATGTACCCAGTTTATAAAATAAAATTTATTTTTTGGTAAGTAGAGACAAAATTTAAAAGGTGTTGCGATAGGCAATTAGGGTTCCGTAATAAAAATATATAATTCTACTTTACGAAAACTAAACTTATTTTAAGGCAAGTCTTTAAACTAATCATCTAGGTGCGTGCCTTTCACTACATTTCGTGTTCTGTTATTTTCTTGCGCAAGAAACGTAAAAGCTACTGGAAGGATTTAGTCCTTACCGCAAATGGGACGTGATTTTATGTATGTAAGTAACAGACGGTGGTACACTAAACAGGCTTCATAAAAAAAAACAGAGCACAATTCTAATTTAAATCTTGCAAAGAGAATTGTTTAAGTTTTACGATCCGCCGTCTGCCTTATCTAATACAATCATAAGGGTATCACTCTACCATGTAGTTGACCATTAGTCATCATCACATTGACAATGATATTCAGTCAAGATCAGAATTACTTCGTCGACTGTTGCAAATCACCCTTCATTTAATATTTTTTCATACGGAACCACAAGCAAGTAACCCGTGATTACCCTTACCGTCTTCCAACAAGTTTTAAAATGACCACACGATTGGAAATTCAAGTTTCTTAAAATGTCCAAATATTGTGTCGTGAGACTCGTCACTCATGCACAGATAGAGGGGGGGTAAAGGGGGGTCATCAAACAGTGTTTAGGGGGGAAAGAGGGGAGCAGGGGGGTCAAACAGAAGGTTAGGTGACCAAGCGGAGAGCTGATCATGTTACTGCGTAAGTACAGGCGTGATGAAAAGCGGCATTTTTTTCTGAAACCGGCTTAGAATAGCATCACCTCACTTTTATCCTTGGGTATCGTATAAGGCAACTAAGGGACGGATCCGAGCAATTATGGCAGCAAGCCAGCAACGTTCCTTACGAATACAACATCTTGCACTGCGTTGGCCAATCCACCTGGTTATTATGACAATACCCCCAATTGAGGCCCATGTCCAGCAGTAGACCGTCGTGGTTGTTGACGACTGCATTCCGAACATTTTGTTTGAGGCCTCTACATTAAATTTATGTAAATCTCATTTTATAGAAGGTCAAAAATTAAATGAGGCGAATGAAATATTTATTTTCGGAGTTTTCTTCTTCGTCTTCTTTTCGTGTCAACGGTTATAACTCAATTTTAGAAACTGATGAGATGACTGAATAATAATTATTATTTAAGTTTTATAAAATACGGAAGCTAGATCTCTTTGTTACAATCACAGAATTTGTAAGAATTTTAGAAATGTAAATAGTCACTGACTTTTCTTCGCAATTATACAAAATTGGTGTCTTTGAATCGGGTTAATTGTAGACAAACAGACAGACAGACGGATTAAAATTGCGTCACCATTCTCATACTATACATACGAAATACTTTATTTTAAAGAGTACGGTAGTGTCTACGCCAAGTCACCTGATTGAGTTAACACTAGAAATCAGTCAGACACACGAATCAAAGTTGCGTCACCATTCGAAATACTATGCATTCGAAATACTTATTTTAAAGAGTACGTTAGAGCAGAGCATATCCCAAGTCACTTAAGTAGCAATAGATATCAATGAAATGTGCTTTATTGCACAATACAATCTTAACCGTATGATCGCTACCAGTACACACTAAATACGACTTAGCTCTATTATGCAGGACGATTGAAAATTTTGGGTGCTGTTATTCTATACAGTTTGTAAAATAATTCAATTTAAATACATTGAATTTTCGTCTTTATATTATGATCTTGATGGAACACGCTAAATTATAACTTGGCTCTATTTTACCAATCGAAAGTTCAAGCGAAGATATTCTATACTGTTCGTAAAATAAATATGACACCCGAATATTTGTCTGTCCGTCTGCGTATTTGCTGTGGCTGTAACGGTAATGTATTTTCCAGTTTTTTAATAGATTAGCCTTTTTCTAAGTGGTAGAGTTAGCAAAAATGCACTGTTTGATAATATTTTTGATGTTATATTTTATGTAAGTATGAGCAGTATTGGCCGTGTGATGCCGGCTTAGAATAGCATCACCCCATTTCTTTCCTGTGGGTGTCGTAAGAAGCGACTAAAGGACTCGAGGGTATCATGTGTATTGCAATTTTAGGCGATAGGCTGACAACCTGTCACTATAGCGATACACGACAATAGCTAAAACGGTCCTCAAATATGTGTCAGACGTGGCGATAACGACCGTACTTTTACGGTCGTTGACGCTCTGCCTACCCCGCAAGGGATAAAGGCGTGATGTATGTGTGTATGTATGTAAGTATGAGCATCAGTATGCAAAGTTTTTGAGGTAGGTAAATCTAAGGTACAAAATATTGAGCCAACGTTGTCATCACAAAAAATAAATTAAGTATTTTATGTGAAGTAGCTAAACCACATACTTATTAAAAGTTGTTTTAATAAGGAGAAAAACAGAACTGAATTCCGCTATCCGCAACTATGGCTTTTTCTGTGGTTGGTACATAATATGCCAGAATGTAAGTTCAGACTTATTTATTGCACAGTCGTGCTTGTTGCCATATGCAATGAATGATCTTTCAGTTTTTTTTTCTTGGCAGAAAACTTGTAAGAATCACTAAATCAGATAAAGATAATATTTTGCTTACTATTTTTGCAGTTGGTACCTAAGACCAATGCATTCAGTCGCGTATTCCGAAGACAAATAGTTGCCCAATGTCCTCTGTAAAGTACTTATTTAAGATTTTTATTTAATTCTATCGTCCTCGACTTATTGTTTGTCTGTACGATTAATATTGAACGATTAATTAATTCCTTGTTGGATAAAAATTAAAATGATGAAATATTAAAATACCTCTAAATGCGTCGTGTGTCTGTAAAAAAAACATGGCGATTTTTCTACTAATGGGTGTCGAGGCGACTCGTACCTACTCTATGTATGAATTTAACATCTTGCACTGCGCTCGACGATCCATACGTGATGGATGGATGAGTATGGAAATATCTCCCAATGCTTCCAACGATACCTATGTTCAACAGTATTCTGCTCTGCTGTTATAGGTGAGAAACCATTGGGAAACCTTTAAAAATACTGTCTTGAAGAATTTCGGTCAAATAAAGGTTACGGCCCACTGGTCTGGTCACTGCACCAATATTTGACCACTCGCTACAATACGACCGCTCGATATGTATTTGTACAGTAAAAAGCTAGTTTGTCCATTTAAGTGAATTTTTGTTATGTCTGTTTCTTTTCTTTTTAATGTTGAGATTGCTCTTCAGTACTAAACTTGGACCAATCTGAGGGTTAGATGAATCTAAGAAGTAGATGTTGATGTTTATCACTTAGAGAATTTTTTCCAGAACATTGCAGGCTGACTCACCTGATTGTCCGAAAGCAAGATGGTTTGGTGCTTTGAAGGGCACACGGACCAACCAAGAAGGGTACATTAAGCCCTCGGTCCCGGTAGCTATTTTGTATTATCCTACATTGAATAAAGAATTTTTGAATTTTGTCCATGACTTCTTAGACGGCAGTCGTTACCAAACCATGCCAGAGACCTGCTACTTGTAGTAGGCAATTGAAAAACTGACACCAGGGTTCATCGGATCAGTGGACGACCTGGTGTCCCACACCGAACCCTTTCCAACCAAGTAAAAGAAGAATACCTACAAATGATTAATCAGTAAGTAGGTTGTTCAAAGTCATGTCATGATGTATCTGGCTTTATTTTGCTTCTGTTGCTCTGGAGGCGTATTCTTATTGAGAGATTCAATATTAGGTTTGATAGGAAATCACACAAATGAAAATTAGGTTTACTTAATAGGAAATCACAAAAATAAAAGGAACTTATTAGTATTGCAGGTGTTACTTTGCAGAATTATATCTTGATGAAAATGATAGCAAAATATGTTTAGCTTTACTCAAGTGCGGAAGAATCTAAACATATAATTATTTCTATCATTTTCATCAATAGAAAGAAAATATATAACTAGAACTCAGCACGTTTTTTTGTATTCTTTCGTTACTAGACCCAGGTTAAATAACATACAATTTCGATGTCATCGCATTTTCGGTGGGCGTAATTACTCATTTTAAATACAGTGAAGGGAATTTACTCGTCATTAAAAAATTATGCATAAATCTAAAAATTATCAAATCCACCGAAATTAGGTAAAAATGCAGTTGTTGAAAATGACTCACTTAGACATAGACAACAAGGAAATGCTGACTTATCGGATGATATTCTCGAGTATTTTTAGATTTCTAGCAATTTTAGTGTAGCTTGTGTTTCTACTATTGGCATTCCTGGGTTCGATTCCTTTTAGGGAATACAAAACTATACTCTGAAATATATCGCCATAGTAGAACTCAGAAAGAAAAGTTAATGATGTGATGATGATGAGATGACCTTTTTGATTATAAAGTACGGCCTTTTGAATGTGCCATATTTGACAGCTGACAAACCCATACCAGCAGACATGTCAACAAAGAAATTAGACCTTATCTCATAGCATTAACATAATTTTGACAGCTGTCAAATAGGGCCTATCCGGATGGCCGTACTGTAGGCCCAGTACAAACCAAGATGTAGCAGGCAGAAACTGTTTGATGTTACCAGGGCCGGTTCAAGTGGCGGCACACAGCACAGACCAAGGGCAGTAGGTAGAGTGAAGTAGTGACCGAGTGTATACAGGGAGGGATCGGGAAATCTCGGGAAGATCTGAAGATAAGATACAATTACAATCTTAGAGTATATATTAACAAGCTATAGAGTGCGTAATGATGTGCCGTGCCCGGGAACGTTCCCAGCAGCTGGGAATATTGCCGGAAGCGCTCCCGGGAGCGTTCCCAAACTGGGAATCTACTGAGAACTTTGGTCAAATATTTATTAAATATAATATACCTTACCATTGCTTGGGCTTTCAGACCTTTACTTACACACATGTATTTATAAAATATAACATACCAAAAATTTGAAAGATAGACGTAAATACCCAGCCCATTCGGAATATTGCCGTCAATATTTCCAGTAAGTTCCCGGGAACATTGCTGGGCAGCATATTTTCGATAACTTTTTCCGGAATTTTTATTTTAGTTTGGGGTGTTATTATGAGGATTTAATGACTGGAGTAATTTAATCTTTCGTTATTTTTTGGATTTGTCGATGTGTTTTTAAGGTTTTGTTGAATATTTTCAAAGATACCCAGTTTTTTAATTTGATCTAAGTTTCTTTGTGTTTATTGGAGTTTTATGGTGTAGGTAGTTTTTTAACTTTTGCTAAGGATCAATTTGTCAATTTTATTTTTACTAAGATGGAGTTTAATGAGATTTTTAGGTAAAATATAGGTTCTTTTTATTAATGGAGATAGTTTTAGGCTTGATCAGATTGATTTAAATTAAAAATGCAGTCATATAAATTTCGGCAATACTATGACTGGGAACTTAGGGGGGGAACATTTCCGAGCACGTGGAAACTTCCCGGCAATATTCCCACTGGGAATGTGCCCGGGAGCGGGCATATTCCCAGCGGTACATCATTAAGAGTGCGCATAAATCACCACGGCGTAATGTCATAGCGTAAGCAGTTGCTTCCTAGATACATACGTCAAATGTATGAGAAGTTAAAGAGGTTCAATAGTGCTGTCACCTGCGTTTTGCTACTGACAGACAGAGAGGTTGTGTTGTCTACTGCTAACAGTTCTAACTTTTTAGGCGCACTCTATAGCTTGCTTGCATAGATATACCTACTCTAAGGAGTTTCCCTGAGTCCCTCCCTGCATTGCCACCATGCTAGTATTTTGTCAGTCGGCGGCTTTGTGTCGACTCACGCGCATTCTCCATCCCTCTCTCTCGCCCCACGTCAGAGTGAGACGGAAGATCGTCACGGGACACCGGTTGAGACAATATTTGGCCACTTATTGGTTACAATACAATACTCGAACGTCCACTGTTGGCCGCCGCACTTGAAATAGAAATGTTGTCTTTTCTAGGCGTTTTTTGTAAGAAAAAGAGTTTTGTTTGGTTGCGCAACGTTATGGTAGGTATCTTTTTGAATGCGGTGGTAGGTAGGTATAAATAATATCAATGTAGGTAAAGCACATTTTCAACAACTCAATATTGGTATCATACACTTTTATTTAGAAAAACCAGCATAATTATTCGAGTGCGGAGTCTATTTGCTAAAAAGGCGCCTCGCGCGCCGTCACTCTAATTTGTATTGCTACGCCGTAGATACATTTTGTTGTAGCACCGTAGACCAACCGTATAGAATGGTTAATGAATGATTCTAGCTGGAAATTCCGGACCATCAATTTTTGGACAGAGAGACAAACATACGAAAATACCACATCTCTACGAGGCATGATGAGTCCAGATTTTTCATCAAGAATCATTAGTAGTCCGAATCAAAGATAATAAACATCCACAATAACTCGATCGATACTTTACCCACAACACAAGTCACAAAATATATAATAAAATCCACCCCGACCCCGAATTCCTATGATAGTGTTGATACCCGCAATATTACCGCGGCATAAAGCGTTATTATTGCATTCTGCCGGCCCGGCTGCCGGAGGGTCGCGGGTTCGATGCTTGCGCCTGACAGATGAACTGAGAACGCGAAGAAGTAGATAGGGCTGTCACTTTTAATGATCAGAAAAACCTGTGCTTATAAGCGACTGCGCCTTTTTGTTTGAATGAAATGTTTCTAGTGGTCGATAGCAAAACAACAGGACGGCCTGTGGCCTATGCAACGAATCTACAACTACAATTCTACAGGCAAAAAAGTGGCAACATCGCGCCAAAATTAACAATTAAATGGCAACACTTATGAAAATTACAATTACAGGCGTTTTTCAAAGCTACCGGTCCACAATTCTACAAGTTACAGGCACAGGCACCTGTAGCTTACCATCGACAAACCATAGTGTAGATTTTGCTTTTAAAAACACAATCGAGCAAGTTTTTACAGGTGTTTTTCTAAAGAATTGTAAACTACATTTGTAAAAACCTACAACTTGTGAACAATTTTACAGGTCATCTGACCTAGGTAATTGTCTTACAAGTGTAAGATTTCTGCTTAAACATCTATCCAAGAGGTCAAAGATTGCTTAAAATAAGTTTCTTGTCTTATTATTGTGCTTGAATTGTTAAATAAAACAAAATTATGTCTTCAATTGCGGATTTTTAGTTCACTTTTGGAAGAGGTTTTAAAAATGAATTTTAGAGTATTTATAAAATCAAAACATCACAGAAGGAGTTTCTTTTTCTTCTTGAACGGCGCAAAAGCAACCTTGCTTGGGTTCATTTTAAACCGATTTTAAAAAAAGGAGGTACTTTTGTTTGTTCTTTTACTCAATGTTAAAGTCGGTTCTAAAGGTTTTTAAACTTCAATATCATGTGAATTAGGAATAATACGCTTTTGTAAGCCATACCAAAAGATTTCGTTTTCATCGAAATAAACATATCAGTTCAATATTTTGTTTATTTTGTTAATATTTTCAGAAACATTCACATTTACACAGATCACTATCACATTGGCATTGAATTTGAGTGAATGAATTGAATGAATCGATAGTGTTGTACTTCAACTTGTTAAGTTTACCTGTAATCGAGATTTATGTGTAGTATTGACAATGGTAGCTTTACAAATGTCTTCGTAAAACGCCTGTAGCCTGTAAATTGTAACTACAAGTGTGCTACAGGCAGATTTTCACCTGTAATTGTAGGATTGTAATTGTACTTTCGTAACACGGGGCCCTGGTGATAAAGAATAACTTTCCCCAAAGAACATAATGTCAAAATATAAAAAAAGCGGCCAAGAGCGTGTCAGACACGCTCACAAATAGGGTTTCGAAGGTCAACGTTTAAATATCAGGTCTATCAGCGTTACAAAGTTAATTTTGTTGCTGGTTTGTTTGCAGCTGTATGGTTACCAACCGCAAATTGAAAAACTTTAATATTTCCTTAATCTAAAATGTTACAGTACCTATTCGTTGTGGTTTTCATGGTAATTTTATATTAAGAACTATATTCCATATTTTTTACAAATTTAGTTTAGAAGTTACAGCTGGAACAAATTAAGGTTCAAAAAAGCCTCTTTTAAAAGCAAATATCTTGAGACAGAAACATTTTAGAGACATTGTTGTAAAGAAACCTCCCCTAAGTTTTAAAAGACCTATTCAACGATACCCTACTCAATATTACAGGAGAAAAAAAAAATTTTGCCCCCCTTTCACATGTCTGGGGAGGGGGTCCAAAAAACATGTAAAATATTTTTTTCTCATCATTTATAAATTTGGGTCAACACGATCTATCTTTACACCAAATTTGAAGCCGATAGCTCAAAAACAGACGAAGTTATGAGGGCGCAGCATACAGACAGATAGACAGACTTGGTAAATGATAGATAAGGGTTTCTAGTAGACTACAAAACCCTAAAAATAACTCAAATCAGCTGATTGGCAATTTTGTATGGGAGGCCAAAAATTTTTTTTGACCGAAAATGGCAGCACTAATTTAAAGCAAGTAAAAAGAATATATTACCCAAATTGCAGCCATTAGTAAAATAAATATTATGCTGTCTGTAGGCACAGAATACATAAAAGAAGGTAATAAAAAAATAGTATCATACATACCTAAACTGACGATGGCTGTTGGCACAACCCTACCTCAGATTCAATAGACTGACCCCTTAAGCTGTTAAAAAGAAATAAAAAAGTAATAAAACGCAAACCATCCACCCTTTCAGGTCTTTAAGGGGCCACATTAACATACGGACCCCTAATTTTTCCAAAATACTTAACGTCAGTATAACAAACACTTTTCTGCAAAGAAATTTTTCTTATTTGCATTTTTATTTGAGTTTCTCCTTTCGAATCATTGAGATTATCTCGATGTTTCGAATAGGATTTTTTTTCTTGTGCCTATCGTTCTTAGACGAAAGCAAAGTAAAGTTTTCATACAAGCGTCTTCTCCTATTTTCTTTCCTAATATTGCGTGTAGTACCTATATTCTAAGCTAAATTTTTTGCCTTCTAAAGGAATGCCCCTAAGTTTAAAATAATTACGAGGAGAAGATATTGGAGGATTTTCATATTTTATCGTTATATAATTATTATAAAAAAAAAGTAGACCTTAATAATAAAATAGAATTATGGCTCCACATTACCATTAAGTATTAAGTCTATTCTGCTGGACTTAAACCCCTAGATAATATTGTGAATTTGTGAGCAAAACACCTAAATACTGTTCCATTAAAATACTCTTTGGAAGCCAAAACAAAAAACACAAAAAATCATCCAAATATAGCTCAAGCGGAAATCTTCAGACTCAAACAGTTCATTTGAAAAGGGACACGCATACACCCAGCACCATATGTTAGAAAGGGACAAAAACACACTAGAGACCACAAAAGCCAAGTAATTGTAGACAATGGGAGCTGAAAAAGACATTTGCTCTAACAAGATTCGAATCTTCAAGTGCCTGAGGCCCTTAACGGTTTTCCTTCGAATTTTGACTTTTAAACCCTATTTTCAATCTTAAATCTATAGGAAATAAGAGTCATATAGAATGAGAAAAGTGTTTTGTGAGGGAAAAGATAAGTTGGTAATACGTAAGAGACTTTGTGAACGTACGTCTTGCGTAAAACAAGGTTTTGTCAAAGTATAATTTTGGACCAGTTTTCTTTGGTCTTTTAACAGGATTGAATCTGGTTCAATCAGGAGTTCATCTTACACTGGTGGTGGTTTAAGGCAGGAATATAGAAGTTGTGTGTTGTAAGTTGTAAAAGCTTTATCTGTAAGTGATAATTTGGTGAAAAGAGCAAGGAGATTGTTTTAAGATTCTATTTTATCGTTGGTCGGCAAAGTTTCAGAAAATCGTTCACAAATTCTCAATTTAATTTAAACAGGATGGTACAGGACGACCCAGGTTCCCGAAAACTCTAAGCTGAATGGGTCATACTAAACAACTTTCTCCGCTGACCAAAGGGCATAATCTATCAAAAAATTTAACTTCCCCTAGAAATAAATCTGCTGTCGGAGCAATTTTTTTTGTTTGTTTGTTTGTTTTTAGACTTTGACTTTTGGTCCTTGGAGAAAGTTTTGTTAGACCGGTTTAGTTTAGCGTTTTCGGGAACGTGGCTCATTCGGTACCACCCTGCATAATGCTGTATGCAACGAGTCGACGAACGATCCAAAGAAAAACAAAGGTTTTAAAAAAATTACTATTAATTCATCGCCTACAATGTCAATTTAAAACTATTTTAAACCCAACTTATCCTTAACCCCTATTCTCAACCACCCCCGCCCTGCGCCCTTTCACTTGTCAAACACAAGACCACATCGAACACAAAGTACAAATTAAAAACCAACCCTTCGAACTGTTCGAGTAGAACGACACTTTACAATATAGTGATGGGTAAGGTTTGTAAAAGAGTTTTGGATTTCCGGTAGTTTTTTAAGTTTCCGATGAAAAAAGTCATCGAGATACGCCGTTTCTTTCGTGTTTCTTTCTGATATGTATGATACATAGGTACATACACCCAAGACATACACATATATTACGCCTAGACTTCTTGCAGAATAGGCAGGGCATAAATAGCTGTGAAAACGGCCATTTACATCACGTCTGAGTCATTCGACCATAGTGACAGGTTGTCAGCCTGTCACCTAAATAAAATATTGCAGTACATATCAAATCTCATATCTCTTAGTCGTTTCTTACGATACCCACGGGAAAGATATGATCACACGACATTAAAAAGTTCGTCAAACAAGAAAATCATCGAAATAACTTCTTCCAGAATTCTTTAGTGACCATCATAGTGAAATATTTAAGAATATTGAAATGCTAGATAACTCATTATTTTGGACATGTTGCTCGTCGTAAAGCTTACAAAGCTAACGAATGATCACGGGCAAAGTAGAGGATAAACGATCACGCGGGCGGGTCTCCAACACGCTGGTCAGATCAAATAAAAACCCTTACGGGCCTGTCTATCAACACAGCCTTAAAACATGCCGAAGACAGAGACACATGGAGGAATATTATAAAGAACCTGGAAGAAGACCTTCAGTTTTGAAGAAATGACTACGAATTTGATAACCTTCATTTTGAAGTCGTTTCAAAACGGAATACACACAGCACATCACTAGCTCTAAACTGAACCAGTAAAGTTATAGTGTGACTGTGAATATTATAGAACAATTAACCTCCGGCGCGTGTCGAGGATTACTATCGCATTATTAACAGGCACTCCGAAACACGAACCATTGGTCGGGAAATTAAACTGTTTGATAGACATTGCCAAAAAGGATTAGCTTAATTTCTTGCATTGGGAATTTGATAGGATTGTTGGTCGTGTGGGCATCGAGTCAAGGAAAGACCCCTACTAAAATGTGGCGTGTGGCAGCACCAAAAAAGAACTTGGGCAGAACCTATGGGCAGAACCTTAAGAGAGAACACTGCAGATACTTGGCCTGTACCTGTCACAAAATATATGCTTTACACATGCATGGCTTACTCAGGCGACAATTAGGTATACTGACATTTACTGGAATCGCAGTGAAACTAATCAACTTAAGGTAACTAAAGATGGTAGCCTCGAATTTCATACTTACATAATATTTCTTGCATTGAAATCGGCTCAGAATTTGGCTCAGAGTCATGGGACGTTTTTGTATCAGATAGATAAGTAACAGATTTTACTGTTTTGATATTTATAAACTTTGTGATTGTTGACAGTAGGAACCCTGACTATGTAACAAATGACAATCCCAAAAATCTTGAAAAGGGTCGAGTGAACGGGTGAACCGTCCATGGGGTAAACCTTCTGTAAACACTGCATACGCATTGCACGCTAGTTTATATATATAAGTCTATGCATGACAGCCGATGTGGCGCAGTGGTTAGATGCCTGCCTGCCACGCAAAGGTTCCGGGTTCAATTCCCGGTGGGGTCACTCACAAAGTTGATATTTATCACTTTGTGAATTTGTTCCCAGTCTGGTTAGGACATTGCAGGCTGAACCACCTGATTGTCCGCAAGTAAGATGGTTCCGTGCTTCGGATGGGCACGTTAAGCCGTCGGTCCCGGTTGCTGTCTATGATGGCGGTCGTTACACAGCCATGTCAGAGGCCTGCTACTTGCAGTAGGCGGTTGAAAAACTCTGACACCAGGGTTCATCGGGTCGTTGAACGACTCGGTGTCCCACACGAAAAGAAGAAGAAGTCTATGCATTGCACACACATAGAACCATAGACTTTGGTTTGGTACCTCCTTAGATTAGGAATAGACACGAGGAATAGAACATAGACCATAATAGAACATATTGTCTCCTGTGCCAAGAAATGTCAAGTTTTGGTCAAATTGCTAATATTGTTTACGCCAGTTTACGCATGTTATTTATTACCAAATAAATAAAATATTGTAATAATGGTTCGCTTTTTGGACGTAATAAAGAGTGTGATCAATTTCGAAGTGAGCTACTACGAGAACCAGACGTCCAACACTTCTTTGATGTCCAACAGTGGACAGAATCGTGGGCTGGATCTTGAGAAGATTGAAAAATCATTTGAAATTAAAGTGTAGGTATGATTCTTTATTTATCGTCAATGCTGTGCAATTAAGGCTGTACCTAAACGCTCTGTGTACCCCGCAATGGATAAAGGCGTGATATGTGTGACGTGTCGTGAAACCGATGATGATGATGATCTCTCCGGCCGATTTCGGCCATAGCAACCACTTCTACTCCTGATCAAGTCGGCGTTACTGATGCGCCCGCAGGTGGCTGTTGTAGCCTATTTTGGCAGTAAACTCCCGTGCACAGTGTGGGCAGGGCACGTGAGTTTGCCATTGATATAATTGTAGTTAATGGCGGCGGGAGGGCGGGCCTTCAGTTCATCACGTTTAAAAGTCTGCTTTACGTAAAACCGATAGGTAGACGGTGGAGTAACCGGGTTCTGGAATGAAGGCCAAGCTTCGGCAAGCATAGCGTTGGACGCTCTCTGGCCAGATGAACCGATGGTATTACCAGATTCATAGAAGAAAGGGACCCAAAATGGCAACATTATTGTTTCCGTCTTAGGTATTACACGACATTTGAGCAAGATGCCAACATATGTTGCCATTTCGGGTCCGTTTCTTCTATGAATCACATTATAGGTAAAGAAAGAGAGTGGCTAAAGTAGTGATTGGATGGCGAAAACGGGAGATCATTCCTTTGCGTACCCTTACCCTTGGGTAAAGGTAACAAATAAACATTTCTCTTTCTTCTTTCTTTCTTTCTTACTATATACCTACTATTAATTCTGTGACTGTGACCCAAAAACTCAATTTTTACATTCCAATAACCGTACCATCTAATTGATCCCTTTTCCCTCAAGAATCCTCACGGCGCGTGTTAGTAAGAGGGCAAAAAGGGAATAAAAGATATTCCTCACAATAAATACTCGATTCATCTTCCATTGCCTCCTAAAGCTGTGTTACACTTTATACGCGCTGTGGTCAACCAGAAATGAAATGAATGTTGATTTGCGAGGCTAGAATAATGGCGCGTGGTGATAAGGGAGGTTCTAATAATTGGATAGTTTCTGAATGTTTGCGGGTGAAACCGAGTGGCAGAGTCATTTTAGGGTGTCTTAGGGTTAAAAAAGATAAATTTTAATATTTTTACATTTTAGGGTGTCTTAGGGGTGAAAAGGAAGTATTTAGTTCTAAGAGAGATCTGCGTGCTTACAGTAGGTACAGTCTTTTCCATATAATTTGGTATTAGGTGTCGTGTGGTGGCTTAGAATAACATCACCCCATATCTTTCCCGTGGGTGTCGTAAGAAGCGTCTAAGTGATTTGAGAGTTGATGTATATTGCAATATTTTAGTCGACATGCTGACAAACTGTCTCTATGGTGATGGATGATTACAGCCATTTACCCTCTTCCTACCCCGCAAGGAATAATAGGACTGCTCAATATTATGTAAGAGAGAACTGCATGCTTATGTAGGTACAGTATTATGTATTCTGTGGTACAGTACCATTTCCCTTCTATAGAAATTATTAAATATTGTAATCGTAAAGAAAAAATCGTATTGTTTTAACCTCCATCTAAAAGCATGCCGGTTTAAAAATATTCTTGTCCTAAAAAGACGCGTAACGCCATCTACCGTTGAAAAGAGCTACAATAAAAATTAACGACATCTTTCGGCGAGTAGCGTTACTTCCAAAGCTGAGGGTTCACTACGTCACGTTGCCACTTGTTAGTTTGTTAAGCGTACTGTAGATGGCGCTGTAAAAGTTTTATTAAAAGTACATAGATGGCAGTATTATTATTTTTTTCTGCTCATTTCAGGTTTTTATAATGTTTTGCTATAAAACAAGTAATACATCACTGCTATCGCGCGGTCATTGACTCTCGGCTCGTAATCTTCCACTGCTTATCGTAATCTTGACTGATGCTCAGATAAAGATTGCAACTGGTGTAAACATTCTTACGAAAATAACATTATCTCTCGTGTCATGACATTTCGTCCGTTGGTTTGGTGCTTCGGAGGGCAAGTTTTTGTCTATGATATCCAGGCGCCATGTCAGAGGCCTACTAGTATCTAAGTAGGTAAACAAGCAAACAGAAAACTCTTGCTACCAGGGTTTATCGGGTCGTTCGTCGAATTGGTGTCCCACACGACAGAAACTAGAAACTGTATCCGGACCTCAGACGGTTGGATCAAGAAATTGCTCTGATAGAAACTAGTCTAATATTTTCAACAGCCATGTGGTAGCGGCTAAGATAAGAATACTGCCTGCCACCCCTAATCCACTCAGGCTGTTTCGTAAAAGGCAACGTAGAGTTTTCGACCTCGACAGAATAGGTACTGTGGGCAGCGTAGCTGGTGGAGGTGAGCACGGGAACTACCCTAGTTACTAAGAAATAATACTAATTGCATAAAAGGACATGAACAATCTATATTATTGAATGAGACGTTGTTTACAAGCGAAAGTTAGATCTAGAGTGTGTCACGAAAGACAGACAGACAGGCTGCATTCTCTATATCACTCACATTCAAACATTGACTGACTCCCACAAGCGTCCAAAGAGGCCGGGCGCTACAGTACCTACCTATTTGTCAACTATCGCATGGTGGCGGTGATACCACCTACAATACCATTCCCAAAGAGGGTTGACGTCAGGCAGGGAGGCGGCCCCGAATAAAACATTGCCATTTTTCTTTTGGATGTAACAAATAATGTAGCGCCGGCTCGAACTGATTTGAGATAAAGGCAGGAAGATAATGATGTACCTACCTAATTTTTTGTGGGTGTTACCAACCTATCTAAAAAGGCATGATTTAAAATCCAAACAAAGTTTGACTGATAATATTGTTTACTCGTGACCAATCAATCAACTTATCCAAAAACTTATCAGAAATTCAGCTGATATCATATACTTAACGATGCCTTTTGAAAGTTACGAGAAAACTATTAAGTATAGGTCATTTTACATACGTACATACTTACATATAGGGTTTCATTTAATAAAGTACAAATCTCTTGAGGGTCTGTCTACTCACAAAACTGAACAACTTTTGTTTGGACCTCCCGTACCAAAATGATGAAAAAGGTGTGTCACTTAGTAAGTACGGGAATGGGAAGTTCAATTTTTTTTTTTATATTTCGAAGAAAAGTTTCTAACAAAAGTTGTTCAGTTTTGCGAGTAGATCACACCAGAGATTTGTACTTAATTAAATGTAACCTTATATATAACGCCTATATCCTTTGCGGGGTAGGCAGGCCGTAAACGGCTGTAAACACGGCCATTCAAACCACGTCTGACAAAAGTTTAAGATTCGTTCAGAAGACTCTCAAAATTAAATGCGCTTATCTATTACCTGTACTATTATTGTATTCTGTGCTTTTACTTACTTATTCCCCTGCGAAAAAGAACAATGGGATAATAACTAAATAGGTGTTTAGGTTTATTTTATTCATCAAGATCTAGGTTTTATCTAACTTTGATATAAGTATTTTATCTTGATGACGTAGACACTAAACAGTAAGATTGTTTTGTCCGCCACTTCGTCTGTCTATTTTTATGTGCAAAGTGTATTATCACGAAACTTCACCAAGATCATTGAAACATTTTTATCTCGTACCTACCTATTGAGTTGAATGGTTTTTACCATTCCTTGTTTTTGCATCGGTCATAATCAGTTCAATTATAATAAGTAGGTAGGTGTAAAAAATCAACTGCAAATAATTAAAGCAATGAACCATCCCACGAAACTGAACAACTTACCCTAAGGAGCATAGGTAGATTAGGTAGAGATATGTATTAAACTAAAAATATGTATGTCCACATACATATATACATACATACATACAAACATACCTACATACATACTCTCGAAAAATATAACCTTCCTTCTAAGGCAGTCGGGTAAAAAATAAACTGTGAACTCAGTCAGTTGGTACTGTTTTTGATCACTCATGCATGATACTGGCTGATGCCATAAAACCAATAAAAAGAAAACATGACACATTTGCTTTTCCGTAAGCAAATGGCTTTTCCAAGCGTTTTCTTGTGCAGTTTTGACCAGTATTGCACCGATTTCATGAATTACCTACGAAAACTTTTTTGCTGTAGACTGTATTTCAAAACGGACGCACTGGTCAGCTCACATCTAGCACGCTTTGGCGCAAACCTTTGCGTACGTATGAAATAAAAGTGGAATTCTTGACTAAAATCAATTCCATATCGGTCTGATCGTGAAGCAGCTCGCCTTTTGCTCATGACAGCTATATCGACTTTATTTCATTTATAATACCGAGCATTTTTATTAATTCCTGAAAAAGTTGGCGCCGAATGGCGCTAAATATGTGTGGTGTACATCCTTCTTTACTTTTTAATCGCAAATGGTTTCGGCCAATATCTTTGCCAATACAGACCTATCCTTTTGAAGCATATTAAATTGAAATCTCTTTGCTTGCTTTAGGTACTATCTTGGAAAACCATACTTTTTTGTAATCTCTGATGTACTGGAATAACGTTACAATTTAAAATTGGACTGCCCCTACAAACTGACTCGGTCGCCTGGCACATTGTGTGTGGGAGGCCCAATTTTTTTCTTACTTATAAGTATTCCTTGCGGACAGTTGTTCAGCTTTATGGGCTGATTCACCTC
This sequence comes from Phthorimaea operculella, assembly GCA_024500475.1. Lineage (NCBI taxonomy): Eukaryota > Metazoa > Arthropoda > Insecta > Lepidoptera > Gelechiidae > Phthorimaea > Phthorimaea operculella. Next base: position 94,737 of record JANFCV010000293.1, read on the forward strand.
TTAAAATATTTTGCAGTAGATTTTTTAAAGGCGACATGGCGAAATTTCACTAGTGACCGGTATCGAAAATGCTGGATGGGCTAGTGATATGGTAAGGAACATTTTACAATACAGGAAAATAGGTCGAAACATGAAAAAAAATTTGGGCGTCACAAAATTTGTGATCAGCTAATTTGAGTTACTAAGGAAGATACAAAATTTTCAAAATTGCAATGTGTACCTAGGTGTAGGTAGGTAGGTAGGTATATCCAGTGTTAAACGATACCTCAAGATCCTTCCATCCAGCCGTTTGGGCTGTAGCCCGTGAAAAAGAATATTATCCACATACGTACTACATACCTACATATTCTCAAAAAACATTACCTTCCTTCTGAGGCAGTCGGGCAAAAAGCGCCTTATTTTTATTTTACGGGTTGTGTTAATCTACTTAGCTTGGTAGAGTATCTACCTACTACAATAAAATACGACCGTGACCAATCATGAACTCAAGTAGCCTGTCTGTTTGTTTGTCCACAGTACCACTATACCAATAAAAGGAGTTCATTGTGAGTACTTTGTAGAGATTGCGGGAGTCCCAAGACAGGATACGGGATGACCTATTACGTATCATGGGATGGCAAACTGTTATAAGTAGTAATATAGGTAATTTAAGGTAGTAAGTATACCTACCTTGATAGAAAACCACGGCGTCAGATTAGATGGCTGATGATAGTAAAGTAAGTAAAGAGCAACTTTCTTGTCCCAAGGAACTTAAGGTCGACATCACGAAATAAGCATGCCTCCCTACACTCAAATCAGCTGGTTGCGGCGCATAATAGTAGTTTATGCAATTGCCTTATAATAAGAGGCTTTAGGATATGAGTGTCTGTTGATATTGTCTGTGTCTGTGATAATAGTTTGACACGAGCATTCTAAAGCCTAATTATATTGCAATTGCATACACTATTTTATCTACACTTTACAAGAAAAACTATGAAAAATAATTCATACCTAGCGATTGCAAGCATATCTACTGAACCAACAACTGAACAACTTTTATACATAGGTAAGTAACTTTTTAACTAAACGTTAAAATGGAAGCTCATAAAAACGGAACAACTTTGAAAATTAAAAAGCATTAATCGGTAAATTTTAATTCGGAAAATGATTTGAAGCAAAGATTTAATAATAAATAAGTCCTCATAATTTCAAGTGTCGTCCCATTCTTTGATTTTGTCGTGACATTTGTTTTTTTTATTATCTTACTGCTAAATGTCGATATCATAAAGTCAGAAAAAAGTACTTTATGACATCGACATTTTACTTTATGATATCGACATTTTTTTTAAAGGCTGAATGGCTGTAAAGCAGTTGCTTATACATTGCTTTCGAATTTGTAATAGGAACATTATGTATGAAGTGTAGATAAAATTATTTATACATTATGGAACTCGGAAGACCGCGGGGGAGGCCTTTGCCCAGCAGTGGGATGTAGGCTAGATATATTAATAATAATATGGAACTCAAGCTTATTTGGTGTATTTTTCCCAAGCTCGCGATTGATACATAATATTGTCATATCACAGACTCTTCTTGTTGTGAGAACATTTTTATCGGCCAAGAGTCAGAAAGGACGAATAGAGATAAAAATTCTGATTTGTATCAAATACTTATCATAATAATCTGAGTAACTATTACGTATCTTCAGAGCCATTGAGAGCCATCTTATACTTCAAAATTACTGATTGTAAAAAATTACCTTAAAAATAGGTACCATATTATTCGCTCTATTAGAGCGAAGTTTAAGTCAAAATGCATGAGCTGAACTTTAAATGCAAATTCTATCCAAGGACGTAATAACAGGTGCATCCTGTTTGGGGGAACGATAGCGACATATGGCCCTATGATGACCCTCTGTTTATGTCGATGACCTTACAATAATTGTATAGCGGTTAAGAATACTGACACCCTAACTCCACTCGTCTCAGAGGGTTTCGTAAAAGGCGAAGGTAGAGTTTTTGACCTCGGCTGAACATCTGTCCACTATGGTCCACTCAACCGCATGATGGCGGTGATACCACCTACAACATTCCTAAAGAAGGTTGACGTCAGGATAGCAGCCGATTATTAACATTGCTAAATCCTTTTGCTACATGATTTTGTGCCCTAACAAAAAATGTTGCGCCGATCCCAACTGATTTAGGATAAGGACAGGCATATTATGATGACATGAGTGTACCTAGCAGATGATGACGTTGCATTTGCATATCTTCTAATCGTCATCCTCATGTATTTTTTTGTTATGTTTTGCAACATATCCCAATCACCATCGCTATCACCACACGTAATACCCCGCTCATCTCGTTTATCAGTCAAGTCAACTGCGCGCGAGAGCATCCAACTCGTCCACTCGTCAGTTACCGCGCTACGCTTGCATCGGACGGTTCGAATTTCGAATTCGAGTGTTTATTTTTTCTTTTTTTGTTTGTTTTGGTAAGTTGGCCATTTTGGTTTTGTTTTTTGCAGCCTTGTATTTGTTTAGGTAATTAGGTTATTGGCGCGGCTTTTTATTTCGTTAGAAAACCTAAGTGCCTATAATTTTTATGTTATCTATCATAACATAAGTATCGAAAAAATAATAATTAGAGATTGTTATAATAATGCATCCTAAAATATAACTTCCACGTTTCCAGAAAACATCGATTCAAAGAAAGTTAAACAGTACCTAACTTTACATAACTTTGCTTCTCAACCAAACTATCCACAAACTCTATCTTTTTTCTTCAAAATCGCTTCAAATCTTCCACAAACTAACCGTGTATGTTATATTAGTACCCTATAGTGTAATTTACATCAATTTAATGTATTAAATATGTGATTGTGCCGGCTTGGTACCGGCGAACGTCATACTGTCATGTGATGGTAAAATGTAGAGCGATGTAGGTGGCGCCACACGCTGAGGAAAATTTTGGTGCGATCAAACGCTTGCGCAAAGATTTTATATGTATTTCAGTTTTTTTGGTATACCTACCGGGAGTAACGAAAAGGGCACAAGCCGAAAGGAGGTCCAGGTGCTCATGCAACTGAAAAACTTACTATAAGAAACTTGAATGGGAATAAAAAACTTGAATGGGTTGAAATATGAAAAAATAATGGATCTCCCATACAAAATCGCCGATCAGCTTTTCAGCACATTTACCATGCGAGGTCCAATTTTTTCATATTTGACCCATGTTCCACGGGGAAAGTTGTATAGTTTCATAAGTAGGTACCTACCTTGACCTCCTTTCGGCTTCATTATTTATTACTCAACCCTTGTTTTGTTTTTTGTTCGTTTGTTTTGTTACTTCCTCTAGATTTTAGGTACGTTTAAAGTTTTAAGCACATTGTATGTAACAATTGAAACAAATAATTTGTTTTATGTTTATATCTTTTTCCTACTTCACATCGATGAAACAAGTTAACTAATGACCCAACTTATTATTTATTTTTGTAATTTTGTACACTAATTTATTAAGCTGTGTTTAACTAATTTCCATCGGATATAAATCGGACCGAATTATAATCGGATTTGCCATAGGTGACGGGCTGACAACTTGTTACTGCGATGACAGCTACACAATTTTCTGAAAGATGGCTCTTAGAATATTTACACAGATAATATAATATTTGTCAGACGTGGGAATACCATTGACGCTCTGCGTAGCCCGCTAAGGAAAGAGACATGATTGTAATTGTGTCTTTAGTATTAAAATGAGATGAATGACTGAGACACGTTTGCAGTTTGCGCCTTTTAACGATTCATAGCATTTTTAACATTAAAATTTAGAGCTTGTCTTAGCTTATCTTAAAACTTTTGTTTTTTTAATTGTTTACTGTGACTTTGGATCGCCTGAAAAAAATAAGATTTTAACTGAATCATGGGTATTTTGCCCGTTGAAGCCGCCCATGTGGTGACATTGGCAAATTTTGAACTTGGTCATCGTTTTGTGGCTGAATGTTTGCATTTAAGCCTGACCTCTGTTCATAAAGCTTACAAATGCTATCAGAAGACTGATCTGTTTACGCGATGTTTAGAATCTGTCAGAAATTGGGTCAGTTCTGACCGACATGATCGAATAAATGTTATGAGTTCTTTGCAAAATCGACGCCTTAGCGCTTTTCAACTACGGCAAAAGCTATCAAATGTACAAAAGGTGGCTGAAAATGGCTCTACAATCAGAAGAAGGTTAAAGGAACGTAGACTGGTACCGCAATAGCCAGAAAAAGGGCCCAAATCAACTGAAGACAATTAAATAGCGCGCTTTAACTTTGCAAGTGAGCACCTAAACTGGTCGTATACCCAATGGATCAAATTCCTCTTTTCTGCTGAGTGTAGAATTACGCTGAATGGTAACCACGGAAGCACTATGGTTTACAGAAAGGATTAAAAATGCTTTACACAATGTTGCATTGATAAAAGGTCAGTTATGGTGACAGTTCGTGAAAGGTTTGGGAAGGAATCAGCGCCGACGGCATGACAGATTTTGTCTTCGTGTCTGCAGTTGATTTGGGCCCGTTTCCTGGCTATTGCGGTACCAGTCAAAGTACCTTAAACCTTATTCTGATTGAAGAGCCACTTTCAGCCACCTTTTGTACATTTGATAGCTTTTGCCGCAGTTGAAAAGCGCTAAGGCGTCGATTTTGCAAAGAACTCATAACATTAATTCGATCATATCGGTCAGAGCTGACCCGATTTCCGTCAGATTCTGAACGTCGCGTAAACAGATCAGTCTTCTGATAGCGTTTGTAAACTTTATGAACAGAGGTGAGGCTTAAATGCAAACATACAGCCACAAAACGACGACCAAGTCCAAAATTTGGCAATGTCACCACTTGGGCGGCTTCTACGGGCAAAATACCCATGATTCAGATAAAATCTAACTTTTTTCAGGCGATCCAAAGACACAATAAACAATTAAAAAAACAAAAGTTTTAAGATAAGCTAAGACAAGCTCTAAATTTTAATGTTAAAAATGCTATGAATCGTTAAAAGGCGCAAACTGCAAACGTGTCTCAGTCATTCATCTCATTTACAGAACAAACAGGTGAAGTTCCAATTTTGAATTTTGATTTTTTTATACACACTGAAAAGACAGAACTGCCAGCTACACAGTCATATAATTTTTTTAATGCAAACAATACATTTTGGTGTTTAATTCGGCCAAAAACAAGAAAAACCGAGGTGTTTCGATTTTTCTGATGGGAAGTGTAGTACAGGTACAGAAGACGCACTCCGCCATAGCGATTCAACAAATATAAATCTTTACGCGCGATAATAAAGTACAATTTCCTTCGCGCCGGCTTTCGATACCTACTTTTATATTAGCCTACTCATCGCGCGCGCAAGCAAAAATGAGCCGAATAGCTGCGCGCGAAAGTTCTTCTGCCGCTGGCGCGTCCTGAAGGTCACAGTCAGCGCGCTCAGTGGGGATGTCACTTTCGAATTTTAAAGGAGGAAGGCAGATAGGTTCAAAATCTCTGACATCAGGGTTCATCAGGTCGTTGGACGATTCGGTGTTCCACTCGAAATGAAAATGTAGGTAGACGAGAGCTACCTACCACCTACGAAGAAGTTTATCAGTGTACCTACCTACTAATCTTCGTTTTAGGTGTTATGTAAAGAACTGAAAGACAATCAAAACACGAATGGTAGTGGTAATGGCTACCTACCTACTAATTATAAAAAAAAACATTCAAAAATTACGAACCTTCTACTTGTAGGTAGGTAGGTAAGTTAGTTAATTTATTAGGTAGGTAGGTAATCTATGAAACCTTTAACCTACCTACCAAGCTATTATATTTATATTTTCGCGTAATTTACGTAAATTTAGTACAAAGAAAGAATTAAGAGCGGCAACGTGGGAGCGCGTGCGTAACGAGCGGCGTGCGGCAACCCACTGATTAACCTCCCCGCGGGTGTCGCCGCACGTACTTGTAAATCTATACCTACGCAGCGGAGTGCGCCAGGCCTGCCTTTACCACAAAATGTCAGTCGGTCGTTAAACGCGTGTTTTGTGTTTTTTTTCTATGAAGTTTTATTCGAAACACGCGTTTAACTTTTTTGTGGTAAGGCCCAAACGTGTAAAAGAAATAACTGCAAATATTTTAAGGGGTAAACCAGCCCATGAAACTGAACAACTTTCCCCGAGGACAAATATAAAAAACAAAATTGTCGTCCCATACAAATTGCCTCGGTCGGTTGGTACATTTTGTATGGGAGGTTCAATATATTTCATGTTTTGACCTATGTTCCTTGGGGAAAGTTGTTCAGTTTCACAGGCTGGTTCACCCCTTAAAATATATGCAGTTGATTTTTTACATCCTGTGATATAGAAATCTGTCCTTCTCTAAGTCATCAACTGGCAGGCGATCGCGCAGGGACCAGTGGAGGGAGCTCGTTTCGGAGGCCAAGATGCTCTTTGGCTCGCTGAGTCAGAGGACGTAGTTTGTGATATAGAAAATCATTTTTTTTTTAATTTTCAATTTATATTTCTTGTAATGAAACGCAAAGATGGTGGTAACGAACTGAACGAGTTTATTCATTATAAGATATGCATTGACCGGTTGACCGATACAGGTACAAATCATTCATACATCCGTCATAGACTACATTTACATAGTTCATCATTTCTACAATAGATGTCGCTACTATGCACATTATTTTGTTATATTACAACACTCCCACTTAACAAAATAATTTAAATAAACTCTACATATCATAACAATTTTGTTTTAATTATTCAAACCTAACATTTCCAAAAATTTATAATGTTTTACAGCATTAAGCCCCTTTGTGAACAGATCAGCAGGCATGTCTGAAGTTGGTAAATAATCCAATTTAATGATATTGTTATTTAAATGTTCTCTAAAAAAATGAAATCTAATATCAATATGTTTGGACCTCTTATGCAAACAATTATTACTTGCCAACTTCTGTGCAGACTGATTGTCATTAAATATTGTTATGACATACAACTCATTAGTAATTTCATACTGTAAATTTCTTAAATATATGGCTTCCTTACAACAATCAGATATCCCCATATATTCTGCTTCAGTACTGCTCAATGCTATAGTAACTTGCTTTCTGGTTTCCCATGAGACAGCACCGCCAGAGAGAGTAAAGAAAAATCCTGTATAGGAACGCCTATCCAAAATATTGCTAGCCCAGTCTGAATCTACATAAGCTTGTATTTTAGAGTTCCCATTGCAAGTATACATCAAGCAAAAATCTTTTGTAGTTTTCAAATATTTTAAGACCCTTTTCGCATAAGCCCAATGTTCATCACTGTAGCAATTATTAAACTGGCTCAAATAATTTACAGCAAATACAATGTCTGGCCTAGTGAGAACTGCTAGATACATCATACATCCTATCAACTGTTGGTAGGGTAATTCTGAGTTACATTTTTCTGATTTATTTAAATTCAATTTAGACTCTATAGGTGTACGAGTAGCTTTACAATTTTCAATATTAAATTTTTGTGACAATTTTTCTATGTACTGTTCTTGATCTAAACTGATACTACTATTACTCTTGTCAACTCTAACCCTCATTCCTAAGCATTGTTTTACCTGACCTAAATCCTTTATCTTAAAAATAGATGACAAGTTTTTCTTTAATTCTTCTGTTTCATTTACATTATTAGAAAACACAAGGAAATCGTCTACATAAAGTGCTATAAATATCTTGCTCTGACCTTTGATTTTAGTAAATAAACATGGTTCAATTTGAGATCTTTTAAATCCTATATCCTGTAAACAACTGTCCACTCTTTGGTACCAGGCTCTTGAAGATTGCTTTAACCCATAGATGGCTTTCTTAAGTTTAAGTACTTTATTATTCTTACACTCTAAGCCTATTGGCATTTTCATATAAACTGTTTCTTTTAAGAAGCCATTAAGGAAAGCAGTCTTTACATCTAGGTGAGTCACATCAAGTCTCATCTGAGCCGCCAAAGCAAAAAGTAATCTCAAAGATGAATGTCTCAACACTGGAGAAAAAGTCTCATCAAAGTCAATACCTGGTTTCTGGGCATAGCCTTTTGCCACTAACCTTGCACGATATGTCACGTTATTGTCACAGTCTATCTTCCGTTTGAACACCCATTTGCATGGCACAACCGTACTGTTCACAGGTAAGTCCACTATCTCCCATGCTTCGTTCTCTTCGAAAGATTTAAGTTCATCGTCCATTGCTAGTTTCCACTGAGCACTTTCAGGTCCGTTTAATGCTTCCTGGAGAGTAATCTCACTACAGTCCACTTCACTGCCCGCACTCACACTAACAAAACCAAACCGTTCTGGTTTCTTACGCACACGACACTCCCTACCAACCGCACTGACTTCACTATCGACCGCAGCTGACTGGCTGCCCACCGCAGCTGGCACTCTGCCATCTGCAGCTGGCACACCTGGAGTAACCACCGCCCGTTGACCTGGACCCTGAGTAGGCCCTTGAGTTTCAGCAACATCAAGGAACTCGTCCTCGGAGCTGGTGCTGCTGGAATCTCTGCTGTCTGCACCCTCAACTGCCCCTCCTGGACTGGATTCTGGCTTGATATCCTCTCCCACTGCTTCTGGTATCCATTCTGGTACCTCTACTTCTGGTGTCTCGTCTGGTGTCTCAGTCTTCAGCTCAAAGTCATAGAATGAGTCTGTCTGCTCTGGAGTTTCATGTATGCTGTATTCAGCAGAACTTGAGGAATTTTCGGTTGCACTATTCCCCTCCTCAATCACAACAATGTCTCGACTGGTAGTTATTGTATTATTGTTGGGATTGTATACTCGATATCCTTTTACATTATCTGGATAGCCGACCAAGATACACTGGGTTGCTTTCTTATCCCACTTGCGTCGCTTCTCTTTTGGTATATGTACCATTACTTTACTGCCAAATATGCGTAAGTGACTGACATCTGGCTTTACTCCTGTCCACACCTCGACTGGTGTTTGGTTGTTTAATCCTGATGCTATTGACCTGTTTCTCAGATAAACTGCAGTATTTACCGCTTCTGCCCAAAAACGCTTGGATAGTCCTGCATCAAACAACATACACTTGGCTTTCTCTACCACTGTGCGGTTAAGCCGTTCACACATTCCATTTTGCTCTGGAGTATAAGGGTTTGTCTTCTCATGCAATATTCCTGCTTCTTCTAGGTACTTATCAAAGAGCTTATTGCAAAACTCCAACCCATTGTCAGTCCTCAGTACTTTTATTCGTTTTCCTGTCTGGTTTTCTGCCATATTCTTGAAACTCTTGAATCTGTCTAAAGCCTGGTCCTTTGTCTTGAGGAAATACACAAAGACCATCCTGCTTTTGTCATCAACGAATAACAAGAAGTATCTGGACCCTCCCATTGACTTGGTTTCCATGGGACCACAGACATCTGCGTGCACGGTCTGAAGCACCTCTTCACTTCTGTTACCTTCATGTGAAAATGGTAACCGTGATTGCTTCCCTTCGCAGCACACTACACAGTTCGTTTTGCTCACTTGGGACTTGTCTGTGTATGACATGCCTTTAACTGCACCATCTCTCATCTTGTCTAGATCTGTGCTATTCAAATGCGCGAATCTTCGATGCCACACACGCCCCGACACTGCTGGAGCAAACAAGCATTCTGCCTGCTTCATATCCAACTTGTACACACCATCAATACATGTAGCAGTTGCTATAACTTCTTTGTTTTGGTTATAAATCTTGCAGTCTGTTTTTGAAAACACCGCCATGTTGCCTCTCTTAGATAGCTGATAAACTGAAAGTAAGTTTGTGGCCAATTTGGGCACATAAAGCACGTCCTTGACTTTTATCTCGTATTCCTGGTTACCTACAAGTGTTTCTAACTGTGTATCTCCACAACACTCCACTGTAACCAACGATTTATCTGCTATAACAATCTCGTCAACAAGTGGTTCTTCCGACACATTGTTTAGCCATTGTTTTTTCGCCGTCATATGCATACTAGCGCCCGAGTCGATGTACCAATCTGTATTCTTGAATTCTCTGCTTAGAAATACAGCACTAAAGGCATTAGAAAGCCTTTTCTTTTCCTGGCACTGGTTTTTATAATGTCCTAGGCGCTTGCATCGATGACATCTTACGTGCATTTTATTTGACGTTTGCTCTGAACTGAAGTTAGTTGCATTTCGATCCATTCGATCCGTTCGATCGCGATCATTCTTTTGGGGTTGCCATTTTCTAGCTGCAAATGCTCCCTGGCTATTTCCGCTGCCGCATCCGCTGCTAATTTCACTCGAGTCATCCATGTCTATGAGCTTCGATTTGATCTTGTCTGCCGTTATGGTGATTCCCGAATGTTCGATGGCCATGATCATCGGCGAGAATTTTTCGGGTAATCCAGCCAAAAGTAGCGATCCAACCCACTCGTCGGTGATTGTGAAGCCGGTATTATTCAACCGCTGGCTTGTTTCTACCATCGCAGTCACGTAATGCGCCATTGACTCGTAATTTTCACGTCGGATGGAAATTAGATTTCGCAGCAATCCGATTTTTCTGGAAAAGCCGGAGTCATCAAACATCTTGCTTAACTTCTCCCACAAGCTTTTAGTGGTCTTCTCATTCTTGATATGCACATATAGGCTTGGTTCTATCGTTAGAATAATTTTCGCCCGCGCCTTCGCGTCTGATTCTTCATTGTCTGCCGTCAGACATTTTTCCATGCCTTCCAGAATGAGGTAATTTTCAACCGCAAACGCCCAATCTTCATAGTTTTCTCTTCCTTTCAGCTTACTAATGCTCGCAACAGCATTTCCTGCCATTTTTCACGGTATTTCACTACTAAAACTTTAAATTCGCGTGAGGCACATAACCTCTTGTAATGAAACGCAAAGATGGTGGTAACGAACTGAACGAGTTTATTCATTATAAGATATGCATTGACCGGTTGACCGATACAGGTACAAATCATTCATACATCCGTCATAGACTACATTTACATAGTTCATCATTTCTACAATAGATGTCGCTACTATGCACATTATTTTGTTATATTACAACAATATTTCTTCCAGATATCCAAATATGATAGAGCCAGGCCAGAACATCCGCCCGAACATCGACCACGAGGGGGTCAAGCTCCTCGCCGAGAGACTGTACGGCATTTCAGTCTTGGAGATGACTGAGCTCAACGGCTATGATGATAAGAACTACAGGTAATTTTAAAGCAATAATAATCATCTTCATCATCTTCCTGCCCTAAGGGTGAGAATCCACCAGAGCTGTGCGAGGTAGCTAACCGGTGTGCGAGGAAAAAAACCACCAATAGAATCACTTCATTTTCCTAGCCTCGCTTAGCTCAGCTCTGGTGGAATAGGGTTGAGCGAAGCGAGGCCATTCTACATACAATACAAGCGAGAAATGTGTGCGAAGGATGTGTTGCGACGAATGTGTAGCGAGGAATGTGTTGCGAGAAATGTGCTGCTAGGAATATGTTGCGAGGTTTCCACTACATCGCATTCCCCCCGCTCACACATTTCACAGCTTCGCAACGCATCCTCGCTCCGCACATTAATGCGCATTTTGACAGCTCCGCTATGCATCCTCGTACAACACATTTTACTCGCACAGCTCTGGTGGAAACCCCTACACATTTCCACAGCACAGCTACACATCCTCGTACGACACATTTTACTCGCACAGCTCTGGTGGATTCTCACCCTTATCCCGGTTACTTACTAAATTACAAGGATAGTGAGTTATCATCGGAAGGTCGTTTATGTGTAAAATAAATAAAAGAGGCCCCAAAATACTGCCCTGGGGAACTCCTACCGTATTTGTTTTGAAAGGGGATCTATACGCTACATATTCTTGGTCTTTATTGAAATTATGATCATCTTCGTCACCATTGTTGGTTATTATATTTAGGTCGTCAAAAGTCGTTATTGGTCATAATCATAATGTTATTTCCATTTATCATCATTGGTCTTATGAACAAACATGGTCATCATCGGTCATTTTCGGATCTCAAGGATCATCATTGGTCGTTAAAGATATGTGTAGTGGGTCATAGTAGGTCGTATGTTTAGTAGGCCATAGTAAGTCGTATGTGTAGTAGGCCATAGTAGTTCGTATGTGTAGTAGGCCATAGTAGGTCGTATGTTTAGTAGGCCATAGTAAGTCGTATGTGTAGTAGGCCATAGTAGTTCGTATGTGTAGTAGGTCATAGTAGGTCGTGGTTCGTCTTAACATCGACCACGAGGGGGTCAAGTTCCTCGCCGAGAGACTGTACGGCATTTCAGTCTTGGAGATGACTGAGCTCTACGGCTATGATGATAAGAACTACAGGTAATTTTCATGCAATAGTCATCATCATTATCTTCCTGCCCTTATCGCGCTTACTTACTAAACTACAAAGATAGTGCGTTATCATCGGAAGGTCGTTTATGTATAAAATAAATAAAAGAGGCCCCAAAGTACTGCCCTGGGGAACTCCTACCGTATTTGTTTTGAAAGGGGATCTATACGCTACATATTCTTGGTCTTTATTGAAATTATGATCATCTTCGTCACCATTCGTTAGAAGTCGTTATAGGTCATAATCATTATGGTATCACCATTTACCATCATTGGTCATTGGTCTTATGTACAAACATGGTCATCATCGGTCATTTTAGGTTCTCATGGATCATCATTGGTCGTTATAGATATGTGTAGTGGGTCATAGTAGGTCGTGGTTCGTCTTAACATCGACCACGAGGGGGTCAAGCTCCTCGCCGAGAGACTGTACGGCATCTCAGTCTTGGAGATGATTGAGCTCAACGGCTATGATGATAAGAACTACAGGTAATTCTAATGCAATAATAGATTTTCTTATTTCTCCACCATTACATTAGTCATCTTAGTTAGCATGGTCACCATTGGTTATATTTAGGTCGTCAAAATTCGTTATTATCATCATAACCGTCATAATGGTATCACCATCTATCATCTTTGGTCATCCGTCATCATTGATCATTATCAAAAGTCGTTATTATCATAACCGTCATAATGGTATCACCATTTATCATCACTAGTCATCATGTGCAAACATGGTCATCATCATCTTCCTTCCTGCCCTTATCCTATCCTGCATCAGTCATTTTAGGTTCTCATGGATCATCATGGATCATGGACATTGGTTGTCATAGATATGTGTAGTGGGTCATAGTAGGTCGTGGTTCGTCTTAACATCGACCATGAGGGGGTCAAGCTCCTCGCCGAGAGACTGTACGGCATTTCAGTCTTGGAGATGACTGAGCTCAACGGCTATGATGATAAGAACTACAGGTATTGATGTTGTGATTGTGTCTTCAGGCGATAAGGCCGTCTTTTAGCAACTTTACGGTATCTAGGTACCTGTTATTATCGGTCGTCATCATTGGTCTTCATGCACCATCATAGGTCACCTTCTTCACCTTAGGTAATAAAATAACTATTTGGATTGGGCTAGGAAGCTGAAAATAGGCATATAGGTATTTCTTGACCTCCTGATCAGAATAACAGATGAAACCCAGTGGGCACCATTCCTTTTAACCTACTGGTGCCCGTTCATCATCATCACCATTATTGGTTATCATATTTAGATCGTCCAAAGTAGTTATTGGTCATAATCATAATGATTTCACCATTTATCATCATTGCTCTTTAGGTGGTGATGATGTATGATGATCATCCATCATCACCACCTCATCATCACCACATAAAGTTACATTACAAGTTACAAAGCCTGGCCAGCCCCGAAGCAGTGCCTGTTTTTTATCCCGCCCGAGCCACATTTAGAGTAGAAACACAAATTGTTTAAAAAAGAGAAAATTTTGCATTAGACATTTTCTCTTTTTTAAGATTGAATTAGAATCTTGTAAATTCCTACTAAGAAATAAATGATTGAATTTTGAATTGAATTTACTTACCTGCTTACATTGTTACAGGATCATCGAGGACCCCAACGTGAAGAACCCGCTCATCACGACCCACAGCCCCCACGGCTACGTGCTGAAGATAATGAACTCTCTGGACTCGCAGAACGTGGATGTGGTGGAGGCTCAGAACGAAATCATGAACTTCCTTAGTAAGTTGTTCCTTCTCTTTTGTTGTGATCAGTAGTCAAGGGTCAAGGGTTTAAAAAGATAAGAAAATATTAGATTTCATCCAGAGAATTTGGTTACCTGAATAGGGGAAATATTGATAGTCTTCTATACCTCTTCCTCCCCTTTTACCGAGTTGACGAGTGCAATGGAAAGTGTTGTATTTTACAAAATCTCGTGCTGTCCATTACTTGGATTCATCTGCAGTGTATTCCCTAAAACACATCAAAGTCACTTTATATGACACTCACAGATAGAAATGTGCAGTGATGTTATTCCAATGAAGGCTGTATCATACGGTATAGTTTCTGTAATCTCATTTGTGTCCTTATCCACAGACACCCGCAACGTAGTCTGCCCGAAACCAGTCCGCAACATCTACGGCCACCTACACTCCGTAGAGTCCATCGGTGGGAAGCAACATGCAGTCAGGCTGTTGGAATATGTGCCTGGGGAGCTTTTCAAGGATGCTCCAAAGTCTGAGGCCCTCTTCTACCAGCTTGGAGAGTTTGTAGCCAACTTGGACAATAAGCTCCAGGTAGGTTATGTAGCCCTGGTACTTTGTCTTTGACTCTATCAGAAAAAGTTGCCGAATACGACTTGGGGGTCCATCGGAGGAAAGCAACATGCGGTCAGGCTGCTGGAATACGTGCCTGGTGAACTTTTCAAGGATGCTCCGAAGAGTGAAGCGTTGTTCTACCAGCTGGGAGAGTTCGTCGCTAACTTGGACAATAAGCTCCAGGTAGGTTATGTAGCCCTGGTACTTTGTCTTTGACTCTATCAGAAAAAGTTGCCGAATACGACTTGGGGGTCCATCGGTGGGAAGCAACATGCCGCCAGGCTGCTGGAATACGTGCCTGGGGAACTTTTCAAGGATGCGCCGAAGAGTGAGGCGTTGTTCTACCAGCTGGGAGATTTTGTAGCCAACTTGGACAATAAACTCCAGGTAAGTTATGGAATCCTGGTACATTTTCTTTGAATCTAGCTTATCTTAGAGAAGACTATGGCAAAAGTAGCATTTCGTAGAGTCCATCGGAGGGAAGCAACATGCAGTCAGACTGCTGGAGTATGTCCCAGGGAAACTATTCAAGGATGCTCCGAAGAGTGAAGCGTTGTTCTACCAGTTGGGAGAGTTTGTCGCTAACTTGGACAATAAGCTTCAGGTACGTTATGCAGCCCTGGTACTTTGTCTTTGACTCTACTAGGGATTCCATCTCGGTGGAAAGCAACATGCAGTCAGGCTGCTAGAGTACGTGCCTGGAGAACTCTTCAAGGATGCGCCGAAGTCTGGGGCACTCTTCTAACAACTGGGAGAGTTTGTAGCCAACTTGGATAATAATCTTCAGGTAAGTTATGTAGTCCTGGTATTTTTCGTTTGAATCTAGCTTTTCTAGAAGATGCACGACTAGAATCGGCACCTAGACAGACAGTTGACTTTGATATCATAGAGTCCATCGATGGGAAGCAACATGCGGTCAGGCTGCTGGAATATGTGCCTGGGGAGCTTTTCAAGGATGCTCCGAAGAGTGAAGCGTTATTCTACCAGCTGGGAGAGTTTGTCGCTAACTTGGACAACAAACTTCAGGTACGTTATATAGCCCTGGTACTTTGTCATAACTGTATGAGAAAAAGTTGCCAAATACGACTTGGGAGTCCATCGGCGGGAAGCAACATGCGGTCAGGTTGCTAGAATATGTACCTGGAGAACTGCTTAAGGATGCGCCGAAGAGTGAGGCCTTGTTCTACCAGCTGGGAGAGTTTGTCGCCAACTTGGACAATAAGCTCCAGGTAAGCTATGTACTCCTGGTACTTCGTCCTTAAAGCTAGCTGATATTGAATTAGTGATGGGCCAAAACGGAATTTCATGGAGCCTTAAGGTGAAAAGCTGCAAGCAGTCAGGCTGTTGGAAAATCGTTGGAATACATTTCTGGGGATCTGTTCAGGGATCCTCCCAAGTGCAAGGCACTTTTCTACCAGCTGGGAGAGTCCTAACTTACTTTTATAAATCCTGACATTTTCGTCAGACACTGATTATTCTTCTGTCTGGTACTGATTATTGAGAAGGGGTTGTAGAACGCTGATCGGTATTTCATTGAAATCTTGACGATTTGGCGGGAGTGCATGAAACTCTAAAGAAACTGGACTATTTAATTTAAAATTTTACGTTAGAAAAAAATAGAGGTGGCCCCACTTCTAAGGGCCAATCCTTCTAAAAGTAAATCTTGTGATAATAAGAAACTGTCGTATTTTCGATTTTCACCGGTATACACGCGGCGCTACTTCATATCCTAGTATAAAATCTTGTGTACAATTATGCGATGCCTAATAGGTCACTGAAACACAACACACATGAGCGTAAAACTGACAGTGAAATATACAAGCCTTGGAACGGTAATCATACATAATACACCTAGGTACGTACATACTAGTTAGGTACACAGTAGGACAACAAAGGCAGGCTATTTGCAAGTTCTATACATAAACGAGTCGTTAGGTTCATAGAGATTTACTGCAGTATTGTAATGCTATGTAATAGGTGTTTTACTACTTGTAATTTGTAGTCTAGCGGGTTGCGCTTGGTCTCAGAATGCACCGATTTCATTTCTTGGGAGGAACAAAGTTCATGTATTTGTAATCCTGAATTTGTCCCTTTTAAAGATTACTCCCAGTTTTGTAAAGTAGGTTTGATATAGCTTGCACAATCAGGAGGTGGTTCATTCAACGTGTATTGCTTGTAAGAAAGGCTCTTTATTTCGGAATGTTAAATCAACCATCATCATCATCATCAGTTCTTAGATATGCTGTCTAAGATGGCAATCAAATCTTTACAGTTTGAAAGACTGATAAAGCTGTCACCGGGTCATTCGTCGACTTGGTGTTTCACGGGATAGAGCAACTGATAAATGGTGTTTTTTTTTACTTTCAGCACTTCAACCACTCCGGGCTGGCGAAACGCGAGTTCATGTGGATGCTGTCCAAAGTCCCTGATCTGGACAAGATCAAGAGCGCCGTGAAGGACCAGGAGAAACTTGACTTGGCTGAAGAGGTCAGTATCAAGATAATCGTTCTTATCATCACCATTTTCATCATCTTCATTATCATCTTCACCTTCATCATCTTCATTATCATCTTCATAACAATACGATCATTTGTCAGCTTCACCATTATCATCATCGGCATTAGTTCATGTGGACGCTTTCCAAAGTCCCTGATCTAGACAAGATCAAGAGCGCCGTGAAGGACCAGGAGAAACTTGACTTAGCTGAAGAAGTAAGTATCATGATCATCGTCATTACCATCATTATCATCTTCATCACCATCATAATCATCTTCATAAGGATCAATCATCATCTTCATAATTATTATCATTGTTGGCAATAGTTCTTAGGGTTGCTTTCTAAAGTCCCTGACTTTAGAACACTTAGTTTCATTTCCAGAATAATTAGCTTCATACTTTAAGTAATTTTAGATTGTTAGACTGGTTTCCCGAAAAGCAAGATGGTTTCGTGCTTCGGAGAGGCATTTTAAGCCGTCGGTTGCGGTTGCTGTCTATGATCATCACTTAGGTACACGGCGTTCGTTATACAACCATGTCAGCTAACTTGTAGAAGGCGGTTGTACAACTTGACACCCTGGAATCCTGGTTCATCGGGTCGTTAGATGACTTGATGTCCCACCCGAAGAAGAAGAAAGAGAGAATAATTTTCTCAAAGCGCGGCCATCGATGACTAGAAAATTAATAGTAACTTTAATGAAATAACATTTTTAATTTCAGGTGATCGAAGAATTCAAATACGCCGTCGTGCCCCAACTAGACGAGTTTGAGAAGGGAGTCATCCACGGAGACGTCAACGAGATGAATGTGCTGGTCTCCAAGAAGCAGGACGGCGGGTGAGACAAGGTTCCATGTGTAGTTGATAAGCTGGAAGACATACAACCATGTTATACTAGAGTTCCCATCAGGTGTTCTGCTGTGATAGGGTTCTTTGAGTAGTTAACAAGCAGGGAGACATACAACCTTATCACAGTTAAAGCTAAAGTCCCTTAGTTAGATGAGTTCGAAAAGGAAGTCATCCACGGAGACGTCAACGAAATGAATGTGCTGGTCTCCAAGAAGCAGGATGGCGGGTGAGACAAGGTTCCATGTGTAGTTGATAAGCTAGACGACATATAACCATTTCATACTAGAGTTCCCAGCAGGTGTTCTGCTATGATAGGGTTCCTTAAGTATTACTTATGCAGGGATACATAGGACTATGTCATAGATAAAGCTGTAGTTCCTCATCTAGAAGAGTTGGAAAAGGAAAACATCCATGGAGACGTTAATGAAATGAACGTACTGGACTCAAGAAGCAGTACGGCGGGTGGGACGAAAGTTCTATGAGCATAAGTACTTAAGCAAAATGAGATGCAACCATCCATATCACAATTAAACAGGGATAGGGTTCAGGAACGTAGTTTAGGGTAGAGCAGAACAGCGGGTGAGACAAGGTTTCATGTGTAGTCCATAATTAGAAGGATACCTATGCAACTTTATCGCATGGGAAGGGAAGAAGAGAGTTTTGAATTATTCGTTTTCAGTACATTTCGAAACAAACACTGCAAACACGATTTTTGTCGCCTGTCTTCTCTAAGAAACTAAAATAGATAGAACATGTTTGCGCTTAGATTTTTAGAAGGCGTTTGACTTTATTCATCATCATTATTCTTACTTATAGTTTTTAAAATATTATGATGTGGCATCCGTTTATTTTTGTCACTGATAAGATTATTTTTTTTGTTTATCATTATCTTTGTACATATTTTTGAAATATTTAAGCCATTCGTAGTAATGTTGGTTGAAAGAAAGAAAATAAAAGCATTGTTTACTTTTTATGTAGGAAAACGAACGTTAAACTTATGAGGACAATCTCCCAGATTATGGAAGGAATTATGATGAGGTAAACCAAGGGTTGAGGCAAAGTAATCTGTTTTCTATATCTTAACAGAGAACTATAAAAAATGTGCTTACCTGTCCTACGAATAGGGTAAAATTTTACTAGTGACCGATAGCGAAAACTCAGAACCGGCTGGTGGTAAGGACCAACTTTCCCCGAAGAACATAGGTCGAAAAATATGAAAGCCTAAGATATGAAATATTTCGGCCTATGTTCCTTGGGGAAAGTTATTCCTTATCACCAGCTGGTTCTGAGTTTTTTCTCGGTCACTAGTAAAATTTTACTCAGTACCTATATCCTTTACTGACAAGGAACGAAAGTTATTTTGTAGTAACGTTAAAAAAACATGATAATATTATTATTCTCATCATCTTCTTCTTCGAAATAATATTATTTATTTTCTGATGGTTTTATTGCTATTTCTGAACGGTTATCTATGTGAATAAACATACCTCTTTCTCATCTTTTTGGATATTACTGTTGTTAGGGTACTAAACCATGAATAATGTATTTCCTTTAATTTTGTGGGCTTATACATTACGGATTGATAAAAATTAATAACCCAACGGATTTTGAAGCGCCCTCCCAAGAGGAAAGTTTTTAACGAGGTACTTACATAACTTATTAGGTACCTACTTGTCTAAAAAGGCCTACCTACTTACTCCCAACTAAAAAGTAGCAGCGGGTGCAACCGCTGAGTGGGCTGCTTATTTCATAAGGAGATATGCTAACGTAAAATAGACTATAATTTTTATTTTCATGAATTTTCGAAGACATTGTTTTAAATCTACAGGAACCTAGCGGTGGCGGTTAAGGCCGGGGGTCCGGAGGCGCGTTTCTTCCGGGTTGTTTCTTAGTCAGTACCCACACTTTGCAGGGTGACTTTACTCATCAATATGAACAACTATATATCATCACATCACACATAAGTCTTTTCATAGTAGTGCGCTGCAGGTATACCATAAGGCACGACCTATCGTTTCAAGTCACTTTGGCACAATCAGTTCACCAGTATTTGAAATGGCCTTTTCAGTTGCCACCAAACAAAGAGCCATCGATGTGCACCGTTTTCATCTCACATTTAATAACAACAAAATTTCATTTATCCGTAAAGAAAAGAACTTTCGAAAACGCGAAAGCAATTTATAGAAAAGAAAATAATTACTAAAATTTTCAAATTCACTGTAACTTGATTTTAAAGATTTGCCTTATATTAAAAGCTGCTTATATTGATGATAGAATCATCTTGCAAAGTTTGCGTATTGGCATAAAAGTAACCCAGTGTAAATAGTCGTAACTAACCATTTATGTATTTACAATTCCGAAAAAAACTACTTCCTTACAAAAGTAAATACTTAATCTTCAAAATAGTAAATAATAAAGTAAAATAATTATATATTATGCAAATATAGTTAATTAATAACAAAAAGCTTTTTACCTGCCGCTAGAAATCCTATAGATCAATAACATACTCGTAGAATACGTTTCACAGTAACAGGTCAATCGTAATAAAAAACGTCCTTTGTATTTGTAGTTCCACTTTGCAATGTTTAGCTAATAAAAAATATGGTTTTGTTATTTACTTTTTTTACCATTCCAGCTCATCAGACTACCGCATCTCCGGCATCATAGACTTCGGCGACATCCAGTACTCCTACTACGTCTTCGAACTGGCCATCACTATGACATATGCCATTCTGATCACTGGTGATCCTCGCACTGGTGGATACGTGCTGGCTGGTTACACTGTCAACCGTCGTTTGCCTGAAAACGAATACCGTTTGCTCAAGGTAACCTATTGAATTGTTTTTGTTTAAAAAAGGTATGGTGTCCCTCAAGGTAGCGTTCTTGGTCCAACGCTTTTCCTGATAGGTATATCTTAAATCAACATTGACTTCTTTATCTTTGCAAAAAGTGTCTATAGGACCAGCAAAGTCTGCACCTCTAGTTTCCAAAGGAAGCAGCAATAGCTACCTTATGAAGGTAAAAGCGTTACACTATGACATATGCCATTCTGATCACCGGTGATCCTCGCACTGGTGGATACGTGCTGGCTGGTTACACTGTCAACCGTCGTTTGCCTGAAAACGAATACCGTTTGCTCAAGGTAACCTATATCTTGAATTGTTTTTGTTTAAAATAGGTATGGTGTCCCACAAGGTAGCATTCTTGGTCCAACGCATTTCCTGATATCTTAAATCATCATTGACTTCTTTATCTTTGCAAAAAGTGTCTATAGGACCATCAAAGTTTGCACCTTCAGTTTCCAAAGGAAGCAGCAATAGCTGCTGTATGAAGGCAAAAAGCGTCTCACTATGACATATGCCATTCTGATCACTGGCATCCCTCGAACTGGTGGATATGTGCTGGCTGGCTACACTGTCAACAGTGTTTGCCGGAAAACGAATACCGTTTGCTCGAGGTAACCCATATCTTGAATGTTTTTTGTTTAAATAGGTATAGTGTCCCTCAAGGTAGCGTTCTCGGTCCATCGCTTTTCCTGATAGGTATATCTTAAATCAATATTGACTTTTTTATCTTTGCAAAAAGTGTCTATAGGACCATCAAAGTTTGCACCTTCAGTTTCCAAAGGAAGTAGCAATAGCTACCTTATGAAGGTAAAGGCGTATCACTATGACATATGCCATTCTGATCACTGGTGATCCTCGCACTGGTGGATATGTGCTGGCTGGTTACACTGTCAGCCGCCGTTTGCCTGAAAACGAATATCGTTTGCTCAAGGTAACCTATATCTTGAATAATTATCGTCTTCTACATCTTTGCCAAAAGTCTTTACAGGAAAAAAAGTCTTCTAAAATAAAATCGTTTTGTTTTGAATCAGCAAAAACTAAAGAATGTATGGTGTCCCTGAAGGTAGCGTTCTTGGTCCATCGCTTTTCCTGATAGGTATATCTTAAATCAACATTGACTTATTTATCTTTGCAAAAAGTGTCTATAGGACCAGCAAAATCTGCACCTCTAGTTTCCAAAGGAGACAGCAATAGCTACCTTATGAAGGTAAAAGCGTCTCACTATGACCTACGTCATCTTGATCACTGATGATTCTTGGAGTGGTGGATATGTGCTGGCTGGTTACACTGTGAACCGTCGTTTGCCCGAAAACGAATACCGTTTGCTCAAGGTAATCTATATCTTGAATCATTATCGTCTTCTACATCTTTGCAAGAAGTCATTACAGCAATAGCAAAGTCTACGCCTTTTGTTTCAAAAGCAGTAGCAGTAATAGCCAATGAAAGTATGGTGTCCCACAAGGTAGCGTTCTTGGTCCAACGCCTTTCCTGATATTTTCAATTTCAATTTCACTTTTATTGCATAAATCAAAATACATAGATGTTAGTAATATAACGTCATACAATGAGTAGAGCACTATATACCACTATTTTGAATCATCCTTCACTTCCACATTTTTGTAAGAAGTCATTACAGGACCTGCAAAGTGTAAATCTTCAGTATCTAAGTTTTTAAAATAAGTTATTATAGGACCAGCAATGCGAGCATGGTCCAAGAAGACATATCTCGCGGGTGGTGCCATATGTCTTCGAACTCGAGCGAATTGAATCGCGGCCTCTTTGTCTTTTGTTTTTATTTTATATCCTTTCGAAATGTTGCACTAAACTTGGTAAAAATGTGTCTTACTATATGACTTCACTTTTTGATAGGTATGAAAAATAAGTCCATGAGAAAACATCGCTGTTTCCAATTTTGTTACATTGATATCAAATGATATAACTCTATCTATTCCAGACCCTGATCTGCTCGCGACTGGTGCAGAGTCTGTTGCTGGGTGCTTACTCGCTGCAACAAGACCCCAACAACACTTACCTCAGCTCTACAGAAAAGGTAACATAACGCTATGTTCTTACTAACCATAGGAAGTTATCGTGTATACTGGGTGTTACAAAACAACCAATAAAGCTGAAAGGAGGTCAAGGTACTCGTAAAACTGAACAACTTTCCCCATGAAACATGGGTCGAAATATGATAAAAAAATTTGGACCTCCCATACAAAATTACTCAATTTGTATGGGAGTTTTTATGGGTTGTTTTGTAACACGTTGTATGACAATTTATGTCCCACAGAAGGTATGGAGTTAGATCCTCTTAAAATTGAAATCAGCTTAAGATTTTTTATGAAGGCGACGTAAATTACCTATTTCAGATCTGTCCCCGGTATTCCTACATGGATTACATGTTTAGTTTTAAGAACTGTAAATGTAATTTGTACCAATTGAAATTGCAATTCCCCAAGATCTATCCCAATGAGGGCTTGTCGGATAAGTTGCCGTACGGAAATTTTATTGTTGTGATCACAAATAGTAAGTGAAATTTAACTAGTGACCGATAGAGAAAACTTAGAACCAGCTGGCAATAAGGAATAACTTTCCAAAGAACATCCCGTATAAAATTGGCGATCAGCTGATTTGAGTTTATTATAGGGGATCCAATTTTTTTTTTCATATTTCTACCTATTTTCCTTGGGGAAAGTTGTTTCCCTATCACCTTACTCCATACTGAGTTTTCGCTATCGCTGCTATCGGTCACTAGTAGGTAAAATTTCACTTTGTATATCATATCGTTGCGCCGATTCCAAACGTATTGGGGTAGGATATAGTTGAACGAATCTTGCTTAATATTTGTTTGTTCCATTCAGGCTGGTGGCTGGGACATCCTGAAGAAGATCCGCAAGTCAGCCCCCAACACCGATGACGTCGATCCCACCGACTGGAAGACCATCGCCAACCAATACCTCACCAGGAGCTAAACGTGATGAATATTTGTTATTTTTGCCTTCGATTCTTCGATACATTGCATTAACTATTTTGGCACTGACAGTGCTGTAGTAGACATGGAAATTATTGGAAATATATTATTTTATTTAGCCATCAGGATTATTCTGTTGGCCAAAACTTAACCTAACGTAAAAATGCTTACGTAAAGTTGGCACCTTCATTGAATTTTAGTAAGCATTAACAGATAGAAAACAAGACTGCATTATTACTTGATATTTACAGCTACGCGTGAAAATTGATGTGTTCAAAGCTTTTGATAGGGTTACTATGGCTTGCACCAGGGAAGTGCTTTGGGTCCTATGCTTTTTTGTAGGTAGATATATTATTTTATCACACCTATGGCTGTATAAAAAGCTGTAAAATAAAAAGCTATAAAATATTAATCTGTTTTCTTCAGTTAGCGCTTACTCAAATACACTTCCCATCAGAAAAATCGAGACGCTTTGCAACTTTACGTTTTGTACGGATCACATTATCCGAGACATATGTTTATTTTGGTATGAATATCTAATCTCGTTTAATAGTGAATATTACGAGGTTTCTAAATCATAATATCAACGTTCTTTATTCTTCTTTTAGTTTCATATATTTAAGATTTTGTTCAACAATGAAAACGAAAGTGTCTCGATTTTTTTGATGGGGAGTATAGTATTTATTATTTAAAACTTTTTAACTGTTTTAGTTTTTTAATTATTTCGCCTAGCATTGAATTGTTATTATTTCGTTTACTAGTATTTTTTGATGTATAATAATTTCAATTTGTCTCGACGTAATAGGCATAATAGTTCAGTATTATTACAATATTTTCTTTGGTCGTATTTGATCGTGTAATTTTTGATTTAGATTATTTTAATTATTCATTTGTTTGTAATGTAGTAAGTACTGTTAAAGTTATTACTTATTTATTAAATAAAGACTGTTTTACAGAATATTAGGTGTATCTATCTTTTTAGTCTCATAATTCATAACCTTATTAACCTAATATCTATCAGTTTTCGAGTTATAAGCAATTAACCAAATAAAAAAACCCAGATTTTGGCTTTTTAGGACTGATAACTCCTAAAGCAAGCGTCCAGAACTTGAGTACTTTTAGGATGTTAATCTACTAGCAACACTAAACCTATTTCAGAAATATAATCTCTCATTGACTTGAATAAATGCTACAGCTCAAATACCACAAATTAGGGAGACGGCGGCTCAATACTAGCGAAGATTTTGACGCTTGCCGGCGGCGTCTACTAGAATGAACTGAAATCTCGGAGGAACTCGAAGTAACTAAGAAGATGGTTGCCATAAATGTCATATTTCTTGCATCCAAACCGGCTCAGAATAATAGTACGTTCTTGAATCAGATTTAGACCTGTATTTTGTCCTTGTATTGAATCTGGGTATCAAGTCCACAATGTAATATGTGCATGTTTAAATGAATAAACAATTTTTATTATTAATCTAGCAACCCTGGCTATGTAACAGGTGACAATGGCGAAAATCTTAATAGGGTCGAGCAATCCTTCTGTAAATTCTCTTTTTTGTGGTAACACAGTCTTTGCCCGTCAAACATGAATGCGCCATATTTTACTTTGGCTTCCTTAAAAGCTAGATTTTATGACTCACGTAAAGGACTATCTGAAATCTAAATAGTTTCTAGACTAGCCTTTGAGGATATGCCTCCGACATAATTCTCTTGGGAACTATCTGATCTCAAATCAGTCGGATGGAATGAAAGGGTAAAAAAAATGTAACAACTTCTTCTTCTTCGAGTGAGCCACCAAGTCATCCAACGACTCGACGAACCGTGGTGTCAGAGTTTTTCAACCGCCTACTGCAAGTAGCAGGCCTCTGACATGGTTGTGTAACGACCGCCGTCTAAATGATCATAGACAGCAACCGGGACAGACGGCTTAATGTGCTTACCGAAGCACGGAATCATCTCGCTTTTCGGACAATCAGATGATTGATATTAATAAACAATGTCTTGATGTAAAATCATGTCCTCCCATTATACCTACCTATTTACTTACATTATCATCTGCCTGCCCTTATCCATACCTTATCCCAAATCAATTGGGGTCTGCGTAACATGATTTTTTAGAACACAAAATCATGTAGCAAAAGCATTTGGCTAAGTTTTATGACCGTCCGCCTGCCTGACGTCAACGCTCTTTGGGAATGCTATTGTAGGTGGTATCACCGCCACCATGCGATTGACCATAGTCGACAGCATGTCGACAGTATTCAGCCGAGGTCAAAAACTCTACGTCGCCTTTTAGTATCTTAAACGATTTCAAAAAGGTGAACTGCTCCATACATCCTCAAAAATGTTTCTCGGAAACATCTCAATTCCAGATTGTCAATTTGGTTGCAATGTAATTTGAAATGAGACCCGTGATATACCTACCTAATTAACTTAATTGTAAAGTGCGATTCTTGGTTTGAAGAGTGGGTCCCGTAGACAGATCTGTTTGTGGTTTAGATATAACTTTCATTTTGGCAAAATACCGTATGAGCTTATTGTAATCTTCATAATTTTAAATCCTTGATCAGTCCATTACATTACACTTCGGAATGACCTATTAAAGGGTAAATCGGTCCCAAAACCGTAGAAATGCTTATTCGAACTCAGGTTAGTTGACTCCAGAAATGTTTTCGCTATTATTTATACTGCACCTTTATAAATATTAATTATCTTCCTAAAAATAAAAAGGCTTTGCATCACGGAACCCTAAAAGTTGACAAAGTACCGATGCACACAGAAGGGTCAGTTCTTAAAACCTCTCAATAAGCTATGCGCGAAATCTCAACCATTCTTTAGCTGACCAAAGAGTATTTAATGGTAATGAGATGGCCCCAGATGGTCGAGATGCATCTTCAGAAAATTACGACATTGTACTTACTGTGAAATAATTAGCTGATTGGCGGCAAAACTAAAATTGTAAGTTATATTCCGGCAAAGAGCCAGCTTGCAATGTTCTAACCAAATCAAAAAAAATCTGACACCAGGGTTCATCGGATCGTTGGTCGCAACGTTTGTACTTACCAAATGAAAAAAATATTAGGTACCTATACGGGATGTAAGGCATAGCTTCAAGAATACTGATACAGTGCATTTAGACCACGAAACTGAGCCTCTTTACATTTAAAAAAAATCTGGGGACGTAAAATATTTTCGACCTTCCATACCTACTACCATTACCACAACCAGATGACTGCATTTACTACTGGAAGTCAAAAAAGAATACGATCTTCAGTTTCGTGCCCTGAATGCACGCTATAAGTATTCGAAGAGTTGTCCTTACACTCTGTATACCAGTTCCTTTCGATCTAAATCTAGTATAGACTAGGATATGTAGTCCAGTTAGCTTGCCCGATAACTGGTAAACTGTACGTTATTAAGCCAACCCGATACGGTATAGTCGGGCTGATTTATCTGTGTATGAGTAAGGGGTAATAAAACGCCGCGGTTAAAGAAACGCCTGCGAATATCCAGCCGGGCTTCTTCACAAAGTAGCTTGCTTGTAGGTATTGGTTTATTTTTGTATAGGTACCTATTTGTTTCTTGATGCGCAGTGTCAGAAGTTGCCTTCATAAAGAACGCTGTCTAATCCCTAGATGATTTGTCCTCTAGTCGCATCTTATGCTGTGATGCTATTCTAAATCAGAATCATAGCATAAGTATATGTACACAAGAAGAGCAATAAAGATATTGAGTATTGAGTATATCGATAGCTACTCTTATCGATCTAAATCTACAAGAACTATACAGGGTGTTAGGAAAAGTTGTACGTTCCTTTTAACTACGAGTCATGTAACAAAGTGTCCTGACAGTGTTTAAAAAAATATTCTGAATGAAACATAAAAACTTTTTATTGAAATGTTCAACAAGATAAGAAAGCGCCGGGGTTAAAAAACGCGGCATTTTCCTGCTGTATCCACTTTGTTAGCCTATCTGTCATGCTGAAGTCTAGCAAAAGACGCAGCTTGGTTTGTAGAGTGAGTTTTATTGATTAAATACCTACACGTAACTAGTCAGCCAACATAATCTAAATATTAATTAAATTTTAGCCAACCATTGCATTCCAGAGACAATGAACATTCTCAATCGTTTTTTGAGAGGATTATGGTTCTTTCTCTTCAGATTTTGATCTTTAGTAAACTTTTTTCGGCTCGAAGAAAAGGAAATACTCCAACAATCTTTATCTATTTCATTTCATTACATTTATACACTAGCGGCCAATTAGCAGTTTTACCCGTTGCTACTCATATACCCGCGGGAAAAGACATTTTCCCGGCATGTGTTATACATAGAAATCTGCCTCTTGGGTCACTCTATTTAATATATTACAATAAACCTCATCAAAATTATCGAAGTCCACGATAGACTGAGAAAAAAGTAACTTCATATCATACTAATGTATTGATATTGAAAATATAAACGTCTTTAAACAGAACATCACTAGATATAGGTACGCCGCGTTTTCTCGCCATCGTGTGTACCACGTATGTTAAGTTTACCATACAATGGTGACAGGCGGTCGCAGGTTCGATTCCTAGATAAATCCTATTACTGGATAATGCGCTGGATGCCTGAATAAACGTACAGTGTAATTTTACGAGTATGTAAGTGTTTCTGGTTGTAATACGGTTGCTTAGGAATAGACTAATGGACTGGGAGTTTAAGGTGGGACTCTTTCCATACAAAAGTTAAATGGACTTAGGTCTTTAAAGGAGACAAAAGCCTGAATAAAAACCACGATGGGTAGTCCTGTGAATATAAAACAATATGTTTGCAAAATACTTTATTATCAATAAAATTTTTTCAACAAAATTTTCCTTTAAAAACCGATTCGCCACTTTATGAAAATAGATGGAGCTACTGCTAAAAAACTTGTGGAGAAAATACACATACTATTTTAACCATAAGTAGATTTGCGACATATTTACGTATGTCTCTATCATTTAATATAAAGTTTTATTAAAAGTAGGTATTGTTATTTAGCTCATGTTTAAGTCGATTAAAGTTCAGTATTTCGTTCGTATGATGTGACATTGCGCCTTAGATAAGCTACATTAACTTTTACCCAATACCTATATGAATAGGAATAACTCTACTACTCTCGGCTGCAAATTAATATTATTTAGAAAATAATGCATTTGATGTAATACCTATCTTGGTAGATAAGTAATGTATGCAAATTCATAGTACATACATAATATTAAATGGATAATCTCAGGTAGATGATGTACGGCGGGTCGTGATAGGCCGCCGACTGATTGAGATAAATTAAATGAACGAATATTATCTACTTGGTACACTGTGCACCATTTGTATATATCTAAATAGGGAAATGTATATGTGCCGTGTGGCCATGTGGTGCCGGCTTGGAATAGCATCACCCCATGTCTTTCCCGTGAGTGTCGTAAAAGCAACTAAGGGATTGGATAGTTTATGTCAGATACTTTAAGATTGCATGTAATTTTTGGCGACAGGCTGACAAACTGTACCTATGGTGATAAAAAGTTATTTGAGTGACTCAAACTTTTTTCAGGCATCACAGTTTTTGTACGGCCGTTCACCCTCTGCCTACCCCGCAAAGGATATGGACGTGATATATGTAGGTATGTTTTGTATAACTAATTATAATGTACTGATATAGCACAGTGGTAGTGTGGCTGCCTGCGATGCAAAGATTCCGAGTTCGATTCTCTGTAGGGCACTCACGATGGTGATTTTTATCACTTTGTGAATTTTCTGTCTGGTAGGGCTATTGCAGGTGCAGGCTGAACCATATGATTGTCCTAAAAGATATATGGTTCTGAGCTTTGGAGGGCACGTTAAAAAAGTGTAAAGCCGTCAGTCACTGTTGGCGTCCGTGATTAGATTACCTACCTACTCAAACGATGGTCGTTATACAAGCATGTCAGGAGCCTACTAGTAGGTAAGTAGTAGAGATGCTTTAAAATACTCTGACACCAGGGCCTATTGGGTCATTAGTCGACTAGTTGTCCCACACGATATAAGGAGAACACTAATTAATTAATTATTTCGACTGTACCTACAAACTCGTGACTTAATCCATTCTTGACATATTAACCGACCGCGCTAAAACAAGGCAGGTTGTGCTCTCAACCAATATTAATTAATGCCACGCTAAATACCATCTTGATTAATCGTATGTTACTGAGTCAAGTATACAGGATGTAAAAAATGTGAAGAATATTTTAAAAGATAAACCAGTCCATGAAACTAAACAACATTCCCTAAGAAATATAAGTCGTATCGTAACACTTATGATATGAAAAAAAATGTTGTTTAGTTGTCCCTTGCTACCAGCCCGTCCTGAGTTTCCGACATCGACCACTACAGTCATTATTATTAAGATACATATTGTATCACGCCTAAATCTCTTGCGGGGTAGGCAGAGCGGAAGCGGCTGTTTACACCACGTCTGACAAAAGTCAGAATACTGTACCTACTGTCAAGATATAGACTGATGCTATTCTAAGCCGGCACCACACAGTATTCTATAAAAATGGCCTCAATTTATTCAAATGACTAGAGAAGGTTTAAATCTAGGTATGTTGCAGAACCCTGTCCGTAAGTTTCTAAGCTGACATACCGTTAAATATAACTGTCATGTGAACCACAGCTTAGTTTTACATATAATCGGATTAAATTACCTAACTACAAATTAAATTGTCAAGCCTCATACTTGTAACATGCAATTACGGATTATAATTATTTTCATGTTAGACTTTTGGTCATCTGTTTTAAACTTGTTTAGAAATTAAAATAAATTTGTTCTAGTAAATATTAATTAATTTACATTTTATAGCTAAGTAAACAACTATGAAATACCTAATAGGTATTGTGAAACCCTGAAATACGGTAAATGCCAAGATTAGGTACTTTCCTACCTATTTACTGGATTAACGGCCGAAATAGTCCACTGCTGGACATACTGCTGCCTCTCCCTTTATTGACACTTTTAATGACTATGCCGTCTGATGCCGGCTTAGAATACAATCACCCCATATCTTTCCTGTGGGTATCGTAAAGTGCGACTAACGGACTCGAAGGTTTCATGTGTATTGCAATTTAATGCGACAGGCTGACACCTTGTCACCATAGTGACATATGACAATAGCTATAACAACCCTCGTATAACGACCGTATTTTATTTACTGCTGTTGACGCTCTACCTACCCCGCAAGGGATGAACGCGTGATTTATGTATGTACGTAAAAAACCAAGCGGTACATGGTAAAGGCAATCGTCCACCTGTCAAAGAGATTTAATCGCAGTGTGTTGTGTGTGAGTGTGGGTGGAAAGGTACGACTATCCGTGTGAGATCTCTCTCACTCGCCACGTCGAGAGATTGACGAAATGTTGAAGAGTTAGCAGAAGTTGGGATAAGATTTTAAAAATGTGCCGCGTAGAAATAGCTCATAGATGGGTGTTTAGTTTTCGTATAAAATGGGCGCGCGGTGCTGGCAACACTGCTCTGTCATTGTCACGTCCTCTGCCGTCGCCCGCATCGTGGATGCGAATTTTAATTATAAATGGTGTAATTTAGTGTGCTTTCGGTTTTCTCGTGTGGTTTTCCCTGTTTGGTGGGGAAGTGAACCAAGTGATTTTGGTTCCGGCGCTTTGATTGAGAGTCACGCGACCGCCGGCAAAATATAACCTCACTTTTCGTTGGCTCGCGTCGTGGCTGCCGATAGCTACGTATTTTAATTATAAATGACTGGAGGCCAACGGGGCCGATTTCTCATTCGGAGAGAAATCTTTTAGTTATTTTGTGTTAAAAAACATTATGTGATGTCGAACTGTGAACTATAGTGCAAATTGGAGGAAAGGAGTTCGAGAACGAGCGGATGTTCCGGTGCCGTGAGTTTAGGTTATTCCTATTCCTGTGCTCCTCAAATATCCTGAATACCTGATTCCTGTCATACTTAAACTCACAAAGAAACGGCGTCATCGTTCGCTCGGTAAGCAATTCGTTGCTGGGCCCTGTTTAAGTAGATTTTGGAAACAAGAATTTCTCGGCCGGAAACTTTCCGGAACAAAATTCTCTCATTAAATTTATTTTATTTAGCTATAGTAAAGAGCACTACGAATCGTAGTCAAATGTTGTTCCGAGGCTGATCGACCATTTAGTTTTAGATTTTAAGTAACTTTAATTTGCTTCCACTGCGCTAAGATCAGCTTCGGAATCAAACATTTTTGGTAGCAGAGCGTGGTTGCTTTATTGCAACATAGTTAGCCGTAATTTAGTATTAAGCGTGTTTTTATATTACCCACATATTTTATTAATTTTGGAAAATATTGTTTCGGTTTTTTTTTGTGACTGTATTGTTTGCCTAGTGAACGGTATCTTATCGGTAAGGTCTAGGCCAGTCAACTAACATTTATTTTGTGGTATTTGTTTATTGGTTTTTCGTTTTTATTAAGTCGAGTGTGTAAAAGTTGGTACCATGGCTCCTCGATCGCCAGGTATAAGGCTGCTATAAAGACAGAATTAAGGTGGTTTACTACCACAGCGGCAATGATCGGCCGCGAGGACCGAGAGGACGCGCTCTTGAAAAGTGCACTACAGGCAGATGAACGGGTTCGGGTTGTGTCGGAACACCTCACAGAGTGCCTCATGCTCCTTGAGGAAGCTCCTAACCCTGAAGATAAGGAGCTGGTTGAGGGCGATGTAAGCCAGTGCTTGAGCTGGCACAGGACATTGCGCAGGCAGCTGCGGACATATCTAGGCGACGTGACGGAAAGGAAAAGCCATTCCGTGGTAAAGTGGGACAAGGATTACAGGTGCCTCTTCCGCCTGTTACGGTTCCAGTCTTTGCAGGCGATTACGCCGACTGGCCGGCGTTTGAGGACCTGTATAGCAGTGTGGTCCACACACGGACGGACATAACGCCGGCGTACAAGATGGCTCAGCTGATGTCCAGGCTACATGGAGAGCCTCGCGAATTGCTGACGCATTTGGCTGTCTCGGATAGCAATTATGAGGTGGCGTGGAAGATCCTTACCGACCGGTATCGAAACAAGCGCCTGATTGTAGACAGGCTGTTAGACCAGTGGCTGTCAATACCAACCATAACGCGAGGTACGGACCTCCGCGAGAAAATCTTCCACCCAGTCAGTGTCGCGGTCAGCGCACTAGAGCGACAGGGTTTGCCAGTGGCGGGCTACGGTTATATCTTGGTCCACACAGTGCTTCGCCGCCTGCCGAGCGAAATGGTCGCTCGATTCGAGCAGCTACATGGGGCAAGTCCTCGACCACCTCCCGACCTACGAGGATCTGAAGTCGTTCCTCGAGGCCGAAAGCAGGCGAGTGGACGTCCAGGCTGGTGAAGCCCTCGCAAGGAGACCTCTGCCCCTCGCCACCCGGAACGGCCGGGTGCACCGGCGCGAGGAGGCAACAGTGGGCAACCCAGGCGGTACAACACCGCATTGGAATCAGGGTGTGCCTACTGCAGGGAGACAGGCCACGGGGTGGCAGCGTGTCAGGAGTTTGCTGCGCAGCGGGTTCAGAGGAGACGGGGTGTGGCACAGCAGAGGCGTTGGTGTTTTCGGTGCCTGGGGCCGCATCAGGTGCGAGTGCCCTTCAAGCACCAACTGTAGGTACTGCCAGGGTGCACACCATCCGCTGCTCTGCATGAATCGCTCCGGAGGCGCCGGGGCAGCGCTGGATCGGATCAGCGAAGGAGCCTGCCCACCAAGGGAGGGAGCAACGCTCCCCTCCAAGGAGGAGCCCACCTCCGCATCGGTCACAGGGACAGGCAGGGGACGTCAACAGACGGAGCCCACTTACCCAAGGACGTGGGGACGATCCCCACCACGGCAGCAGGTGCCGGATTGGGGAAGAGCGGCACAGGAACGTGGCCAGGACACCCATCCCAGGTACGGGATTCAACGGGCGGGTGTCAGGGGCACTAGGTAGCCACCAGGGTACATGCAGTATTCTGCGGGCTTGAGCCACCTGGTTGGGTCTCAAGACCCACGCATGCCCCGCCTATGCCTGAGTACCCGCGGCTACAGGCGCAACCTCGGTACGGACGTTTGCCGTCGGGGTACTATAGAACTCCAGCCATGGCCTTTATGGGCAGACCTCCTACCAGCAGGAGTGGGACCCATACACAGGTTTGGGTAGCGAGGGGATACCCCGCGGGACGCGGCCTCACCGCGTTTAGATTCCCGCTAGGTAATCGCCGCCTACTCATCAGCTTCGGCCCCGTCCAATCACGGTACTTTTGCCAACGGCTAAGATTTGGGTATGGGGATACGGTGGCCGGACCATTCAAGTAAGAGCCCTACTGGATACAGGGCTCAGGGATGTATTGTATCGAGTAAGCTGGTGAGTAGGCTAGGCCTAAATGTACGGCCAAGTGAGGATGAAGCTGTAGGCATCGGGGCCTAAATGTGCCTGACATTCGGGGTCAGACGAACTTTGAGTTCGCATTAGGTAGCACATGTACAGGGTCAGCTATCAAGTCTCAGCCGTGGTGCTGGATGAAGTGGTTGGGAAACTCCTCAGGTTAGGTTACCACCAACGGTACGAGGGTTAACCACAGGGTTGGAGTTAGCTGATCCTGATTTTGATACTCCTGGTACGGTGGACGTACTTCTCGGGTCAGACGTCCTCGGGAGATTATGGTGCGGTAGGAAGAAGGTACTCCAGGAAACTGGTTTGGTGGCCGTAGATACCACAGGGGTATGTTGTTTTCGGCCCAGTTTGAGACCTCAGGACCTACCAGAAGGAGATCCGGTCCTCTATGGTAGTGTGCTGTCAGAGGTGCTGCAGAGGTTTTGGGAGTTGAAGAGCCGCCCACGGCGGACAGACGGAAGCCAGAGGATGACGAGTGCGAGTTGTTCTATCAATACAACACTGCGAGATGCCCGTCAGGCAGATTCGTGACCAGGCTACCTTTTCTCCCAAACCGCCCCGCTTTAGGTAGTTCGCGACAGCTCGCGGAACGGAGACTACTCGGAATGGAGCGGAAGATGAGGCGAGACCCAGCACTTCGGCAGAAGTATATAGAATTCATGCGGGAATATATTCAATTGGGCCACATGTCGGTGTCCAGCCTGGATTGGAGGTGTGTCGAGCATTATTACATTCCACACCTGGCTGTCTTGAAGTCACCTGAGGCGAAAATACGGGTGGTGTTTGACGGTTCTGCTCCTACCTCGAATGGTGTGTCTGTGAACCAATGTTTGCACGCGGGTCCTAAATTGAACCGGGACATTGTGGACATTCTCACAGACTTTCGGTTACACCAGGTAGCGTTCGTCGCAGACGTCAAAATGATGTTTCGCCAAACCATGATACATCCGGATGACCGTCGGTGTTTGATTCCGAAGCTGATCTTAGCGCAGTGGAAGCAAATTAAAGTTATCTTAAAATCTAAAACTAAATGGTCGATCAGCCTCGGAACAACATTTGACTACGATTCGTAGTGCTCTTTACTATAGCTAAATAAAATAAATTTAATGAGAGAATTTTGTTCCGGAAAGTTTCCGGCCGAGAAATTCTTGTTTCCAAAATCTACTTAAACAGGGCCCAGCAACGAATTGCTTACCGAGCAAACGATGATGCCGTTTCTTTGTGAGTTTAAGTATGACAGGAATCAGGTATTCAGGATATTTTAGGAGCGCAGGAATAGGGAATAACCTAAACTCACAGCGCTGGAACATCCGCTCGTTCTAGAACTCCTTTCCTCCAATTTGCACTACAGTTCACAGTTCGACATCAAATAATGTTTTTTAACACAAAATAACTAAAAGATTTCTCTCCGAATGAGAAATCGGCCCCGTTGGCCTCCAATCATTTATAATTAAAATACGTAGCTATCGGCAGCCACGACGACGAGCGACGACTCAAAGTGAGGTTATGTTACCGGCGACCACGTTGGCCTCAATCAAAAGCCGAAACCAAAATTCACTTGGTTCACTTCCCCACCGCACAGGAAGCCATGGCTTGTGGCAAATAGCACACGAGAAAACCGTCAAAACACCTTAATTTTACACCACTTAAAACTAAAATTCGCTTCAACAACGCTAGCGTAAAGATGACAGACGGGCGGACCGAAAAAGTGTTGCCAGCACCGTCCGCTCAAAAGGTACGAAACCGTTTTTGATACGAAACTAAACATTCACCCGCCCCGGACCGACACATCGGTCCGCTCTATGCATGGCAGGCGTGATAATGTAGCTAC
This sequence comes from Phthorimaea operculella, assembly GCA_024500475.1. Taxonomy (NCBI): domain Eukaryota; kingdom Metazoa; phylum Arthropoda; class Insecta; order Lepidoptera; family Gelechiidae; genus Phthorimaea; species Phthorimaea operculella. The sequence continues at coordinate 130,813 of JANFCV010000293.1, forward strand.
TGCTCGCTTAAGGACTGAATCCCCCACCTGAACTTCTGCAACTCGAGGAGTGCCATCACTACCCGGAAACAGGTTGAGAATGCGCCCCGGCGCCAACGCAGTGGCGGTAGGTTGGCATCCTTAACCAGAACGAGATCCCCAATGCAGGGGTTCAGTCCTGTCCGTCCACTTAAGGCGTTGCTGCAGAATGTGCAAGTACTCAAGCGACCAACGCTTCCAAAGTTTTGAGTCATTTGCTGCAGCAACTGATAACGCGACAAACGATTGCTATTCACCTCCGTATAGGGATATTCCGGCAAGGCGTTAAGTGGGCGGCCAATTAAGAAATGCCCTGGCGTCAGGGCCTCTAAATCATTTGGGTCTGAGCTGAGCGGACACAAAGGACGTGAATTGAGTACAGCCTCAATTTTACAAAACACGGTCGCCAGCTCCTCAAAAGTCAAAATTGTTAACCCTACGACGCGCAACAAATGCGTCTTAGCGGACTTTACAACCGCTTCAAAAATACCACCCCAGTGAGGGCACGCTGGTGGATCGAACACCCAGGTAATGCCCTGACGGGAGAGGCCCGTGCTGATGGCTTCTTCGTTCTCCCGTAAGAACGTTACAATTTCTTTCATACACCGATCAGCACCCTAAAAGTTGGTACCACAATCCGACCTGATCAGCGCTGGTCGCCCTCGTCGCGACGTAAATCTCTCCAGCGCTGCCAAAAGGCCTCCGTAGATAGGTCGGCCACGAGCTCCAAGTGGACGGCCTTGGTGGCTAGGCACACGAACACGCACAAGTACGCCTTGATAGACTTTGCGTTCCGTAGGCGTGATGCCTTTACCATGAAAGGGCCTGCAAAATCCGTTCCCACACCTGCAAACGTCCAGGCCTCCGTCACCCGGTCCGGTGGACGATCTCCCATCTGTGGCTGCATTGTGGCTGCCTTCAAGCGGTAACAAGGCAAGCACCTAAACACAACGCTACGTACCGTTCGTCGTCCCGATAAGATCCAGAACTCGCGCTGTAGGATGGCCAATAGCGCATTACAGCCCGCGTGCGAGTTTTTCTCATGACGATCCCTGACTAAGAGCTCAACTAAGGGTCCCCTTTTGGAAGTAACAGTGGATGCCGAGCCGAAAAGGGCAGGCTAGCGTTCCGAAGTCTGCCTCCAACCCTGAGCATACCTTGCTCATCCAGGAATGGGTTGAGGCGCACAATTCCTCCCTTCAGCTTTCCACGTCCATCCCTGAGCAGCCTGACCTCCTCTTCAAAATGTTCCGCCTGGACGACTCTAACCAATGAGCATAGAGCCGCATTCCGCTCCGCAGGCGAGAGGACAGGTGTAAAGTTCCGTTCTGCTTGAGGCTTCCTGCAGTTGTTCACGAACCGTTTGATCCAACCTGTCACCCCAAGAAGTTTGTCGAGGAGCTATACCGTTCCAGCAAGAAAGCTGGGTTAGGCTTCGGTACGAGTTGCCCCACGTTCACTCGCAAACCTCGATCAGGTGGCCCAAGCGGCGCCCTGCACTCGTTGAATGGCCATTCCTGCGGCGACTCAGTCAGCCATTGAGGTCCCCACCACAGTGGGTGACTCACCAAATCAGGGCCCTGCACCCGCGCGAAGCGCAGTCCGCTGGGTTTCATTCTCCCGGTACGTGCCTCCACACTAACGGAGTTTCCGACCCCGTAATCTGTGACACCCGATTTGCCACGAAAACCTCAAGTGTATGTACCGACGTCTGCAACCAGCACAGAACTATCCGACTGTCAGTCCACGCGTACACCGTTTCATCCAAGTTGATGGTACCACGCAGATTGCAGGTTACATGATTTAGCAAGCGCGCTAGAAGAGCTGCCCTGCCAATTCCAATTTGGGGATGGTCCATCTAGTTCTGACTGGTGCCACCTTACTTTTGGCCATAACCAGACGCACGTGCACAGTTCCCGTTGAACTTGCTGTCCGAAGGTATACAGCTGCCGCGTACCTCGCTCCGAGGCGTCACAAAACCCATGTAGGGTAGCCTTACATCCCACCGATGGGACTAACTTGCGGGGTATCGCGATGTGCACAATCCCTGGTAAGGTGGTCACAAACTTGAGCCAATCCTTCAACAACTCTCCGGAGAGTTGGTCGTCCCATCCTAAGTTGGCTAGCCACAACCTTTGTAAAAGCACTTCGCCATGAACGTAACCGGGGCGATCCATCCGCTAGGATCGAACGTTCTAGCGATTGTCGACAGTACCGACCGCTTAGTCCAAGTTTTCTCCAAAAGGTCGGGCTCGATCTTGTACGTGAATACGTCATGCGTTGGCCTATATTGCACCCGAGGATGCCCAACGTGTTTGGATTGTCCGGGTTCTCAAAGAGGTGCGGGTCCTGATGGAACTCGCCTGGCAAACCGGCCAGGAGCTCTGGGCAACTGGACAACCATTTCCGCAACTCATAACCTCCTGAACCCATGATCGCGATCAACTCGTCTCGTAGAATTAGCGCCTGCTCCACGCTATCAGCACCCGTGCAGATATCGTCCACGTAGACGTCGCGATCCAGTACTGCTGCGGCTCGAGGGTATCTTACCCTTTCCTGTGCGGCCAACTCTCGCAGCGTACGTACTGCCAAATACGGACTTGGCTTAAGTCCATACGTCACCGTGTTAAGTTCGTATGTGACCATCGGCTCATCTGGGCTCTCACGCCACAAAATCAGCTGATACCGACGGTCATCCGGATGTATCATGGTTTGGCGAAACATCATTTTGACGTCTGCGACGAACGCTACCTGGTGTAACCGAAAGTCTGTGAGAATATCCACAATGTCCCGGTTCAATTTAGGACCCGCGTGCAAACATTGGTTCACAGACACACCATTCGAGGTAGGAGCAGAACCGTCAAACACCACCCGTATTTTCGCCTCAGGTGACTTCAAGACAGCCAGGTGTGGAATGTAATAATGCTCGACACACCTCCAATCCAGGCTGGACACCGACATGTGGCCCAATTGAATATATTCCCGCATGAATTCTATATACTTCTGCCGAAGTGCTGGGTCTCGCCTCATCTTCCGCTCCATTCCGAGTAGTCTCCGTTCCGCGAGCTGTCGCGAACTACCTAAAGCGGGCGGTTTGGGAGAAAAGGTAGCCTGGTCACGAATCTGCCTGACGGGCATCTCGCAGTGTTGTATTGATAGAACAACTCGCACTCGTCATCCTCTGGCTTCCGTCTGTCCGCCGTGGGCGGCTCTTCAGACTCCCAAAACCTCTTCAGCACCTCTGACAGCACACTACCATAGAGGACCGGATCCCTTCTGGTAGGTCCTGAGGTCTCCAAACTGGGCCGAAAACAACATACCCCTGTGGTATCTACGGCCACCAAACCAGTTTCCTGGAGTACCTTCTTCCTACCGCACCATAATCTCCCGAGGACGTCTGACCCGAGAAGTACGTCCACCGTACCAGGAGTATCAAAATCAGGATCAGCTAACTCCAACCCTGTGGTTAACCCTCTTACCGTTGGTGGTAACCTAACCTGAGGAGTTTCCCAACCACTTCATCCAGCACCACGGCTGAGACTTGATAGCTGACCCTGTACATGTGCTACCTAATGCGAACTCAAAGTTCGTCTGACCCCGAATGCCAGGCACATTTAGGCCCCTGATGCCTACAGCTTCATCCTCACTTGGCCGTACATTTAGGCCTAGCCTACTCACCAGCTTACTCGATACAATACATCCCTGAGCCCCTGTATCCAGTAGGGCTCTTACTTGAATGGTCCGGCCACCGTATCCCCATACCCAAATCTTAGCCGTTGGCAAAAGTACCGTGATTGGACGGGGAGCCGAAGCTGATGAGTAGGCGGCGATTACCTAGCGGGAATCCAAACGCGGTGAGGCCGCGTCCCGCGGGGTATCCTCACTACCCAAACCTGTGTATGGGTCCCACTCCTGCTGGTAGGGAGGTCTGCCCATAAAGGCCATGGCTGGAGTTCTATAGTACCCCGACGGCAAACGTCCGTACCGAGGTTGCGCCTGTAGCCGCGGGTACTCAGGCATAGGCGGGGCATGCGTGGGTCTTGAGACCCAACCAGGTGGCTCAAGCCCGCAGAATACTGCATGTACCCTGGTGGCTGCCTAGTGCTCCCTGACACCCGCCCGTTGAATCCCGTACCTGGGATGGGTGTCCTGGCCACGTTCCTGTGCCGCTCTTCCCAATCCGGCACCTGCTGCCGTGGTGGGGATTGTCCCCACGTCCTTGGGTAAGTGGGCTCCGTCTGTTGACGTCCCCTGCCTGTCCCTGTGACCGATGCGGAGGTGGGCTCCTCCTTGAGGGGGTGGGGAGCGTTGCCCTCCCTTGGTGGGCAGGCTCCTTCGCTGATCCGATCCAGCGCTGCCCCGGCGCCTCCGGAGCGATTCATGCAGAGCAGCGGATGGTGTGCACCCTGGCAGTACCTACAGTTGGTGCTTGAAGGGCACTCGCACCTGATGCGGCCCCAGGCACCGAAAACACCAACGCCTCTGCTGCGCCACACCCCGTCTCCTCTGAACCCGCTGCGCAGCAAACTCCTGACACGCTGCCACCCCGTGGCCTGTCTCCCTGCAGTAGGCACACCCTGATTCCAATGCGGTGTTGTACCGCCTGGGTTGCCTACTGTTGCCTCCTCGCCGGTGCACCCGGCCGTTCCGGGTGGCGAGGGGCAGAGGTCTCTTGCGTGGGGCTTCACCAGCCTGGACGTCCACTAGAATGCTTTCGGCCTCGAGGAACGACTTCAGATCCTCGTATGTCGGGAGGTGGTCCTAGGACTTGCCCCATGGAGCTGCTCGAATCGAGCGACCATTTCGCTCGGCAGGCGGCGAAGCACTGTGGACCAAGATATAACCGTAGCCCGCCACTGGCAAACCCTGTCGCTCTAGTGCGCTGACCGCGACACTGACTGGGTGGAAGATTTTCTCGCGGAGGTCCGTACCTCGCGTTATGGTTGGTATTGACAGCCACTGGTCTAACAGCCTGTCTACAATCAGGCGCTTGTTTCGATACCGGTCGGTAAGGATCTTCCACGCCACCTCATAATTGCTATCCGAGACAGCCAAATGCGTCAGCAATTCATGAGGCTCTCCATGTAGCCTGGACATCAGCTGAGCCATCTTGTACGCCGGCGTTATGTCCGTCCGTGTGTGGACCACACTGCTATACAGGTCCTCAAACGCCGGCCAGTCGGCGTAATCGCCTGCAAAGACTGGAACCGTAACAGGCGGAAGAGGCACCTGTAATCCTTGTCCCACTTTACCACGGAATGGCTTTTCCTTTCCGTCACGTCGCCTAGATATGTCCGCAGCTGCCTGCGCAATGTCCTGTGCCAGCTCCAAGCACTGGCTTACATCGCCCTCAACCAGCTCCTTATCTTCAGGGTTAGGAGCTTCCTCAAGGAGCATGAGGCACTCTGTGAGGTGTTCCGACACAACCCGAACCCGTTCATCTGCCTGTAGTGCACTTTTCAAGAGCGCGTCCTCCCGGTCCTCGCGGCCGATCATTGCCGCTGTGGTAGTAAACCACCTTAATTCTGTCTTTATAGCAGCCTTATACCTGGCGATCGAGGAGCCATGGTACCAACTTTTACACTCTCGACTTAATAAAACGAAAACCAATAAACAAATACCACAAAATAAATGTTAGTTGACTGGCCTAGACCTTACTGATAAGGTACCGTTCACTAGGCAAACAATACAGTCACAAAAAAACCGAAAAATATTTTCCAAAATTAATAAAATATGTGGGTAATATAAAAACACGCTTAATACTAAATTACGGCTAACTATGTTGCAATAAAGCAACCACGCTCTGCTACCAAAAATGTTTGATTCCGAAGCTGATCTTAGCGCAGTGGAAGCAAATTAAAGTTATCTTAAAATCTAAAACTAAATGGTCGATCAGCCTCGGAACAACATTTGACTACGATTCGTAGTGCTCTTTACTATAGCTAAATAAAATAAATTTAATGAGAGAATTTTGTTCCGGAAAGTTTCCGGCCGAGAAATTCTTGTTTCCAAAATCTACTTAAACAGGGCCCAGCAACGAATTGCTTACCGAGCAAACGATGATGCCGTTTCTTTGTGAGTTTAAGTATGACAGGAATCAGGTATTCAGGATATTTTAGGAGCGCAGGAATAGGAATAACCTAAACTCACAGCGCTGGAACATCCGCTCGTTCTAGAACTCCTTTCCTCCAATTTGCACTACAGTTCACAGTTCGACATCAAATAATGTTTTTTAACACAAAATAACTAAAAGATTTCTCTCCGAATGAGAAATCGGCCCCGTTGGCCTCCAATCATTTATAATTAAAATACGTAGCTATCGGCAGCCACGACGACGAGCGACGACTCAAAGTGAGGTTATGTTACCGGCGACCACGTTGGCCTCAATCAAAAAGCCGAAACCAAAATTCACTTGGTTCACTTCCCCACCGCACAGGGAAGCCATGGCTTGTGGCAAATAGCACACGAGAAAACCGTCAAAACACCTTAATTTTACACCACTTAAAACTAAAATTCGCTTCAACAACGCTAGCGTAAAGATGACAGACGGGGCGGACCGAAAAAAAGTGTTGCCAGCACCGTCCGCTCAAAAAGGTACGAAACCGTTTTTGATACGAAACTAAACAGTCGGTATCAGCTGATTTTGTGGCGTGAGAGCCCAGATGAGCCGATGGTCACATACGAACTTAACACGGTGACGTATGGACTTAAGCCAAGTCCGTATTTGGCAGTACGTACGCTGCGAGAGTTGGCCGCACAGGAAAGGGTAAGATATCCTCGAGCCGCAGCAGTACTGGATCGCGACGTCTACGTGGACGATATCTGCACGGGTGCTGATAGCGTGGAGCAGGCGCTAATTCTACGAGACGAGTTGATCGCGATCATGGGTTCAGGAGGTTACGAGTTGCGGAAATGGCTGTCCAGTTGCCCAGAGCTCCTGGCCGGTTTGCCAGGCGAGTTCCATCAGGACCCGCACCTCTTTGAGAACCCGGACAATCCAAACACGTTGGGCATCCTCGGGGTGCAATATAGGCCAACGCATGACGTATTCACGTACAAGATCGAGCCCGACCTTTGGAGAAAACTTGGACTAAGCGGTCGGTACTGTCGACAATCGCTAGAACGTTCGATCCTAGCGGATGGATCGCCCCGGTTACGTTCATGGCGAAGTGCTTTTACAAAGGTTGTGGCTAGCCAACTTAGGATGGGACGACCAACTCTCCGGAGAGTTGTTGAAGGATTGGCTCAAGTTTGTGACCACCTTACCAGGGATTGTGCACATCGCGATACCCCGCAAGTTAGTCCCATCGGTGGGATGTAAGGCTACCCTACATGGGTTTTGTGACGCCTCGGAGCGAGGGTACGCGGCAGCTGTATACCTTCGGACAGCAAGTTCAACGGGAACTGTGCACGTGCGTCTGGTTATGGCCAAAAGTAAGGTGGCACCAGTCAGAACTAGATGGACCATCCCCAAATTGGAATTGGCAGGGGCAGCTCTTCTAGCGCGCTTGCTAAATCATGTAACCTGCAATCTGCGTGGTACCATCAACTTGGATGAAACGGTGTACGCGTGGACTGACAGTCGGATAGTTCTGTGCTGGTTGCAGACGTCGGTACATACACTTGAGGTTTTCGTGGCAAATCGGGTGTCACAGATTACGGGGTCGGAAACTCCGTTAGTGTGGAGGCACGTACCGGGAGAATGGAACCCAGCGGACTGCGCTTCGCGCGGGTGCAGGGCACCTGATTTGGTGAGTCACCCACTGTGGTGGGGACCTCAATGGCTGACTGAGTCGCCGCAGGAATGGCCATTCAACGAGTGCAGGGCGCCGCTTGGGCCACCTGATCGAGGTTTGCGAGTGAACGTGGGGCAACTCGTACCGAAGCCTAACCCAGCTTTCTTGCTGGAACGGTATAGCTCCCTCGACAAACTTCTTGGGGTGACAGGTTGGATCAAGCGGATCGTGAACAACTGCAGGAAGCCTCAAGCAGAACGGAACTTTACACCTGTCCTCTCGCCTGCGGAGCGGAATGCGGCTCTATGCTCATTGGTTAGAGTCGTCCAGGCGGAACATTTTGAAGAGGAGGTCAGGCTGCTCAGGGATGGACGTGGAAAGCTGAAGGGAGGAATTGTGCGCCTCAACCCATTCCTGGATGAGCAAGGTATGCTCAGGGTTGGAGGCAGACTTCGGAACGCTAGCCTGCCCTTTTCGGCTCGGCATCCACTGTTACTTCCAAAAGGGGACCCTTAGTTGAGCTCTTAGTCAGGGATCGTCATGAGAAAAACTCGCACGCGGGCTGTAATGCGCTATTGGCCATCCTACAGCGCGAGTTCTGGATCTTATCGGGACGACGAACGGTACGTAGCGTTGTGTTTAGGTGCTTGCCTTGTTACCGCTTGAAGGCAGCCACAATGCAGCCACAGATGGGAGATCTCCCACCGGACCGGGTGACGGAGGCCTGGACGTTTGCAGGTGTGGGAACGGATTTTGCAGGCCCTTTCATGGTAAAGGCATCACGCCTACGGAACGCAAAGTCTATCAAGGCGTACTTGTGCGTGTTCGTGTGCCTAGCCACCAAGGCCGTCCACTTGGAGCTCGTGGCCGACCTATCTACGGAGGCCTTTTGGCAGCGCTGGAGAGATTTACGTCGCGACGAGGGCGACCAGCGCTGATCAGGTCGGATTGTGGTACCAACTTTAAGGGTGCTGATCGGTGTATGAAGGAAATTGTAACGTTCTTAAGGGAGAACGAAGAAGCCATCAGCACGGGCCTCTCCCGTCAGGGCATTACCTGGGTGTTCGATCCACCAGCGTGCCCTCACTGGGGTGGTATTTTTGAAGCGGTTGTAAAGTCCGCTAAGACGCATTTGTTGCGCGTTGTAGGGTTAACAATTTTGACTTTCGAGGAGCTGGCGACCGTGTTTTGTAAAATTGAGGCTGTACTCAATTCGCGTCCTTTGTGTCCGCTCAGCTCAGACCCAAATGATTTAGAGGCCCTGACGCCAGGGCATTTCTTAATTGGCCGCCCACTTAACGCCTTGCCGGAATATCCCTATACGGAGGTGAATAGCAATCGTTTGTCGCGTTATCAGTTGTTGCAGCAAATGACTCAAAACTTTTGGAAGCGTTGGTCGCTTGAGTACTTGCACATTCTGCAGCAACGTCTTAAGTGGACGGACAGGACTGAACCCCCCTGCATTGGGGATTTCGTTCTGGTTAAGGATGCCAACCTACCGCCACTGCGTTGGCGCCGGGGGCGCATTCTCAACCTGTTTCCGGGTAGTGATGGCACTCCTCGAGTTGCAGAAGTTCAGGTGGGGGATTCAGTCCTTAAGCGAGCAGTAGCTACATTATCACGCCTGCCATGCATAGAGCGGACCGATGGGTCGGTCCGGGGCGGGTGAATGTTTAGTTTTCGTATAAAATGGGCGCGCGGTGCTGGCAACACTGCTCTGTCATTGTCACGTCCTCTGCCGTCGCCCGCATCGTGGATGCGAATTTTAATTATAAATGGTGTAATTTAGTGTGCTTTCGGTTTTCTCGTGTGGTTTTCCTGTTCGGTGGGGAAGTGAACCAAGTGATTTTGGTTCCGGCGCTTTGATTGAGAGTCACGCGACCGCCGGCAAAATATAACCTCACTTTTCGTTGGCTCGCGTCGTGGCTGCCGATAGCTACGTATTTTAATTATAAATGACTGGGGCCAACGGGGCCGATTTCTCATTCGGAGAGAAATCTTTTAGTTATTTTGTGTTAAAAAACATTATGTGATGTCGAACTGTGAACTATAGTGCAAATTGGAGGAAAGGAGTTCGAGAACGAGCGGATGTTCCGGTGCCGTGAGTTTAGGTTATTCCCTATTCCTGTGCTCCTCAAATATCCTGAATACCTGATTCCTGTCATACTTAAACTCACAAAGAAACGGCGTCATCGTTCGCTCGGTAAGCAATTCGTTGCTGGGCCCTGTTTAAGTAGATTTTGGAAACAAGAATTTCTCGGCCGGAAACTTTCCGGAACAAAATTCTCTCATTAAATTTATTTTATTTAGCTATAGTAAAGAGCACTACGAATCGTAGTCAAATGTTGTTCCGAGGCTGATCGACCATTTAGTTTTAGATTTTAAGGTAACTTTAATTTGCTTCCACTGCGCTAAGATCAGCTTCGGAATCAAACATTATAAAGGTATGTAACAAAGAAAATTTCTACATAATGTGTAAAAAAAAATCAACTGCATATATTTTAAGTGGTGAACCAGTCCATTAAGCTGAACAACTTTCTTCAACGAACATAGGTCGAAATAATATGAAAATAGAAAAATTTGGACCTCCCATATCTACATACAAATTGACTCGGTCGGCTGGTAGATAGGTAGATACCTACATTTTGTATGGGAATCTAACATTTTTTCATATTTCTCCATAAGGAAAGTTATAAAAAGTTGTTCAGTGAGCTGGTTCACCCCTTAAAATATTTGCAGTTGATTTTTTTACACACATTTCGAAGTAGTTTAGTATGTCACAAAATCTTCTTCGTTTTATTTATCGCCTCTCCCAACTACCGATGACCGCGGAAAAGAAATGCGTTAATGTTATCCAAAGCAGGCATCACACAATAAAACAACCATGTAACTTCCAATGTCTGATTGATCATTTAATTTAATTTAAATAAGTATAAATTAGTTTTGTTAAAAAAAGGAAATTCTACATTGATTTGTTTGAGTTTCTTCCAATGTCTGATAGATCATTTAATTTAATTTAACTATAAATCAATTTTGTTAAAAAGGAATTGATTTGTTTGAGTTTCTACGAAATCAAATTAAAATTTTAATACAATTTGTACTGATTTGCCCAACTTTTCCCATTCCATGAATCAAATTTAATTAAATTTCGCAATAACACTTTGTCGGCGTACGAAACAAACAATCTAGGTATCTTAATGGTAGCCCTACATGACCAAAAATATGAAATTGCTCCATATTTCGAGAATTTCTACGTAAATATTCAATTTTAAAACCGGTCGATCCTCAAAATCGTATCAAATCGTACGTTCACTCCATAAGGGGTTCCATTGCGCACTAAAATCATAAAAATTGCAATTTACTGGCTTGTAATTGTAATTTGGAGCCATAAAAGTTGCTCTCGTTCCTTATTCAGATGGTATTCCACTACATTATGTAGTGAGATAGGTAGCTGGTAGGTACTTGAAATAACTTGTTGAGATACAGTAAAAACTACTCTTCTTTTTGTTTGTGATGATAAAGTTAGGGGTGAAAGACTCCATACAAAAAAAGTCTTAAAATTGTCAGCATGAAAAATTCGATTTATTTTGTCAAAACACTTAACTTGGTTACAAGTTATTCAATTTTTTATCAATCAAACATTTGTATAGGCAGGTATGTAGTAAGTATTTTTTTTAAGGGTTTCGTAGTCTACTAGAAACCCTTATCATTTCGTCAAGTCTGTCTGTCTGTCTGTCTGTATGCCGCGCCCTCATAACTTCGTCAGTTTTGGAGCTATTGTCATCAAATTTGGTGTGAAGATAGATCGTGTTGACCCAAATTTAGAAATGTTAAGAAAAAATATTTTAATTGTTGTTTGGACCCCCTTCCCATACATGTGAAAGGGGGGCAAAAAATTTTTTTTTCTTCTTTAATATTGAGTAGGGTGTCGTTGAATAGGTCTTTTAAAACTAAGGGGAGGTTTGTTTTAAATAAAGTCTTTAAAATGTTTCTGTCTCGAGATATATGCTTTTAAAAGGGGCGTTTTTGAACCAGAAATTGTTCCAGCTGTATCTTCTAAAGTATGCATGCTAAAAATTTGAAAAAAATATGGCACATAGTTCTTAATATGAAATTACCATGAAAACTATAACGGACGGATACTTTACCACTAAAGACAACAGAAAAATAAAAGGTTTTCTTTTTGCGGTTGGTAACCATACCGCTGCAAACAAACCAGCAACAAAATTAACTTTGTTATGCTGAAAGGCCTGATATTTAAACATTGACTACGAAACCCTATTTGTGAGCGTGCCTGGCACGCTCTTGGCCGCTTTTTTTAGTCAGCAATCATCATATCACTAAATACTTGTTACGTTTGAAGAAATCAGGTGAATGTGTCAATATAAAGACGATAAGGCACGAAAACTCACACTCACATATAGTTTTAAAACCTCGTACTTTCTTTCTACTATTTACCTACACATTAACGTTTGTACTTTACGATATTATATTTTTTTGCTTTAAATTCAGTAGGTAGGTCTAGGTATACACACGGAATCTTATGCAAGTTTCCGCACTTACGGAAAATATCGCATATTTTTTCATACAAAAAATAATAATATTTGCTTTATTTAATTTTTACCTTTAAATTCAGATTTTTTTAGCCTTTAGTCAGCACAATATACACTTCCCATCAGAAAAATCGAGACACTTTGCAACTCTACTTTTTGTACGGATCACATTATCTGAGACATATGTTTATATTGGAATGAATATCCAATGTCGTTTAAAAGTGAATATTACGAGGTTTCTAAATCATAATATCAACGTTCTTTATTCAACTTTCATTTTCATATATTTAAGATTTTGTTCAATTATGAAAACATAAGTGTCTCGATTTTTTTGATGGGGAGTATGTTAAGCTGAGTTAGACCCATTCCTTCTAACATATTTCCGACTACACATTTAAAATATTAACTGTCTGTCAACAATTTTAATACCTCCCTTAATCTCACTAATAAAAGCCAAGTGACGCCGCGGGCATCCAAGTCTATCATATCAAGTCTTAGTGTATAGTAATACAGGATGTTAGGAAAAGTACAGTGTTCTTTAAATGGGAGAACCAGGTCGTGAAATTGGACAATTTTCACCAAGGAACGTAAGACAAAACATAACAAAATTGGTGAGGGGTATCCACTGATCTATATTATCTATGACGGGGTATCACATTTATACTTAATTATTCTTAATGTTCATTAAATTTCCCATTTAAATAATTAGAGTCGTCACCAATTTTTTATTATCGCTGTCCATCTGAAGCTTACTGAAACGTTAACTAAGTTAGTTATGTTAGTTCTTGAAAGCTACGAAAAAATATAATTTTTTATATTAGTTTTTTGGAAAACCAACAGATATTGGTAATCTGTCAGCTGACTAGGTCAATTTTTATTTAATGGAAGACCAAACTAAATTAGAAATAGGTAGATATGTGTAAATATAATAAAATCACCAAGGACCTAAGGTCAAAATAATGAAGATTGATAATATTTGATAGGTACTTTTTGTGTGATAGGTTTTTTTTCATATTTTTTCTTGGAGAAAGTTGCTCATTTTCAGAGGCTGGTTCACCAGAATCACCACTTTAAAACTGCAGAGTAATTTTCATAACACCCTGTATACTTTGAGTCTTAGTGGTATAATTATATTGATGGCCACTTAGCCTTATGACTAGAGGCGCCCCGTTGAAGGATTACTTATGGCAGTTTAAGCAAATTAAGAAATTAGTTAAGTATGTCGTAGTGCTTATGCTTAGCATCATCCTATTTCTACCCGTGAGCACAAGATAGCCGTGTGACTTGGAATAGCATCACCCCATATCTTTCACTATGGTGATACGCAGACTTCTGAATAACTATCGAACTTTAGTCAGGCGTGATTTAAGTAGGCAGGTAAATAGCTATTTTGTTTACCTACGCTCTGCCAAGGGATATAGGTGTGATATTTGTGTATGTAGCCCAAAATTGAGAATTCACAGCAGGAAAGCTCAACTCTTTTTCCCTACGACGGAACGTAGACTGTATATGCGTTTTGGGTGAGAGAATGTGTGTTTGTTTGTGTGTGCAAACCTATGTTACCAACTTAAGTATCTACCAAACCGCTAGTTCGATTTTGATGTGGTTTTCAGTGATGGATTTGTATTTTTTTGGTGCATGTTCTTAGAAAGGTATTACGCGAACAACTCACCAGGGGGCGCTGCAATAAATATATTTTTGTTTGTGTCAATCAATGTTCCCAATTATCTCCAAAACCACTAGACCTATTATGACGCGGTTTTCAGTAATGGGTATGATTTTGATTGGTAGATGTTCTTAGATAGGTTTTACGCTTCTAACTTACCAGGGAACACTGCAGGAAACTGTCGTGGGTACTTTCAAAATTTAAATTTTGTTTTCACTTGTTCCGATACCTGCATCAACCCATTTATCTATATCCATTTATATCCGTGGTAGTCGTAGGGTCGTAGTCGTAGGCACTGCTATCACTACCACAATTACACCCGCTACGATGCAAACGGCTAGCAGTCACCATTGACACAAAGTAAGTATTGGCTAGCGTGCCATTGATGCCACCACACCGATACCGATACATACACATTTCTCCTTATTCCCATGCGGGGTACGTAATGGTTAAAGAAATGGTGTGATGCTATTCTAAGGCAGCACCTTTAGAACTACTACTATCACTCCCGCTACTTCGCAAGCGGCTAGCAGTCTAGCTAGTATGAACATTGTCGTCGCGTGCGCTGGTCGCGAGGTGCGTACCGTCAGCAAATCAGGGCGGGTAGCGTCGGCAAAAACAATAGTTGATATTGAAACCGAGTATCCAATCGAGTAGCGTTGGCAAAAAATATCGCTGATGCCATGTAAACAATGGTAATACGTGAAATTGTGTGAAAGCAGGTTTTTATGGTGTTAAAAATATACGAGCACAAAAAATGTATTGAAAGTGATAAAATATTTACGTATTAAACAAAAAAAAATCAGTAAATTTACAAGTTTCACGATCAATGCTTTTTTTTTAAGTAACATTGTGATAAAATAAAAATAATGTGTATTTGAGTTGGTACAGACAGCAAAACATTCACGGTGAAAGAGTGTGTCAAAAATATAATAAAAAAGTGTTAGTGTTACCTACCTACGACGCAAAACAAAAAAAATACTTAGGTACATGACATTCATGTCGGCGTAACAGTCTTTGACATCCAATGTGAAATAAGCAAAATAAATTAGAATTTGTGTAGGTAGAGACAGCAAAAAAGTGAGTGATAAGTTAATGAGTTTTTTAAAAGGATCGTAATTAGCACTTTTTTGTAACGGATCGAAAGTGACAGTGCGAATTAGTGAAAGTGATCGAAAAATAAGCTGTGGCCATCAAATTTGGATCAAAGTTTTGCATAATACCTAAAGTTTAGAAAAGGTAACAAACAAACATCATTGTTAAAAATAAAAACCCGATTGCGGTATTTTCACAGTTATATTTTGTGGTTTAAATCCACAATTTATGAATTCATGAAATTTTAATATAGACTACATTCATACAGTCATTGTCAACATCTATCAAATACAAATAAAAAAACTACTGAAGAGACACAAATGAATAAAAATTTATTATGTATGTCTACTAAAGAAACTGCACTTTAAGAAGTCGAAATCTCTGCGGATTCCGGACGCAAACAATTTCATATAGGTACTTGAGATTTAGGTAAGATTACATCGATTTATAATTTTGGAAAATAGGAAGTACAAATGAGTAGGTACATTTAATTTTTGGTTTGTTCGGTCATACATTTAATTAAGTACATTTATTGTAGGAACTTTTCTTCGAAGTATGAAAAAACAAATTCGATCTAGCATACTAAGTGACAAACTTTTTCATAATTTTTGTATGAGTGGTTTAATTTTTATTTCACATATCAAAGAAAAGAATCTAATAAAAGTTGTTCAGTTTTGTGAGCGTATGTTACAAAATTTACACAGTTACAGTTACAAAATTTGAACTCAGTTTTTAACCTTTATTACTTAGTGTTATAAAGATTACAGAACAAGAAATTAATCTTATAAGAATATCAATCTTGTTACTTCTAAAATAATTAAATCAAACTTAAGACGAATGTCTACATTTCATGTAAGTGAAGCAATTTAATATAAAACAACTTTCATTAAAAATAAATCACTGTTATTTCTCAAAGTCTAATCAAAAGTTCGTTAAGTAAGCTAACTCAACTTACGTTAAGGCGAAACGTCACTTTAAAAACTGAACTTCAATTGAGTTATACATGAGCTGCAGAGCAAATTTTTCAATAAATCTTCATGTGAAATGATGACGGCACTAGTAAATTTGTCGCAAAACTAAGTAAAGTGGCGATTTGGTTTTTGCGGGGAAATCTGACGGTAAAAATTTCTTTTCAGTATTTTACGAAAATGTTATATAACCACGGGACTCCCCATCAAGAGTTTTAATAAGATTTTTGTTTCCTTTACGTAGGTACGTCCATTAAACATTTGTACGGGAAACGGTTCACCTTAAACTAACTTAACTTGATTTATAATATTATTATAGAGTAAAAAGCCGACTGGTAGTTAAAATCACTTATTTAGTTATTTGTATATCTTATTTAAGTACAGTCGGGATAGAAAACTAATGATCTGATCAGACAAAACAAAATTGTAAAGATGTTTTTTTAAAGAAGGCATCAGTGATTTCTTTTCTCTATGATCAGGCTATTAACTTTACTAGTAGGTCTAAAATATAAAAGCAAAACATCATCATCTTTGGTTGCATATTGATTAGACTCTGAGATGCTATGAGCCAGATGGACAGGTCATCAACATTTAGTCTTTTTTAGTATACTTATATCCGCTTGACCACTATTAAATGATACCTACTTATTCAAATTAGATACGGACCTTCTATTTGAATGTTGGAAAGATAGAACATCTGTCTAGGAATTTATTTTTATTTTGCATAAAATTTAAATTTATTACCGGCTTTTTTTGCTACCAGTTTCTGAGTACTTTGTCAAAGTATTATATTTTATTCTATCAATAGAAATCCGTCCTATTCGTCATAACAATTAAATAAAGTTTGTATATTTTGAGATACCGTAGGCTAGATAAGATAAGAAAGTAAGATATTTTACTCGTCTCTTATAACTTGTATAAACTTTTCATACAAAACCGATGTAAGCCAAGCCAATACTTTACGCAATTAAAAGATCAACTTTTGCAAAGAGTCGAGTTTATAAAGTACCTTATTTATATCTAAACGTCCCAAACATGTCATAAATTATCCAATTTGGACTGTTGAATGTTGCATGCAAAATAGGTTCGGGTAATTTAAAATTGCGAGGATTCAATTCTACCTGTTTATATCACACAATATCATTAAAAACACTAAATGTTTTTTAGTTAAAATAATGTACCTATTTCCCAACTTACACTGAAGATATAAGTAAAATATTTTTATGAGTTCCTATATTGATACTGAACCTTCACTTAAGCCATTGCATGAATTTAAATTAACACCCTGTATTAAAATAATCCGCAAATAAAAACGATGGTCATCTATGGTCATTTATTCGGTTTGTTTGCTGTGTCTTCAGTCTTTTAATTCATAAATAGGACACATATCACGTCTTTACCACTTGCGGGGTAGGCAGAGATGAATCAGCTGGTCCTTAGATGCATAGTAGAATAAAATCACATGACGCGGTAACAAGTTGCTAAACAGCGATTCTAAAATCAACTTTCACTTTCAAAACATGATTTACGTCAATAATTTATAGACGCTAAGCGAATAAACACTACTTTAAGGATTTACCGGTTTTAGGGATCCGTAGCAATAAACATTTTTACACTGAAAAGATCTACTAGCAGAACCGACATTGGATGCTGCGTATCGAAAATATTATGGTTACTCTGAAACAAAAATAAACAAATGTTTAGTCACAATGAACTTAAAGAAATAGCGTTGTCATTTAAGGTAGCAAAACGGATAGGATCTCCTATTCTTGTCTAACTTTATTACTAAGTCAAAGTATCCGGGAAAAAGCGCAAAACATTCTCTAGGCTTACACAGTCCATAACGAAAATGAAAGTGAAATAATAATTTAAAGATTTTTGAACTCTACGTCTTTTGAAAAGTATACTCTGATGATGATGATGATCTTTCCGGCCGGTTTCGGCCATGGCGACCACTTCTACTCCTAATCAAGTCGGCGCTGATGCGCTCGTATGTGGCTATTGTAGCCTATTTTGGCAGTAAACTCCCGTGCACAGTGTGGGCACGTGAGTTTGCCATTGATATAATTGTAGTTAATGGCGGCGGGAGGACGGGCCTTCAGTTCATCGCGTTTAGCGTCAAGGTCTGCTTTACGCTGCTCCTCGAAGTCGCGGATTCGCCTCTTTACAAGACCGCGCCATTCTGGCCGTTGTGCTGCCAAAACCTCAAATTGAGAGGGTTCGATATTGCATCTTTTCATGTGTCTCTTCTGAACATCTTTAAATCGGAGGAGTTGACCGCCATGCTTTCGCTTGCCCTCCTCTAGCTCAGAATAGAAGATGCGCTTCGCCACTCGCTCATCCGCCATCCGGGATACGTGACCGCACCACCGAAGCTGTCGACGCATTAAGTAGGCTTCAATGCCACCAACATTGGCTCGTCTTAGAACTTCGGTGTTTCGCACTCGGTCGGATCATCTGATCTTCATGATGGTGTGAAGGCATTTGAGGTGGAATCGATCCAAAGTGCGTATGTGGTGACGATACACACACCAGGTCTCGGAAGAGTACAGAAGGTTTGGCAGTACAATCGCCATATATACAGATATTTTTGTGGCTAGTTTAAGGTCGTGCGAGCAGAAAACCTTGGAACGCAGCTTCCCAAATGCTGCAGCTGCAGCACTGATTCTGCTATTGATCTCAGCATCAAGGTCACACTTAGCTGTAATAGTGTTCCCCAGATATCGGAACTTGTCAACCTGTTTCAACATATCTTCACCAAGCTTAATTGTCAGTGTCTCACGACCTTGTGTATCCAGGGACATCACTTCCGTCTTTTTGACACTAATCTTTAGGCCGAATTTGCAGCATGCTTGGTGAAAAACGGTCATCAGTTGTTGTAGGCCTTCTGGGGATTCTGCAAGAAAGCACAAGTCATCGGTATACATAATTTCAGTAATAAGTGCATGCGAGACTTTGGTGCGCGCCTTAAGTCTAGCCAAATTGAAAAGACTGCCATCAGTGCGGAAGCGGATGCGGACTCCTTCGGAGACAGTATTTAGGACCTCCTTGACTACTACCGCAAAGTATAAGGCGAACAGTGTGGGCGCTAGAACGCACCCTTGTTTCACCCCACAGGTGACGGGGAAAAAATCAGACTGTTCACCGTCTACAGAGACGCAGCACTGCATATTGTCATGCAGGAGTCTCAGGAGGCGCACAAACTTCTCCGTGCACCCCAGTTTTCCTAGCACCATCCAGAGAGCCTCACGAGGCACACTGTCGAACGCTTTCTCCAGGTCAACAAAGCAGAGGTACAACTGACGACCTTGTTCTCTGCTTTTTTCCTGCAGTTGACGTACCGAGAAAATAGCTTCACATGTGCCTCGGTCAGGTCGGAAGCCAAACTGGGTTTCGGGCAGAATCTTTTCTGATAAGTCCTTCAAGCGGTTTAATAGGACTCTTGCAAAGGCCTTTCCGGGGACCGATAATAACGAAATACCGCGGTACGAGTTGCAGTCAGAACGGTCACCTTTGTTCTTGTAGAGGGCACTAATGCGAGACACTTTAAAATCGTCCGGGACTCGCTCCTCCCACATTCGAACAAAAGTTTCCATACCATCGAGTGCAGCTCCGCACCGCCATATTTAAGTATTTCGCCTGGTATAAGGTCAATGCCAACCGCCCGTTTATTATGCTGCTGTCTGATGGCAGTAACAACCTCATCACACGACAGGGGCTCGTCCAGCTCGGTGGCTAGGGGGAGTTGAGGTAATAAACTGATGTGATACAGGTTAGCTGATCGATCTACGTTAAGCAGATCGTTAAAATGTTCAGCCCACCGTTTGAGCACATCCTCTTTGCTGGTCAAGAGTTGCGAGCCATCCAGAGACCTCAAAGGCACTTTTGCTTTATGGGGCGTACCTGTCAGTTTACGCACCTCGCAGTAGAACTCCCCAAGCTGGTTTGTATCGGCAAGCCACTGCATCTGACAAGCTTTTTCCTGCCACCACTTGTCTTTTATTTGCCGAGACAGCCTACGTAATTCTTGGTCACTTTCTTTGACGGCCGCTACACTTCCACCTCTCCGATGATGCTGTCGCAGGAGCTCTCGATGTTTGTCGAATGCTGCCTTGAGAACTTCGTCATTGTCATCGAACCAATCTTCACTACGCCGGTCTTTTGTACCTAAAGTAGCGGTAGCGGCTTCTATGAGATGACATGACAAATTTCGCCAAGCAGCATTGACATCAACTGTCTCATTTGTTGGCAACAGATTTTCGGTTAAGGTTTCAGCATACTTTTCTCTCATCTCGCGATCTTGCAGCCTATCCACGTTCAAAGACGCAGGCTTTTTTTATCATGGATCTACGAGGTCGACGAAGGCGGAGTCGCAGTTTTGTGACAATAAGTCAATACGTAGTCAATACGTAATAAGACAATACGTCTTTTGAAAAGTATACTCTATTGCACATAGTACAAAAGGCACAAAAGCCACAAATAAATTTAATTTTCTATTTCTTCTTGTTATCAAATTAAAGTTTGATCTTCTTTTGCTAAAAAAAATCTACGGAACCACTTCCCAAACTCTCAATTTTATTAATCTCACGTTAGGCAAGAATACAACGCCCACCGATAAAAGATTAAGCCCAATTATTTTGATTACATACATCAAGTCGAAATCACGTCACGACATATTGGTCCGATGAAATCATCATTTTCTGTCTAGTAAAAAGCTTTCAATACTTGCTAGTTGAGTAAGGTCATGTTTTGAACATTAGGATTTAGTAACCTTTTTGCTCGCTAAAATAATGATTTTCAGAAAATAATGGTGTTGTTTGTAGTATACGCATTTTTTAGCATAATATAGATACTTGTGTCACTTCTACAAACTTTTACCCACTACTTTGATCTGAATTTGATGAGCCTGCCGCAAAAATTTCAGTAAAAACCAAGTGAAGACATAAAAATATAGCGATTATGTGAATAAAAGTTAACAATTTGGAACGAATACAAAAATCCAATCATGGCTACCAAAAATGGACATATCCCTGGAAAAGATGACGATGAAACAGTGACAAATAACAATGATAAAGAAATTGCTCATAAAGATGAAAATATTACTAATTCCAAAGAAAGTGAAAAAGGTGACGATAATGTAGCCCCTAAAAACATCGTCATCAGCATAGACAATACAGATTCAACTGCAAATGATAAAAAAGTTGAGTTTGATGAAATAGATCTAAAAACACAACATAAAGAAAATGAACCATCAGGAAAACAAAATGGTGTAATAGCAACGACAGAAAAAGAAAACTGCGATTTGCCAAATGGCGGATCCTTAACAGCTGATCGCAAGGAATTACAAAATGGTGGCACTCGAACAGTTGATCCCAAAGATCTTCTCGGAGTCCCAAGGAATGGACCGAGGATGTCTTTCATGGAGGAGGAAAGTGTCAAAGAACGAATGCGGCTGACTCTCCTGAAGCAGTGCTCGGCGATCCTGAAGCAAGGAGACCAGAGATACAACAAGGAAAGCCTGCACAAGACCTTTCAGGATGAGGTAAGTTGATATATTCTGTAAAACACCTCGTAAAAATCCGATACCTTTGTCTGATTCTTAGTATATTTTTGAAATAGGTAGGAAGGGAATTATTGTTCCATTGTTTTTCTTAGTATACCTACATTTGACAGGTTGGTTACAATAGTATTTGATTTAGACAAAGTCATTTAAAATGAGAAGTCTCTTAATTATACAGTATCGTATACGTAATATACATTCCTCAGCATTTTAACTTATTAACATAATTATGTAAAAATTAAGTTTATCTTTAAAATATACAAAAGAATAACTCTGAATTAAATCACTATTCAAAACTGATTTTTTGAACGTGATTCACCTTCTAAAAATATATAATTATTAGGTATTATAAAGGAATTCAATGATTTGACGATTTAAATTCACAAACCAATAAACGTGATAAATAATAATTTATTTTATCATTCGTTACGTATCGTCAAAGTTATATGTCGACATCGGTACCTACCATTATTTAAACTTGATTTGAATTAATAGTTTTTGGAAGTAAATTAGTTAGCCTAGCCACGCAGGAAATCCGTTTGTTCGTTTATAGAACTGCCATTAATATAATTTACTACATTTATAACCTCGCACTGAGTAGGTACCTACGTAAGTACTTGTTTCGTTTCCTTTCATACACGTAACTTTGACTTGTAAGTGTGTGGAAAATAATAATAATTGGAACATCAAAAGTATGTTCGTAAAAATAAAAAAAAAGGAATGTTAAGCATGGGCCCAAAGACATTTCCTTAGGTCACGTACAGTCAAGTTCAGCTTTGGGTTAACTATCCAAGCGTCACAGTATCTGCCTATCCTTTGCAGGGGGCATAAAAACGACATCAAATCTAAATAAGTTCTAAGTTTCCAACCTAATCTGAGCTTTACAATCCCTTATCAATCCTGAGCAATGTCGTCAAAGGCCTTACTTAAAACAACTCTCACTTTCTTTTAGATAACAATACAGTTGCTAGTAAGAGTTCGAGAACATAATAGATCAACATTAATACGATCTGTCTGTCTGTATGTCATTGTTACTGTAATGTATGTATGTGTATATCAAGGTTGGTTGGACAATGAAATCTGGAGCAATTTGAAGCTGATTTGCACACTTGACAATTTGAGGAGAGAAATTAAGCCGCAGATTTGCTTTACTGCTAGAATTCCTTTTCTATTCACAGTTTACAATGAGATTGTACTTTTTTCCATAGATATCTATGCAAAGGAAACTGCTGCAGTGGGACACTGTAGACTAAAGTAAAAAAAAATATGCAGAAGTAGGTATGGTAGTAGTAGGTATGGCTGGTTGGCTTTCTCTCTCTCAGTCGCTAAATTAGACAAATTCAAAAATTACAACGGTGGGGAAAAGAGGGAAACAAAAAATTTCCGCTTTCACACGTAATAACAATTTTTACAAGATGTTACATTATCCATTACCTGATAACTAACAACTTGATTGTATGGGGGTATTTTTGTAAAGCCTTGAACAATTACCATTATCGAATGTAATTTCGACATTAAAAACACCTTTATATGAACACCTTAATGCATCGCAATCATTTTCACGCTATAATGGGAGTACAAACACTTTACTTTCCAAAAGTTCATGGCGAATTCAAACAGTTTTATAATAATTGCTAACTTTATAATATAAACCTCGTAAAAGTTTTATTGTTTCCTTCGGTTAGGAGTTACAAGATAGGCGAATATTATTTTTTCTACTACGTATCAAAATCACAAAATTTAAACACTGGTAATATAAATTTTTAAAAACAATTCCTGTGTTAGCCCCAACAAATTGGTATACATACAATACAATTTTATTCTGTGTTAAATAATTTTGCAAGTTTTCCAAAAATTATTTCTTACACCGCTACTTACTTTCTCTACCGCTGCGTTTTATTTTTGTGTTATTTCAACAAATTGTTTGCATTCGCTAGTTTAGCGGCCCAATACAAGTTTTAGTGAATTAAATTAAGGTGAACAATTCGTATACGTTAAAAACTTAAGTGTTAAAAAATTTCGAGTTTGATCATAAGAAACTTAGGAAGTGCGTAGGTAAGTATTTTAGGTTTTATACTAAAGGCAATAACGCGGTCGTTATAGCCTGCAACGAAACGACCCACCCAAACTAAGAAAATGTCCTCAAAATTGACCGAATCAAAAAACTCTGAATCTGCAAATGAAAAAATGCTCTCAGTTTATTCAGTTATGTCTCATATCATATCTCACTTATTAAAAATAAAGAATTGCATAGACACTCAACCTTTTTTTTTATTCTAAGTTCCAAGCAGATCGGTATACACCTCAACTTTACCTACCAATTGTAGTGGGCATTTTAGTTTTTTTAAACGCAGTTTTTTCTTAAAGTCACATGTTGAGATGAAATTTAATTAATTTGGAAATTATCAGTCCCATTTTATCCAAGACAAAATTTTACAAGAATTATCAACTGAAACTTAAAAAATTACGTAAAAATGACAGTCGGAGGTTTTTTGTGTGCATGTAGGTACACGTCCACAGTTTCTAAGAATCAATTAAGTACTTGCTTTATGACGTAGCTTCATATAAAAATATATGTTTGGAGGTCTTCAAATATACCAATTGGAAATTGCCTCCTTGACCTACTAACAGTGGGTAAACTTGGCCTAGCTTACAAAAGTTGTACCATCCAACGTAAGGATCAATAGAAACCAACAAAAAGAGAGCTATCAAAGTATTTAATTTTTTCATTACTTTAAGTTCTGATGTCTAAAAATATTTTTTCAGTGTGAGCGGGAAAAAGTACAGTTGCAAATTAATAGTATATGGTATTAATACTCTTATCTTTGAAGTAAAGCAGGACTTTCTAAAACACCCTGTATAGTTTAAAAAATAGTATGTTTCGCTACCGTCACTACAAAAAGGGGTGAAAATCTTGTCTGAACATGGGGGTACTGCGTTTAATTGGGATATTTGTCAGAGTTTTCAACGATATATAACTAACTTCTTCTTCTTATTTTTCGAGTGGGACCCGGGACCCCAAGTCGTCCAACGACCCGATGAACCCTGGTGTCAGAGTTTTTGAATCGCTTTCCCTAACACCCTGTATACTCTACTAAACTTCGCTACTGCATATCACATTTCAGTCCACGGTTGCACCTCTCAACCACACGTCCATTTATCATAGATCATCGATCAAGTATAGATCATTAGGGCAGTGATCAATACAGCTCGTGTCGATGTATTATTCATGGATCTTTTTTCGTTGCGCCGGAGTCAGTCAGCGGTGTTGCCGGAGTTTTATTTTAGTACTCAATTACAGAAAAGAAATGTAGCCGTCCGATCTCGATAGAGTGAAATTTTACAAGTGACGGGAAACCTCAGGACGGGCTGGTGATAACGTGATAAGAAACAACTTTAAACTTTCCCCAAAGAACATAGGTTGAAATATTTTGCCCTGATTCCGTGCCTCACAGTAAAAGTTGTTCTTATAGATGCCTAGAATCGCCAGTTTGAATAAATGCCCTCTTGCCGGTAACACATCGTATCAAAATCTGGTAGTTAGCCGGTAGGCAGATTGGCGAACGCTTTTCCAATTTCCTTCGACGACAAGGTGCGTCGTTTTTTCAATTTTCTGCATTGTTTTCATACGAATACGGTTTAAGTCAAAGGTTTATGACAGACGCATATAAATGTAGGGTTGAGAATCTAATGAATGACGCACAAACGGATGCTGCGTGTGTTTCTCGCCTTAGATGGTTCAGGAACAATTATATTTTTCTGTTTTGATAGGTATTCTTATACTTTGAGATTTTTGACAGTAACAACCCTGGCTATGTAACAAGTGCCAATCGCAGAAATCCGAAATAGGGCCAAGTGAACCTTCTGTAAACTCTCTTTTTTGTGGTTCTGGCAACACAACTCGTCAGACAAAAACTGAATCGTGTGGGGTTCAGATTGAGTTCGTTACGTTGATGGACAGCTCATGATAGTGTTTAGCTTTAATAGATTCAACGAATCTGCTTTTTATTTCCACATCTTGTTTTAATTTGAAACTGCGACCACTGGTCCGTACTTCGGAGGGCACGTTAGGCCGTCGCCGGTCCCGGTTGCTATCTATGATTACTTAGACGGCGGTCGTTACACAACCATGTCAGACAGAGGCCTGCTGCTTGTAGTAGGCTGTTGAAAAACTGACATGGCACATCGGGTCGTTTGACGACTTGGTGACCCACACGAAGAGAGAGACTGATGCGAATCAGCGAGGCATCGGTCTTATGAGTGCATTACGACAACTCGGTATGAGTTTCGTTCTCTACGATAAGCTTCTTGTAGGTACCTAAGCGGGGCAAACGCTAAACTTGATAGCTTATACGGCGCAGCGCAGCAACCCACGATTAGGCGCGGGATGTCAGCGGGAGGCTGGTTTTACTGCGAAAATCGATAAAATTTTAGGAGAGGAAAAAATAAATTAGTTTAGGTATACCTATTAGTGCTAGCTATTATTGGGTATTAAAAGAGGAATATCGTACTATAAAAAACTAATGAAAAATAATAGTGCAAGCTACATAGAACTTGGCATGACTTTTTTTTATTTTTGCTGTTTTTTGCCCAAGACTGCTGCTGGGTATTAGCCAATGCAATGCTAGCGACACTTAAATGTTATTCTATTGCTTTGCCAAAAAAAAATTTGCCAAGCTTTTAGCAGGAAACGAAAGTACCTACCAAAACCATCCAACTGACATGCCATCGACACACAACATCTTCTGAGGCCCTCCAACTTTATGTACGTACCTAGTGGTTGGATAGTTCTTGATATTTAGCTTTCATGCATTCAACAACATAATCTGCTTTTTATTATCTGTACCTATCTTGTTTTAACTTGGGCGATCCTAACCAAAGAAGCTTGCCAACTAAAGATGTTGAATAGGCTATAAAAATAACGTATCTGGGAGACCAATGGCACTCAGACCAAACGTAGGGACAGTACAACCACTAAATCAAGACAGTAGTGTGTGTAGCAGTAGCGAAGGATCCATACCTATATGCCAATTCCCATCGGCTTCCCATTTAGACTCTCAAATCTACTTTTATTTAGTGCATTTTTTTTTTCCTTGGGTAAAATGACATCTTTCGCCTCTGGTGTGTAATAGGAACTATTGTAATAATGTGCACAGCATATCGGTCTCATGAGGGTCACGCGGTTTGACGGCCATGGAGAAGGGAGAAAATATACTACTTACTATGTTTCCTCCATGCTGCGACGCAGAAGGTTTCGGGTTCAATTCCCGGTGGGCCACTCACATAGACAAAGTTTAAATTCAATGACTTTGTGAATTTGTTTTCCGTTTGGTTCGGACAATGCAGGCAGAACCTCGTGATTGTCTGCAAAGTAAGATGGTTCCGTGCTTCGGAGGGCATGTTGTAGAC
This sequence comes from Phthorimaea operculella, assembly GCA_024500475.1. Lineage (NCBI taxonomy): Eukaryota > Metazoa > Arthropoda > Insecta > Lepidoptera > Gelechiidae > Phthorimaea > Phthorimaea operculella. The sequence goes on from JANFCV010000293.1 coordinate 157,818, forward strand.
GGTTGTAGAACTCTTGACATCAGGTTCATCGTGTCTTTGGACGACTTTGTATCCCACTCGAAGAAGAAGAAAATGACCTACACGAAAAAAGAAAGACTACGTCTGGCAGGCTGATTGGCAAGCGCAGTGCAAGATGTTGCTTACAGTGACACTGCTGCCCATTTCCTGCATGATTATCCCTTAGTAGCTTTATACGACACCCACGGTTATAATTGGGATGATGCTATTCAAAACCGGCATCACACGGCAGACCTAACTACAAGAATATCGCTTAGCATCGCTTTGTACGACACCCACGGCTAGAATTGGGGTGATGCTATTCAAAACCGACATGACACGGTAAACCTAACTACTTACAAGAATAGCCATTAAACGCTTTGTACGACACTCACGGCTTAGACTCGGGGTGATGTTATTAAAACCGGCATCACACGGCAATTCAAACTACAAGAATAGTCGCTTTGTACAACACCCATGGCTAGAATTGGGGTAATGCTATTTAAAACCGGCATCAAACGGCAAACCTAACAAAGCAGTAGGTAAGCACATACCACAGTACTGCACCCAAGGACTTTATCTACTATAGTATGTAACATGTATGTAAGGTCTTTGACTGCACCTCATCTCTATTTAGATCTGTTGAAAAACAATCGCCGGTCGACAGTGAGGAATGGCGATTGGCCGCTCCAGATAGCCCAGCGACCAATCACCGTTCGTAAATCTCGCTGGAGGCTACTGGTGACCCACTTAGCTGTGCTGCGTATGAACTGTGCCTAAACGTTAGGGTCTGACCACACTGCAAGCAAAACTCGCGCCACAATTTATGGTAACTAGCGACGATTTTGACTCTTACTAACTTTAACTGGAAATAACTGGAATTTTAGGGGAACTCAGGATAACTGAGAGGATGGTTGCCACGAACGTCATATTTCTTCGATTAGCTCAGAATCATATGACGTTCTTGTAATTATTTTGAAATATTACTGATTTTGCTGTTTTAATATTCTTTCACTTTGATATTTTTGACAGTAGCAACCCTGGCTAATGTAACAAGTGGCAATCGCAAAAATCCTGAATAGGGTCGAGTGAACCTTCTGTAAACTCTCTATCTGACAGTACACAGTACTGTACCTTATCTGTATTTAGATCTGTTGAAAAACAATTGCCGGTCGACAGTGAGGAATGGCGATTGGCCGCTCCAGATAGCCCAGCGACCAATCGGCGGTCGTAAATCTCGCTGGAGGCTACTGGTGACCCAGTTATTTGTACTGCGTCTGTAGTATGAAATGAACTATGCTTAAACGTTAGGGTCAAATCACACTGCAACGTTTAAAAGATTTGTCACGATTTGTCAGTTTTCAGATTTATCCCAGACAGCGGTCCACCTACCGGGTACACACCTGCTGCATGCAACTCGTGTTCCCGTGGAAATCAGACGTTTTCCGGCATGTATTATGCATAATACAATAATTTCTTATCTGTGGTAGCTTGGCATTTATTATAATTAGTCATTTATTTTGTAAAGAAGGCGGTAAGCTTCCCAAATAAAATAATTAATTAATATAAATTATAAACCTTCGATTTTAACCACTATCAATTTAAAAAACCGTATCAAAATCCGTTCCGTAGTTTAGAAGAAGTTAGAAGCATTGAAGAGACGGCAGCAAGAAATGAGCCTAGTCTAGTGACGTATTATTATGGTCAGTAGTCAAATCGGGATTTTCAAAAGTGGAACAATACAATCATCATCTTCCTGCCTTTATCCTAAATCAGTTGAGGACGGCGCAATATGTTTTGTTAGGACACAAAATCATGTAGCAAAAAGATTAGGCAATGTTTTATGTCCAGCCGCCTGCCTGACATCAACCCTCTTTGAGAATGCTATTGTTGGTGGTATCGCAGTCACCATGGTTGACCATAGTTGTTAGATATTCAGCCGAGGTCAAAAACTTTACTTCGCCTTTTAAGTGGAAACACCCTGATTGGGGGCAGTATTCGCCACTGCCACACGGTAAATATACAATTTTATTGTAAGTCTAACAATAAAAGACATTTTAATCCCAAACGTGTGGTCTACAAAGCGTCTGGTTGAGGCTATGTCCAGCAATGGACTCAAACAGGCAGTTACATAAAAAATGGTGATAGAGATTACAATAGCGGCGAAAATAAAATATAAAAATGTCAATAATTTTTTTGCCTAGCCAGGTAGGTACTCGGTGTGAACCGACCCCAACAATTGACATTAGACCAGTCATGTGAAGGTTGATCTCAAAGCTATCAACATTTTGGATACGTGTGAAGTTGCAGAGTTATCTGTACGTATGTGCGATTGATAAATAACCAATTAATAAAGTGTTGCTGTAAAATGTCGCAATAATTTCTAAGCTTGTAACAAACACGTACCGAAGGTTAATTGATGATTTGCCGAATCGTGTGATGAACGAGTATAACCTGATTTATAGAAGAAAGGGACCCGAAATTGTTTGCGCCTTTGAGCAAAATGTCAACAATAATGTTGCCATTTCAGGTCCCCTATTCTTCTATAAATCAGATATTATGGTGGGGATCAAATGTAACGTCCGTTGCTGCGCTATATGTAAGCGCTGCATAACGAATGCGTTAGGACAATAGTAATTTTTACCTTATCCCATACAAATACGGTTTATGTCAAACGGATTTACAGACGCACCCGCTAACGCTGCGTAAAGCTGAGCTACTGTCGCCTAAAATTGCAATACACACCAACTTTAATCCCTTAGTCGCCTCTTAGGGGAAAATATTGAAGAAAGATACTGGACGGCCGGCAACACACAGCCTTTCTCGTTCTATTTTCAGTCGTTTTCTATAAACTTTGCTCTAGTGGCTAGAGCCTAGTCAATACATTTCTACCGTGTCTGTCGTGTCAGCAAGTTACAATTTCCTACACTTGCCCGTCCCATACAAATGTCAATGGTGAAACGTATGGACAGCACAAAACTACGGGTCTGGCTGTGCTTGCAGTTAAACATGTGCATGCGCAGCCTCTGTGGTGTATTGGTGTGAACCATGGGTACTCGATTCAGAGATCATGGGTTTAATTTTTGAAGTTGAGATTGATTTTTTTTATTTGGTAAGATTACTCTTAGTTTGGTCGAGAAAGTGCCTATTAGAGTGAGTGACTCTATAATTAGATACCTTATTGACTTGACTAGCACGTTTAGCCTTAGGCTTCATTGCTGTCTTGTCAGGGGTGATTCAGATACGTTTTAGTCTTTGGTGTTGCCATTGTAAATATCTAAATATCTAAGTCTGTCGAAAAAGTCCTGACATTAAATAAAATGGTAATAAATTGCTATTTATAGTCAATGTTGCCATTTAATTTTGCAATTTCATACATAGTTGCGCCCTCATTTTGTCAGGAGTCAGGACTTTTTATACACACTATACCTATAAGAATCGATACTTTGTATCTCTATTCAACACCATGGCTTGATTAATGTACTCGTAATTACCATCGTTTATGGCTAAATTACTTTAATTACACATGTTTATTGCTATTTAGCCACATTTGATATGCGTGCTAAACACTAAATATTTTTTTTATTCCATATTGGATCGGTGGCTTAAATAGTTGTCTAAGTATGCACAAACATAGGCACACACCCGTTTTAAAAGCTTTTATTTAACTTGCAGTGTATGTAAGTATGTAAGTAAGTAAATATGTTTGTTCGGGGCAAATCATGCAACTCAATTTAGAAGCAGATATCTTCAACCGATTGAGCTGAAATTTTGTATACACGTTTAGTTCGGATGACTATGCATGATTAGTCATATGACGTCATTCTAAATCTATCATGGCGGAATATCCAAGATGGCCGACAAGTAATTTTTGACGCACTCCTACAATATGGGTGTCAAATGAAAGGTCTTGCTGAGTACAATTCAAAAAATAATATGGCGGACATCTAAAGATGGCCTTTTAAGATAATTTACAATATGAGTGTCAGATGAAAGGTATTGCTGAGAATTACCTATTCGAATTATAAGTTGACGTCACTCTAACTTAACTATGGTGGACTTCTTAAGATGGCAGAATATCATTTTTATGCTTTTTTACAATATGGATGTCAAATGAAAGGAATTTTTCAGAATAACTCGAAAAATAAAGTGACGTTTACGTCACTCATAATCATAACAAAACTTGATAATATGGCGGACTTAAAGTAAGATGGCGTATAAGTTTATTGTTTTTTTACTAAGTACATACTAGTGTGAGCTAAATGACGTCGCTTCGCAAGATTTTTAGAATTGAGTGGTTATGGGTGCTTCTTCGAAATCGCGTTCTTCGGCTGATTCCCGTAGTCGTTTTCATTTTTCAATTTATGATGTAATGTTACACTGTATGTCAAATTATAGAACAAAACAAAGGTATATTTGACATAGGCACTAATTTCAAATTAAAGATTTTCGAAATATTGACATTATAAAGTTTACTGCCTACGGGAATCAGATTTAGGAATACGGGAATCAGAAATATGATTATTCAATATGACATACCATTAATAAACTTAACTTAAATTTATTTTTCTACTTATTTATTGCAATTTAATGTCACCGCTAGATTACTTAGGTGTTCTGGTTTAGGCACATAATGTCTCCTTCGCAGAATGTCGCTGTAGCAAAATGTTTCTCGGCGTAATGTTCTAATACAAGTTATATGATATTATCAATATAGTAAAGTACGTAGGTAGCTAGGTAATCAGGTAGGCAAGAAAATGGGTTGATAAGTACTTAGGTAGGTAGCATTTAGACGCATAATGTCCCTTTTGCAGTACTTTGCAGTCGTAAAATGTCCTTGTCACGTAAAATACCATTTTTATGTAATATTATGATATCAGTAGGTAAATAATGTCATAAAGTAGGTAGTTGAGCAGTAGGCAGGTAGATAGGTAAGTTAGTAGGCAGGTAGGTAACCAGCTAAGTACTTAGGTGAAGGTAAGTAAGTAGGTAACTAACTTGGAAAATACCTACACATAAAACTACTAGTAGGGCTATGACATGGTTGTGTAACGACCGCCGTGTAAGAAATCATACACAACAACTAAGATTTATGATTTGGCGTGCCCTCTGAAGTACTAATCATTGATTCCCGTGTCAAGAAGTACACGGGAATCAGTGTAACGGAAGTCAGAAAAATCGAAAAATTGAGATTACCTCCAACCTTTTGCGCCTCACGCAATAGTATTAACATATAAGGTAGTAAACCTAAAGAGCTTTAAATTAAGTATAATGGGTCCATTTCGTGACTTATACTTTAATTTAAAATCGACAAACGGGAATCAATTTTAAGTGAAACCAAATGCACGGGAATCAGATTCTTGGCCTCGTAGTGGGGTGATGCTGCACGAGCGGCACGTTCTGCTTCCCATGGCACTTGGAGCACTCCTAGGGTATAGCTATGGTGGATAGACCACACCTTCAGGGTGGTTTAATAGGAAGTTTTTTGCGGTTTAATGACGTTACACGGGAATCAGTTCTAGGTACCGGACATTTTTAAAATGATTTATAAAACAAAATGGACCTTAATTACACGTTTGAAATATTTTTTTCCCGTATCATTGTACATCTGTTATGGTTAAAAAAAATAGTTTATGTAGATAAATCATACAGTAAAAAACATATAAGCCGTTTTGTATCAAATTTTGGGGCGCGGACACATTACGGGAATCAGATTTCAGCAGTTTGAATTTTTTTTTAACTGTCTTGTTTAACTAAAATACAAAAGTTTCATTGTGTCCCAGTTAGATACAAGTACGAACTATTAATAAAAAAATAGTTCATACCTAAGTTTTTTAAAAAAAGGTGTGTTTTGTTCCCGGACAACGAAAATTTAGGCTCCGAAGAAGCACCCTTATATTGTGTTGGGGTTTTTAGTCTTCTGTTCATGGCACTGTCAATGAAGAATGTTGTCAATTTATATCTATTATGTTCATGAATGCAATAAGTAGGTAGGTTCTATCGCACAACGTACATAATCAACTATGGCATAAAATATTTGTTTTCCAGAGATTGCTAAAAAGTAAAAAATAAATTATACGTAAAAAACATTTTTAAAACAAGCTTTTATTTGGATGCGCTAAAAAGCATAAAATAATCTATTTACTAAAACTTTAACTTGTTACTTATAATGGCATTAAATCTACGTCTTTATAATTTATACGATATAAAAGCTTGTCGCGAGATTTAACCTGTGTACCTTTATATAAATAAATAAATTAGGTAACCAGTGTAAATGATCTTGAACAAACTTTTAAACTAACACCACACGAGTACCTACTTAAATCTCGCGACAAGCTTTTATATCGTATAAATTATAAAGACGTAGATTTAATGCCATTATAAGTAACAAGTTAAAGTTTTAGTAAATAGATTATTTTATGCTTTTTAGCGCATCCAAATAAAAGCTTGTTTTAAAAATGTTTTTTACGTATAATTTATTTTTTTATACACACATTCGAGAAGTATTTCGTACAAAGAATCCGAAAATGTAACTTTTTGATATATGTACATGCCTATATTTTACAACAGAACAACTTTCCCTACAATTTTCCTTTTCTCAGATCGAAAATACGGGGTGTTAGGGACGGTGTAACGAAAACTTTGCAGGCGTGCTCAGTCAGACCATGAAAATGAACAACTTTTACTGTGGCACCATTGGTGGGAAACGAACAAAATTTTCCGACCTCCCATACAAAGTCAGTCGGCTGATCGTGAATTTTGTATGGGAGGTCGGAATTTTTTTTTCTTTTCCCACCATTGGCTCCATAGTAAAAGTTGTTCAGTTTGATGGTCTGATAAGGCCAGCAAAGTTTTCGGTACACCGTCCCTAACACCCTGTATAATCTTTTTCAGTATCTGTGTCTGAGCAACGACTATTACCCAAATGTTTCGTTTCATGGGTAAGTAATTTTACCCCGTTACTTCATCTTCTTCGACTAGGACACCAACTCGTCCAACAATCAAATAATTATCAACTATAAGAGTGACTACACGACTGCCCACAAAAAAGGAGTGTTTTTAGGGTTCATGTATGTATGTATGTGCGTATCTTTAAAGCACTGTAACTCTTTAACCGCTGAACAGATTCGATGAAAGACACACAAGCAGGCTTGGTTTTAAACTTTTTAAATTATAAAGTTATTCCATAGCCTTAATTTCGGGGTTCTTTGAAGAAAAATAGGCTTGCTCCTATAGCGTACCACACACATTGCCATACTTACATTGTACCTACATTTTCTTTACTCAGTTCGGTAATTAAGAGCGTTAAAGCGGTCTTGCGATCACTTATCGACTTTTTATCGACATTCTATCGCCATACCACCGGAAGTCGTAGTTAACATCTCCTGTGCGACTAACGACAAAAAGTCGTCCACATATAGCGTCGTAATTGGCATCTTATTTGGAATTAATCGATAAAAAAGTCGCACACAGCCAGAAAGATACCATTGATCACAATTAAGAGTTCTGAGAAAATGGTTACAGTTGATCTAGTTCTTAAGAAGGGCTTTACACTAGCCTATTTCACAAGTCACTTTCATACATCATCTTCCTGTCCTTATCCCAATTACTTGGGGTCGGCGCAACACGTTTTGTTGAACACAAAATCGTGTTGCAAAGGATTTGGCATAATTTTACGACAGGCCGCCTACCGGACGTCAACCCTCCTTGGGAACAAGTCACTTTATACGTACATACATAATCAATCTCTTGACTTACCAAAAGCACAAAATAGTGAGTTTACAGATGTGCGATGCCGTTTGACATAAACCGCATTCGTATGAAGGTATGGTGGAGAATCTTAGATGGAGAATTGAATCAATGACGCACAAAGGGACGTTGCTTGTGTTTTTCGCCTAAGCTGCAGTAAATATTTTTTGATTTCTTATTTTCATCCAGTGGAAAAGTCCCTTACAAGTAAATATAGCATGGCACTAGAAGCGCATTCTGCATCGATTGGAAAAGTAAATCAACGTCAGGTGTGATTACTCCTGTTAAGGCGAGCTTGTTAGCTTATTTATATCCTACGGCTCCGTGGTTCAGCGGCCTGAGTTTGGTATTCAGAGGTCCAGGTTCGCTTCTCAGGGGGATAAAAAGGGCCTTACAACAAAAAAAGATAAACGCGAGTTAAAAAAGCGCGTGTTTAAAATTAAACTTCATACAAAAAAAACCGCTAGACATACGTTCAACGCGTGTCTAACTTTTTTGTGGTAAGTTGATTATCTGTTTATCACTGTGACAGTTTATTACTTACTGAAAAACCTGATGGTTTATTAGAAACTGTGGCGAACTCATAAAGTTAAAAATTTATCACTTTGTGGATTTGCTCCTAATCTGGTTAGGACATTACAGGGTGACCCCATTATTACTTTCGTTCTCGTGCCACACCCGCGGGTGCCCAAGATAAAATAAAAACAATCGTCATTCAATTCTCACACCATCCATCCATCAAGCGTCGAGTGGAATGATATAATTACCAACTAAGTCACGACAGGGTGATGTATAGCTTTGAACAAAAAAACGGCCAAGAACGTATCGGACACACCCAGCCAGATATACATACCTACATACATACATCACGTCTATATCCCTTGCGGGATAAGCGTAAAAGGCTGTAAGAAGGGTAGGTATTACACTGCGTTTGACTTTTTGAGTCATTCAGAATGCTGTGTATCACCATAGTGACAGGTTGTCAGCCTGTTGTCTAAAATTGCAATACACATCAACTCTCGCTTCTTACAACACCCACTTGAAAGACATGGGGTGATGCTATTCTAAGCCAGCACCACACAGCAGCTATATATCATTTCGTAATCTGTGGTGCTTTATGCTGTAGACAATAGAGTTTGAAGAAGAAGTTTGGCAGAGCTATACCTACTATAGCTATGAAAGGTCGCGTCCCATTGGGATTTCTTTACGTGTGGGAAACCAAGTCGTCAAACGACCCGATGAAACCTACGGTTTATCTCAAACGTATTAACATGAATGACAGACGCATCCGTCGATGCAGCGCTTGTACAATGCGTCTGTAAAATCGATCCCACCCAAAACATAAATGTGAAAGGCTGCCAAGTTCGATAATATTGGAATGCTTCGCCTATAAAAGAAGTGAGATCTAAATAAGTACCAAGTTCCATACACAGACCTCAGTTAAAAATAGTTACAGGAATGCACACTTGATTTTTCGCAGTTTGGAAATAAGAATCTACTTTCCAAACTGCGGAAAATCAAGTGTGCATTCCTGTAACTATTTTTAACTGAGGTCTGTGTATGGAACTTGGTACTTATTTAGATCTTACTTCTTTATAGGCGAAGCATTCCAATATTATCGAACTTGGCAGCCTTTCACATTTATGTTTTGGTGATTTCATTATTTTTGTAAGGTTTATTTTCTTTTTCTTATGATTAAGTTAGGTAAGGAAATATCTCATTTATACTTTACTTTGACTAAATACAAACCTTCGTTACGATTTTTAGGTCGGTACGACGATTGGAAGATATAGATAATTTTTTGTTTTAGTTCCTTAGGGGTATGAATTTACACCTTAATTATTTTTAAAACCGACTCACACTTGGCCATTTTCAGATTTTTTCCTTTACTTTGACCTAAAGACCTACCTCCATGCCAAATTTCAAGTCAATACGACCATTGGAAGTGGTCTAGGTTTTTGATGATTGAGTGAGTCAGTCAGTCAGTCAGTGAGTGTATAGTAAAAAAAGCGATTTTCTGACGTCAATATCTCAAGACCTACAATAGGTACATTAATGAAATTTTGTATTTTAGATAAGTAAGTAGATCTCGACAGATACTAGAAATTTCATATGCGTAGATAAAATAGATTTTGAGTTATAGGTGGGTCGAACTTGGCCCGAAATGGTTCGTGTAATATAACCCACGGCCGGTGTGTCGCTTTTTTTGCTCGAACTTGGCGGACACACTGCCATGTGTACAGATGGACATAAACAGTATTTACAGGAAAATAAGGTGGAAAATAGCATTTTTCCAACGCATGCGATAGCGCTGCGCAAAAATAACGCACAAGCGGACATTACACGCGTTTCTCTCCTTAGAATACTTTGGTCAGATAAATAAAACCGTGCTTCTATTTTTATAAGCATTAAATAATTTGTACTTATAGTGACAAATATCAATTAAAAATATCAGACACATCACTCCCCACACCTTAGCTGTTAGGAAGATCATATCGGCAATATTTTGACAATGATTTGACGTGCTAGTGTGGCCACACGTTAGTGTCATTTTGATACTAGTTTTATGACAAACATTAATTAAAAGTATTGCTGATTTCGTTACCCACATCTAAAGACTTATTTTTGAATCAGTAGAAGACCGACTTCGTATGCGTTTAATTGCGACAACAAACCTAACTACTCGTATTACACTTTGCATAAATCGAACATATTCAAAAGTAATTGAGAATGAATTCTTGTAGCACACTTGTGGGGTGTGATGATACCACTACTCGTCGCTTGCAGGCTTGTGCAAGCGAGATCTTTCTACTATAACAGCCACTGCTAGACATAGGCCTAAGGGAGGTATTTGCCATACTCACCACGCTTGGCAGGTGAATTGGCGAGCGCAGTGCAAGGTTGTATTTACAGAGAACGCTCTGCTACCCATTCTCTGGATTCATCCCTTAGTCGGTTTTTATGACACCACGGGTAGACATGGGGTGATGCTATTCTAAGCCGTATTTTTTAATCAGTAGAGATCTTTCTAGCTATTCAAAAATACGACTCCTGACTTGTCACGAAGGAAGATTGTATCAGCAATATTTTGACAATGATTAGACGTGCTAGTGTGGCCACACGTCGCTGTAATTCTGATACAGATCTGAATTTTAACGAGCTAACGCGTGAGTGATGCTTGACGCTTGATATGTAATCAATTTAATAATTTAGATTGGGCTTTTGATTTTTTGGAGTTTATTATTAGGGTTCTTTAGATAAAATTGTGACGGAACTAGGAACGTCCTCAATACATTGTTTCAGATAAAAACAAAGTTGATAATCTAAGCAAAATAATCAGTTTATTTTCTAACTGATTATGATGGATGATTGATTAGCAATTTAATAATTTGAATGCGTTACATAATGGATGATATATTTTTTTTAAAGTTCTTGAGTTCGTTTTTGGAATACCTACGTCAATTTTTGACGGTTATTCTGACCTAATCTGTTGCGTCATAGCCCCAAGCTCCACAGAGAGGACATAGGACATGCCCTACGACGCTTGACGTTTGATATCGCGACGCTTTGGCGACGCTTGGAAACGGTTTCCATATAAAATGTATGAAAACGTATTGACAAAGGCGTCGCCAAAGCGTCGCATCTATGACAGCTAGCGTCAAAAATTAAGAAGAATGTTTGATGATTACTTGTCTGTCAACTGTCATGCTTACGTCCTATGCCCTTCGTCTTTTTGGTGGAGTTTGCGCCTTAGAATGTCATCTTGCGGACTAGTTTCTTCAAAAACGCCCATTGTATGTCAATAGAAAACTCGAAATCTATTTCACCCAAGTTTTCATACAAAAGACATCAACGGGATCCTTTTATGAATAATTTAATTTCTTTTTCCGTATTTTGCCAATACTGGTTCATCGTTTTGTCCGTTGGCTATCTCATACAATAATATGAACGAAATAGCTGGTGTTCTTACCTGTTACAAAACATTTTCTTAGAAACAATTTCACTAACATGCATGTCTAATGGATTCTAGGTAGCTATTGCATCATTTCACCAACAAAATCGATAGGATATTAAAATTGGTAGCCAGTTGGTTATCTATCGTGCTGAGTGATCGAAAGTGGTTCGATTTATAATTCCGAACCGGTCGGGACCTCAGAGCAAGGTATGATGTTCAGAGGGAGCCACGATAAAGCAGAATGAAGCTTAAACTCGTCACAATAAGTTGGTTATCACACGCAACGCACCATATGGCGAGTTTTGACAGCCAACAAGTTAGTACATACATACTTACATACATACAACAAGCTGTAAGGAAGCTGTAAAACACGGCCATTTACACCACCGTCTGACAAAAGTTTGAGAGTCACACGGAATACTGAGAGTCACACACCATAGTGACAGGTTGTCAGCCTGACGCCCAAAGATGTAATACACATCAAATGTCAAATCCCAAAAGATATGGGTTCATGCTATTCCAAGCTGGCACTACACGGCAACTTGACTTTTAGAGCTGATGTGTATTCGATCTTTGGGCAACTGGCTTATAGCCTGTCACTTTTGTGATACACAATCTTCTGAATGACCCTCAACTTATCAGAGTCAATGGTTCTTTTTTAAAGCAGTTTACACTCTGCTTATCCCGCAAGTTTACAGGCGTGATATACCTATGTATATTATGTAATATGTATTGTATGTACGTATTCTGCAGCCTAGTAAAGTTGCTTCTAAAACATTTCATTGATCTGAGAACTCAAATCGAACATTCAAATCGAGTCGATTATATCGATATTGCTGGCTTTAGTTAGGCTTAAATTGTGCCACACATATGGGTGAGTTGTTTTTTGTGTGTCGTAAGTAAAAAGAAAACACTGTCTCGAATCGTTCCTCCCAGGATAAATTCAGTCAGAAGGAAATAAATGCATAAATGTTTCAAAGATACACAATTTGTATTACTGCAAAGCATATGGGGTGTGGGACAGCTATCCAAATACTGATAGGGTGCAATCAGACCATGGAACTGAACATCTATCAGTATTCGGAGAGCTGTCCATTACGCACACCCCATGATATGCTTTGAAGCTGGGATACCACCAAGAAAAAAAAAATTGTACAAAGACTTTTTTCACCTTTATTTTTAACTTTCATTTTTTTTTATCTTATGTATCTCTAGAAATCACAAAATGCATTATATTTTTTTAAAGCTGCGATCTACGCTACTTTGTTATGCTGATATTTGTTTTTCACACACGGAAAAATGTGGTCAAGTGATGCCTCTTTCCAAACAAGAATGCAAATATGCAGCTGTTGTTTACTTTTTGCCTAATAATGGTGTCGATTCGATAATATTCGTTTAGCTAAAAATAAAGCTGTCACTTTTAGTTAAATAGGTTTGGACAAAAATTGGAGAAGATAACGAAAGCTGTCAATTGCGACGATTAAAGAAATGAATAGCAATAGTAGGAAATGTGTACAAGGAGGTGTAAAGTACCGTGTGGTAGCGGCTGGCGATACTGCCACCCCTAGTCCACTCCGGGTGTTTCGTAAAAGGCGACGTAGTTTATGACCTCGGCTGAATATCTGTCGACTATGGTCAACCGCATCGTGGCGGTGCTACCACCTACACAATAGATTTCCCAAAGAGGGTTGACGTCAGGCAGGCGGCCAGTCATAAAACATAGCCATGTCCTTTTGCAACATGATTTTATGCTCTCACAAAACATGTTGTGCCGAGATCCCAATTGATTTGGGATAAGGGGAGGAAGATGATGTGTAAAGAGGCGAAGAAACCTTTATATGAAATGTTTTAATAATACAACATAATAGGTAGTACTATCCTATTCTTATCTATGATAGATAATACCAATAATACTATCCTTTGAGCCGAGAATCGAACTAGCTACCTCCAGATCCGATCCTGAACCCAGCGCTCCAGCCAATAAATAGACTAGGTACTGAGAACTTCGATTGCTTGATAAGTTTGAATTATTAAGCGTTTATGCTAATCCAGTACTTAAATGAACATAATACGAGAGCCTTCGTATTAGCTCGTAACTCATAAATATGGGTAAGGTATAATTACTATGTAAATTGTAGTGATTCTAATAATCCCATTGATGTGCTCCTGGCCTCACAAAAAAGGGAAGACGCGCGTCGAAAGCGTGTCATAAAAATATATTTATCAAATTGACATAATTGAACTCTTGTTTTATATTGAACGCGTTCAACGGGTGTCTAATTTTTAAGGGGGGTCCTATAGTATAACATATTAGGACCTTAGCTGTTATAACAGCTACCAAATTCTAATTCTGGATATTATGCCACCTCTTCCCCAATTAAGGGTAATCCTGGAGTGCATTGAAAATCCCAATACTTGAGGAAAGCTTCTGTCCATTCCCTGGATGAATGGGTAGAATTTATTCTAAGCCGGCATCAGACGCCGTATTAGTAAAATCAGAGCCTTATCAATGAAATATGGATGCAAGTTTCAAAATGAACCGATAACTTTATGGTACTTTAAACAACATTCGATAAATGGTTTATGTTCGTTCTACGTGTGAATATGCATTTCAGGTCCCATAAGTAAATATCAACAACCTCTGTGGTCAAAATGGTTTAAGCTGTGGGAATTGAATTTGAAGTTTTTGGGTTCAGTTTCCACGAAGCGATATGGTAAGAAAGTCAATACTTTTCAATTTATCGCTTTGTAAGATGGTTTGCAGTTTGGTGCGGAATAGCATCAACCCTTTTGTACCCGTCGGCGTCTTAAGTGACAACGGTGTTAATTAAAATGCGTGCCATAGCTTCAGGGTAGGTTAAGTATCCATTATGGATGCCGTAAAAAATATTGAAAAAAGTCCCAGTCAAAAACAGTGTTTTATTTTTTATTTAATCAAAACTTTTTTTTGAAATATCAATTTTTGACACTGTTGTTATTTAGAGAGTTCCCTCTAGGGTTTTCTACCCGGGTATACCCGGGTATTTACCCGGGTATTTCAGACTTTTGGTACCCGGGTATAAACGACGGGCGTACCCGGGTACCCGAGAAAAAGAGATAGATAGACTAATTTGATACAAACAGAAGAGAGAAAAGATTAAATGATATTGTTATATTTTCAAGAATATTATTTGTTTTCTCAAGTTAATTTTATACATCTGTAATCTTATGCGGTCTTGTATACCTAGACTGCCGTAATAGTTTTATAAACTAAAATATTTGTATTATTTTATATGGGTATTTTTGCAGGTTTGTAATTTTTCTCAAACACTACGTGTTACCTTAGGTTAGGTTAGGTTAGTAAGAATTTTTACTAAAAAGTTAATTATTTATCCTCAATCAAAATATAGGGTGGATACTTTTTACCACCGAGTCTCATTCCAACGTGAAAATTGTTAGAAGCGAGATTATGTATTTAAGTACCTACCTATTTTATTAGTCTGAAATTAACAAATTATTCCCACTTTTTTAACCTGAATGTTAGGTACTTGTACTATCTTTTACTTGAAAGCTTGCCGTTTTAAAAACAGCTAACTTCTAAATCTTTATTTCTCTATTACCTAACTATTTTTAATTTAAAATGTAATACCCGGGTACTCGGGTATACCCGGGTATTTGAAAAAATCGTACCCGATACCCGGGTATCTAAATAGGTCGGGTATTCGAAAACCCTAGTTCCCTCCCATACAAGTACTTTTGTTTAAACAACTTTGAGATTGAACATATTTCGACTGAGATATAGGCATTTGAATCAAATGTCAGCAAAGTAAAAAAAAAAGTGACTGGGATTTTTTAATATTTTTTACGGCATTCTTTATCGATACTAAACCTACCCTACTGAAGCTATGGCACGCATTTAAATTAACACCCTGTATCGTCAGAGATAAGCAGCGTACGTGGGTGGGTGCCCTTGTCAGGCAGTGAAGTGTTATTGCTATTAATGTCAATGAGAAAAATATTGAATTAGGACCTTAAGTTCTAATTCAATGTTTAATATTTTATTTTATTTCTGGTCAACGATAAAGCTCAATCCTATTAACTATTAATGCATTCATTTTTTTCCTATCTAGAGCTACGTTTTTAGTCCAATTTAGCGATTTGAGTCCAGTTAGTTTGGTCGACATGTCTCGAAACGCTAACGAAGTGATTTGACGACTAAATCCGCTGGCACTGTTCACACACTGCCCTTTTCTGGCAACGCGCACGGTAGTGGTACTGCCAAGTCCTGTTTCTTTTCGTAGAAAAATACATATACCATAGCAATAAATTCATGGTCTATTTCAATGAACAAAATGTGTGACATGACAGCAGCAAAATCTTAAATGATTCAAAAGTTATACCATACTTATTTTTCAGAAACTTAAAGAAAAGTACCTGTCCTAAGAGGGCTAATAGAATTCCTGTACTTCTTATTTAAAAGTTAAGCCATTGAACTGAGATGTTACCTCTTTAACAACCATAATAGTCGAATTAAGGGAGGCCCATATCCAACAGCTTATGGTATTGCCATAATTACCACGCGTGGCTGGCGGATTGGCGAGTGCAGTGCAAAATGTTACAGGGAACATGCTGCCCATTTCCTGGATGATTATCCCTAAGTCGCTTTTTACGATAGCCACGGGTAGAAAACAGTTAAAAATAAGCATTCGGTTAAAAGTTTATTACGCTTGGAATTTGAATAAATCTTTATGATAGACTCTTCTAGATCTTTTGGCACATGTTTCTTGTTTTAGCCTTTGAAGGTGTATTTAAACTGCTACATAACTCATTAGGGCGAGAAACACACGCAATGGCTGTTTGTGCGTCATTCATTCAATTCCCCACCCTACTTTCATACCAATGATACGGTTTATGTCAAACGGCATCATCCAACGGTGCGTCGACAGATGAGTCTGTCAAACCGTTTGACATATAAGTAAACCGTACTCGTATGAAAATAAGGTGAAACTCGAACAAGTGGATGTGTTAAAAAACAAAAATCCCGACTGCGGTAATTTTAAAGTAGTATTTTGCTGTTAAAATCCGCCATCTTGAATCTATCATTTTTTAATGTAGCCCGTGTCACTCGCGCTGTTGAGACGAATTTAACGACACCTCACATGACAAAATCCAACTATCCGTTTGGGCTGTAGCCCGTGAAAAAGATTTTTCTTGTCCACATACATACATACATACTCTAGAATAACATAACCCTCCTTCTGAGGCAGTCGGTTAATAAGGTGAAAATCGAACAAACGACATACAAACGTATGTTACCGTGTAATTCTCGCCTAACTACATCTTCATTCTGATATGGGTAAGATATGTTAGTTGCCCCATCAAAGCGGCTATTGAACGTAATTGATGACTACCATGTTAAGCAAATGTACCTATTTTAAATTCCCCAAGTTTTTAGTTTTTTTCTCCTACCTACCATAGGCAGTTTTCTTTAAGCGTGATTTTGAAATAAGAGTATTAAGATTGACCTATGGGGATGCCCTTATCCAGCAATGGAGTTTTGAATTAATGAAAGGACATCTTTACAGGAAAGTATTTTGTATACAAAAAATATTTTCGTCACAGTGTTCACGTAACGTCACAAAAACAGTACGTAGATATCTACACCAATTTACATGATGTACAATGCAATCCATTTGACTTGTCATCTTTTTTAACACTTAAAATTTTCACAACTTATTTCGTTATGATAGAATTTTCATAATTAAAAACTAACCTCAAAAGGTAACATACAGACAGACAAGTGATTGATAGTTTTAATTATATACTTTTTACGGAAACTTGTACTGGACCACATATTATAAAACTATGTTTTTATAGGTGTCGATTCTTCTGTACACAAATTATATTAACATAATTTTAAAGGAAAGAAATAGAGTACCTAGCTAGTATTTGACGCTTAATTTGAAACTTAGAATTTAAAAAAAAAGTAGATGAAAATCAAGACCATTTATTTCTTTAGCAAACATCAGTTTAGTAATCAATTGAATAAATCATGAATAAATGGCTTTGTGATGACATCCGCACAATTTATCACCTTCTTAAATCCTGTGATATGTTTTCATTTGAACTCTGACACCATGGTTTATCGGGTCGTTGAACGACTCGGTGTCCCACTGGAAAAAGATGAAGAAAAAGAAATATTTAGGAAAAAGACAAAAAGCTAAGAAAATTTCCCGCAGAATCGAAGCCAATGATCTATGATCTACGCACGCGATCTATAGATCTGGATCAATGATTTACTCCTACGCGTGTCGTATGTTTATTCAACAACAGCCTCTGAGCAAAGAAAATGGGTCAGAGGGTGCATTGCGAGTAACCAGAGTGAAGTATAAAAACTCGTCGTAATCAATAGATACTTGGCGCACGCTCAGACTCAATTAAATACCTACACAAAAACACGAAATAAATTAGTGTAGGTCAATTGGAGCAATGCGATTTAAAAACCTCTCCTCTGTGGCGCCATTTTTTATAGGTAGGCTTGTCTGTGGCAAAGTCCTATGTAGACGAGCGAATATGTTTTTATTTTTTCCCACTTTCATCACTTGTGATACATGATTTCCTAACAAGACCATCAAATATTTATACCATATAGAGCATTTGTTTTTGTCTTTGTCAAGTTTCAAGTTCAATTCTGGGTAAAAGCGATCTTTCTGTATCTTCACTCAGGGGCCGAAGAAATGAAAATCGTTTCAGTTCTTTCGATGATCGTTCGATGGTTTGATAATTTATTAATTTTGTATTCTGCTAACAATTTTTAGTATAGAAATGAGAGTTGACCCTAGCATTACAATAGCTAAAACTAGCAGACTTGGGCCCCAGCTTGTTAGTAAGAATCCCTGTAGATAATTATCTAACCTTACCGACGGCGAATGGTCCTGTTTATTTCACCTCTTTTTCGGGTCACCTTCTTTTTAGAATAAGGATTATACTGACAAGAGTTGTCGCAAGTCATTCGTGAGAGTGATGCCTTGCAGATTCACATTCATAGTCCATCTGAACTATACCTATCCCTCTTGATCATTTTCTTGCCCTAACACAACAAGTTGGAAAGACTCAAGCCCATGTAGAGGTGAAATAATGGGGAGGCTTGTAGTTTTTATCGCTCGTTGTATAAGGAAAAGCATTTGACGAAGTGTTCGAGTCCGCCAGTTTATCGTGCAAGACATTGATTCATATTTAGGGGCTGATGTTTATCTTTCTACACAAAATCAGAAGTAGATATAAGAAACTTTGTATCGGTATAGGTATGTATGGTCATGGAGGAAATATACCTGCTGTAGTATATTTCCTCCGATTAAACTATGTATTTAAAAATCATACCTAAATCTTTTTTATTTATTCGCTACCAAACAAAACTTTTGTTGTAGGAACATCTTATACCGCATCGCACACAGTGGGTAGCTGCTTTTTATTATAGTTTAACGATGGTGTATGTTTATAACTCACTTAAAAAATGTGAGATTATGGCGCTAATTCATAGGTTCTTATGTTTGATTTTGACCGACAGTCGCGATAAAACATAATAAAATCAAGTAATACCTATGGCTATATAGTAATATAACAAACTGTGCGGCCCGCCAGTTCTCTGCTTGAACTTGGCTGGCCACGCTACCGCGCGTCTAGATACTAATTTTTTAGGCATAAATATCTTTAGGTATTTTCTTCTGTACAAGGACCTCGGCATTGTTAAAAGCTTTGCCAAGCTCACGAATCACACAAATAGGAATGATATATCAGATACTCGTTTGGTCGTGCCACCGATATACCAGTACGATACAATGGGAAGTATACCTATGTCGTGAGCAAATGTAGGTCGAACATACGTGTACCGATTGCTGGGTAGGATAACCTACCCTGTATGAGACAATACAGTACCTACCATTTAATGCAGACAGACAATATACCTACCTACTCGTAGGCTCGATTCCATTCCACGCCGTTTTCCTAATTTGTGACGTTGCTGTCATAAAGCGATAACTAATCTAAATAAATTATAAGTAAAAAAAAACATTTTTAAAACAAGCTTTTATTTGGGTGCTCTAAAAAGCATAAAATAATCTATTTACTTTAACTTGTTACTTATAACGGAATTTAATCTACGTCTTCACAATTTATACGATATAAAAGCTTGTCGCGAGATTTACCCTGTGTATAAATCAATAAATAAATAAGGTAACCAGTGTAAATGATCTTGAACAAACTTTTAACCTAACATCATACTAGTACCTACTTAAATCTCGCGACAAGATTTTATATCGTATAAATTGTGAAGACGTAGATTTAATTCCGTTATAAGTAACAAGTTAAAGTAAATAGATTATTTTATGCTTTTTAGAGCACCCAAATAAAAGCTTGTTTTAAAAATGTTTTTTTTTTTTACTTATAATTTATTTTTTACTTTTTAGTAATCTCTGGAAAACAAAACTGTTATGCCACAGTTGATTATTTACGTTGTGCGATAGAACCTACTTACTTATTGCATTCATGAACCTAATAGGTATAAATTGACAACATTCTTCATTGACAGAGCCATGAACAGAAGACTAAAAACCCCAACACAACCACTCAAATCTAAAAATCCTGCAAAGCGACGTCATTTTCCTCACACTAGTATTTACCTGTCATTTTTCTGTGTTTGTCACCCACTTAGTAAGAAAACATAACAAACTTAATACGCCATCTAACCTTTAGTCCGCCATATCAGGTTTTGTTATGAGTGACGTAAACGTCACTTTATTTTTCGAGTTATACTGAAAAATTCCTTTCATTTGACATCCATATTGTAAAAAAGCATAAAAATGATATTCTGCCATCTTAAGAAGTCCACCATATTTAATTTAGAGTGACGTCGTTAACTTATTATTCAAATAGATAATTCTCAGCAACCCCTTTCATCTGACACTCATATTGTAAATTATTATAGATGGCCATCTTTAGATGTCCGCCATATTATTTTCTGAATTGTACTGAGCAAGACCTTTCATTTGACACCTATATTGTAGATTTGCGTCAATAATTACTTGTCGGCCATCTTGAATATTCCGCCATGATAGATTTAGAATGACTCAAACTCAAACTCAAAGCATTTATTTCTCAGTAGGAATTACAAAATTCACTTTAAGAAAGTCACATTCTAAATCAAACTTAAAAAAGGGAAAATTTGTAGTGCAAAATTTTCTCTTTTTTAACAATTTGTGTTCCTACTAATTCGGGATAAAAATAAAAATAAAGGCGCAGTGCCTTTATTTTTATTTTTATCCCGCCCGAACTAGCTGGCCAGGCTAACCACACAGCATGTGTCTTTATGCTTCATATAACTAGCCATGCATTGTCATCCGAACTAAACGTGTATACAAAATTTCAGCTCAATCGGTTGAAGATATCTGCTTCTAAATTGAGTTGCAAGATTTGCCCCGAACAAACATTTTTACTTACTTACTTACATACTTACATACATTGCAAGTTAAATAAAAGCTTTTAAAAAATACTGTCACTTTCAGGATAGAAATGGAAAAAGAAAATGACCAGTCTGAAATCGACACTTCACTTGATTTTACAGGTTTCTTTTTTTTTAGATAGCCTCGAAATAGCGGAAAAAGGTGTGAAATGCAAAGTTAAAATAATATACAATATCAATTATCGTCATCTTTCCTTTTTTGAACCGATATAAATACGGTTACATTTAATTAAGTTACAAATATCTTAAGGGTGTGTTCTACTCACGAAACTGAACAAATTTTGTTTGAAACTTTCCCTGGAAATATGGAAAAAGAATTTAGCAATTTATTCGGCGAATAATTTTTGCCCATCTCTCCATGAAAGCAAACCCTTTATGAAAAACTCAATGTAAGTATACTTTCTCTTTAACCATAAACCGGCATAGGAACTTACTATTGATTGATGCCTTATCAAATAGGTATATAGTCATCTATCCTTTTCTAAACCTATTTATCTGCCACTGATAGGTAGCATAAAAGCAAACCCTTTATGAAAAACTCAATTCGGACTTTCTCTTTACCATAAGCCTGACATAGAAACTTACTATTTTGATTGATGCCGTATCAAATATGTAAAATAACTTGTCCAACAATGTAAGAAGCCTGTTCGGTAATGTTGCATTATATTCTAATGTAACAAGTGTTAGTGCTACCGAACAAGAGATACAATGTTTATTGTATGTCCCACGCCTTTATACAGGGTGTTAGGGACGGTGTACCGAAAACTTTGCAGGTATGATCAGACCATCAAACTGAACAACTTTTACTATGGAGCCAATGGTGGGAAACGAAAAGAAATTTCCGACCTCCCATACAAAAATTCACGATCAGCTGACTGACTTTGTATGGGAAGTCGGAATTTTTTTTTCATTTCCCACCATTGGCTCCATAGTAAAAGTTGTTCAGTTTCATGGTCTGAGCACGCCTGCAAAGTTTTCGTTACACCGTCCCCATCCCTACCCGTATTTAGTAACTTTTATAGGCAAGGTACGCAGTTACGCACGATACTTTGGATTTGAAATGATGCATTGCCATACAAATGAATTCCCTTTGGGATATGACGCGCATGTATCAGTTTGGCTTTGCCTTGGCAACTAATCTTTAGGCTTTTCTTTTTCTTAAATTATATGAAGTTGTCAATCGATATGACGAAGAAGAAGAAACTATCGAACCAAGGCTTAGAAAAAACATTGGTCAAGAAAACCCTAAATAGATTAGTTACCAGGCAAGGCCAAAAGGCCAGGTAAGGCCATTGCCGTGTGGTGTCGGCAGAGTAGAATAGCATTACCCCCTTTCTACCCGTGGGGGTCGTAAGAGGCGACCGAGGGATAAACTCGACCCAAACAGCCAGGGCCAACCGTATGGTGGCGGTTAATCCACCACAAAAGCATTACCAAGGAGGGTTGACGTCTGGTAGGCTGCCGGTCGTAAAATTCAACCGGAAATCCTTTTGCAACACGATTTTGTGTTCAACGAAACGTGTTGCGCTGACCCCAAGTAATTGGGATAAAGGCAGAAAGATGATGATGATGATGAGTCTTGGTCCACCTGATAGACTATGTCCCTTTATAACTAAACTAGCAGCCCGCCCAGCGGTTTCACCCGCTGCTATTTACCTGTTTTCCCGTAGAAATTGGATCTTTGCCCGTAGTAAAAAGTCCATTACTCCGATCCAGCAGAGGTAAATGTGCGAGCAGAAGCGGCCCGTCATGCTGAATAACTTTTACTTTGAAGCCATTACCGTATCTCTTATAGTTTATATGGGGTACTGGTGGTCTACATCGGGTACTCCAGCCAGATCCTCGATGACCATGTGCCAGCAGAAGCAGCCTGCCATGCTGAGTAACTTTTACTTAAAAACCATTACCGTATCTCATATAGATGGGATGCTGATGATCTTTATCAGGTACTCCAGATCCTCGATGCCCATGTGCCAGCAGAAGCGGCCCGTCATGATGCACAACTTTTTCTATGAAGCCATGGCCGTATCTCTTATAGTTTAGATGGGATTCTGGTGGTCTTCATCAGGTACTCCAGATCCTCGATGACCATGTGCCAGCAGAAGCTGCCCGTCATGATGAACAACTTTTTCTATGAAGCCATGACCGTATTTATTATAGTTTAGATGGGATGCTGGTGGTCTTCATCAGGTACTCCAGATCCTCGAGGGCTGACAAAAAGTAGTCCATGTCCATCTTTACTATGCTAGTAATACCAAATTTTGCGAAGATCAAAGCGGTTTGGCTTATTTGGGTTATTTGGGTAATATCCGCTGTATTTCCCGCTTTTCCTGCTGCTTACCGTTATCCCGTGGAAATGAGGAATTTTCCCGTGGTAAAAAGTAGCCTATGTTACTCAGGAATGTTGTAGCTTTCTAATGGTGAAAGAATTTTCGGATTCGGTCCAGTAGTTTCGGAGTTTATCGATCATACATACAAAAAAACAAACAAACAAACAAACAAAAAAACAAACAAAGTTTTCCTCTTTATTATATTATTATATATATTAATATTAATTATTAATATTAATATTATTAATTATTAATAATAATTATTATTATTATTGGTTTATACATTTTATTAGTATCTCTCCGAAGAGGAAATTCAGCACGGGCCAAAGCCAAGTGCATAAAGGTGAGACTAAGTTAGGGATAGGAACTTACGAACTATTCTACAAGTATTTAATATTGTTGCTTTTTGGAGGAGAGTGTATGTATTTGAGTGAATATCTAAAGTTTTTAGGCTGGTGTGTAACGCTTTGGGTATAACTCCTGTAGTCGATAAAATAATGGGTACTGTTTTGACGCTGTTGACTTTCCATTGGGACTTAATTTCAATTGCTAAATCTGTATATTTTGAGAGTTTTTCTGTGTGTGTGTTAAGGATTATTATTAGTGTAGATTACAAGGTGTGACATATTTTTTTTTGTAAAATCTGTTTGATGGAAAATGCAATTTAGATGAACAGACACAACCCGTTTCGTCTACTTTATACTTATTATTAAGTACCTAATTTGGCTTAGATTAATGTTGCGTATTGCAAATTACAAGTCTTAATTCTAGACGTCTGGCAGGTAACACGAAAGCATGACGGGTGATCATGATTGATCATCGTAAGCTTTATTAAAGATGGTTTTTTTGGTCTAGGCCAACAATTCAATGAATCAGCTGATGAAATAAATATCATTAGAATTCTGATAAACCCAGGATAAACCCGAGAAGTTTTTTAATTCATCAGTGAAATCGAAGTCAAACTCAAAACATTTAGATACCAATTTCTTAGTAGGAATTTACAAGATTCTTAAAAAAGAGAAAATATTACTTATGGCAAGTTTTTCTTTTCTACAACAATTTTGTGTTCCTACCTATTCTAAACGCGGCTTCTACTCTAAATAGGCATTTGCCCAAGTCAGAAATTGTGCCGTTTGATGCCGGCTAATAGAAGCATCACTCCATTTCTTTACCACGGGTGTCATAAAAAGCGACTAAAATAAAGAGGAGACCCCAGGGTTTCAGGACTATAACATTTTTAAGCGGCAGACTGACAACCTATCAAACGATTTTCTGAAACGGCTGTCGTATATTTTTTGGACGTGACTAAAGAAAACGTATTTTCATTAACACCTATTAATGGTCTGCGTACATCGCAAGGTATTGCACTGCGCTCGCCAATCCGCCTACCAAGCGTCGTGATTATGGCAATGCCCCCGAAACGGGTAAGCCTATGTCCAGCAGTGGACTGTTGTGGCTGTAGTAGTATTAGATACCATACCACTGTCATTTTAATCTAAAGTACGGCCGTTCGAATAGGCCATATTTGACGTTTGTCAACCGCACACTAGAAGACATGTACTTACCTAAAGAAAAATAAACCTTATGTCATAATAGCATTAACATGTCTATTGGGATTGTAATGCACTCACAGTGCTATATGTATTATTCTCACAAGTACTTGTGAGCATTAACATGATTTTAACAGCTCTCAGATATGGTCTATTCGAATGACCGTACTGTAACTCCACTTTTATGTGGAAATCGAACCCGGCTTGTCCAGATCGTGACCCGAGGCTCAGACCACTACGCCACAGAGACATGTTAGTCTTGACAACAAAGTCAAGCTTAATAATGATTGATTATCCTAATCTTTATTAAAGAGTAGTCATAAAAATAGGTACCTAGGTATGTAGATATGAAGTTTGAATCAAAATCCAAAACACAATAAGTACCTACCTAAAGCACCAAATAATAAAATGTTACTAACCTAAAGTAACCAAAGCGAATTGATGATTAGTTTTAGTTCTGACCTTTCAAAGGTTGTAATTATTTTAGAATTGTATGTACAGATCTTCGAACTAGGTACCTAATCTTTCAAATATGACCTAGGACTTGCCTTAAAAAGAGGCAGGTTGTATGAAATTAATTACTTAATTTAGTAATTTACTTAACACTTTTTTAACTCGATATTTTAACACGACTAAAATAGTTTTACTCGGTATTTATATATTATAATTACCAAAGTAATTTAGACAAGATTTTGTGTTCCTACCTAAACAGTATGAACTCAAAATCTTTCGATCGTGGACCTAAGTGTCTAACCACTAGACCACCAAGCCACACAAACAGACAGGACATTTAATTCCATATGTCCACAATTTACTTTACAACGGATATGTCCATTATAACTAGCATGTAAATAAAATATGCTAGTGTCGGTTTTCATAAGCCGTAAATTAATTTCTAGTCGTGGCATGGGTCTTAAAAACAACTTGTCATGGAAGACCTCTGCTGGCATACAAAGTTATATGAAATCGAGGCTCCAATTATAGTGGACGTGTATTTGCATACGGTGAAAAGTCGACCTGTCATGAAATGCCTCTGGTTTCATACAAATGTGTATGAAATCAGGGCTCTAAGTACAGTGGACGTTTCTAGCCTGCGTTGAAATCAAGTTGAAATGTCCAGTCCTATGGGATCTCTAGATGCAAACATCGTTTGTAAGAATTAGGGGTCTAATTTAAGTGGTGGTGTATAAGCCGACGGGTAGTTTTAATCTGTGGTATGATTAAAAGCAACACACGTGCATAATCTAAGCCCTGGACTGGTTGAAGTGGTACTGTAGGTGCGAAAGGTACCTACTACTAAATGTCGTATGGGACACCGAGTCGTCTAAAGACTCGATGAGCATGCGCACCGAAGGAAGACTGATCGATCTCGCACACGAGGAGACATCAGACGTGTCAAATCGTATGAAATTTGTCAAAACAAATGAAGACCACTATGTAAGTATGTCGCCAACACGTTTACCGACCATGAACGAAAAATCATCGAAATAGGCCTAAGTTGCAAAGAGTAGACGTGAGATGTAGGTAAGACGTGCGAAATCGCGACGCTTGAAACCCGTGTTGAAACCATTCCCATTAAAATGTATGAAACAAAAAAGACAGACAGATCACTACCTAAAACTAAAACCACAGACCAAAGACTTCCTGCTGTTATTTTTTCCAAATTTCTTTTTATTTAATTTTCAACGCCTAGTAGCTAAAAGTAAAACAATCTATGTCTTATTGAGAATATTGTAGAATATAAGCTTATTTTTGCATGTATTTAGCCATATAATGTATTTATTAACTAAGTTTATGTTTGTTTGTTCTCCAATAAACTAAAATAAAATAAATAAAACTTTACCCAAATTCTATAGTACCACTGCTGGGTAATGTTCACTTAACCGACTGTCAAACAGATAACATAAGCCATTAGATAAGTATGTTGATAGCCTGCTCTGTAGGCTTTTATTTTAGGCATGGCTGAATAAATTCAATAAATAGGCTTTTTTCCAAAGTTAAAAATAAGGTCCTAATTACTGTTTTATTTATAAATTTTATGTTTAAAAGCCATTATTTAACACGCAAAATTGAAAAGATTATTTAATTTATTTCTAAATGCATAATTAAAAATGATTTTTTTTTACATTTGTCCCGCGACACAAAACGCTCCTGATTGGTCGGGTGTGTTGTGACGTCACTTGCGCGTAAACGTCTCTGCGGCTTTATGTAAACAAGAAGTTTTAAATAATTTTAATTATTTTCCACGATTAACGTGGGTTTATTGTGGTCACAGTGTATCTTCTGTGTTGTGTTTCACAAATCCCAAAAGCATGGAGGACAATTTCGTGAAAGCGGACAGTAGAAACCTACCCAAAGTCGACGCGATAATGGTCGGATGTTTTTTCAAAAATAACTCCAATTTTTATGCTTCGGAGCTAAGAAATGTAAAAACAGCACAGTAAGTATGCATAATTACACTTAGTAGGAACTTAAATTGTGCCCTATGAAATGAAATTATGATGATCAAGAACTTTTATAGGTTAGGTCCCAGTTTTGCTCCTCATTGACTGGTTGCGTGAACATAAACTAGATTTTGTTTACTTTTGCAGATCTGCAAGAGAATCCTATGGGGATGATGCGATAGGATACGTACAGCTTCATCGTGAGTCAGGAATTTGCACAATGAAGTGCAAAATCACCCCTGAACACAAAGTGCGAAGCAGCTCATACAATGTGAAAATGGTTATAGATGAAAGAAAAGGGGAAATTGTTAGCTGTGAGTGCTTGGACTGTGCGGCTTCAGCTGGTGGGTGTAAACATGCAGTAGCTTTTCTCATGTGGACCCATCGTCGATCGGAGGAACCTTCTTGCACAGAGGTGGAATGTTACTGGAAGAAACCAAGGCTCTCCAGAGTAGGTACAACATTGAAATATATCACTGTAGAGCAGATGTGCAAGCAAGCTCCACAATGTGAAGTAAATACTAGCGTCTTCACTGAGTTTATTCAAGAGGCTAAAAAAAGGAAAATCTCTAACTGCGAACTTTTAAAATACCAACCAGATTTTAAGCACAGTGATGTTAGACAGTTTTCTTTTCATCATTTTCTTATGCAAGCCAGTGATGAGCTTAAAACTGATGTTGATAAAGCATTAGCCTCATTAACGGAGTCACTTACTGACAATGTTCTTGCTGAGATAGAAACTGCCACTAAGAGCCAGTACAAGAATCCTCTGTGGCATGAACTTCGCTATGCTCGGATCACAGCATCCAAAGTTTTTGACGTGAGTCGCTGCAGAACATCAGACGGGTCTTTAGTAGCTGCAATCATGGGAGCTAAGACCCCAGACACACAAGCCATGGAAAGGGGCCGAAGGCTTGAAGCCTCGGTAATTAAAACTGTGCAAAATTTACTGAAAAAGAAAGTGAAGCCCTGCGGGTTGTTTCTGTCTGTAAAAGTTTTAAAAGTATTTTCTTACTAAACCCGATTTTGTATTGGTAGTAATTTGCCATGTCATTCTCCATCTGTAACAAACGAACAATATTGTATTGTGGAATCACAATGACATATTTTGCCATGTCATGCATGATCAGATCTTTAAAATCATATGGCTGTAATACTAGAATGGCAAATTAGCAGACAGTGAGTAGCAAGACACAAGCAAACAATAATACTTATATTATAACCTCAAACCAATAACAAAATATTTACATTCTGAGTGTATTTACTGATTTATTACAAATAGGTATTCTATTTACTTACATCGAAATGGTCTTCACAGAAGAATGCGTTTGTATTACGCGATATGTGTCTAGGATCCCTCCTAGCAAGTTGCAACCACTTTCGACGCACTTTGACATCCTTTGGAACGCTGACAAATAGTTTTTCCGGTGTTTTTATCGACGTGTTTGTACATTTAGGAACTGCACACCATTTGTAACTCATTTTGTAACATAAAACACGGGTAAAATGTAAATACAATCGCGTTTTCAAGTCTGTTTGCATATAGTGTACCACAGATACCAGCTGTTTACCAGCAAGTGACGTCACCGGCGGTCACCGACCCCGCCATTTTGTCAAAGTTGCGTTTTGGCGCGCTATTTAAATATTCAAAATCTAAATTGATATTTTTCTGCAAATATGCACCAGAATGCACAAAATCAGCTTTAACTGGCTTCTATAGCCTCCATACAAATAATATAACGACATTTTAAAAACTAGGAAAAAAGCCTATTGTAAAAAATATTGGAAAATATCCCAGCAAAATATTTATTTTTCGGTTTTCGTCATAATTTTTTTTGGAAAATCAATTTTTGACACTTGTTGTTTAGAGAGTGCCCTTACAAGTACTTTCGTCTAAACTAAACAACTTTGAGATTGAACGAATTTCGGCTGAAATACAGGCATTTGAATCAAATGTCAGCCAAGTACAAAAAAATAAATTTGTTGCTGGTATTTTTTTCAATATTTTTTACGGCATCCTTTATCGATACTAAACCTACCCTGAAGCTATGGCACGCATTTAAATTAACACCCTGTATAACTAATTAAAGTAGCCTACTCACTCCCTTCTCACCAAATCACTAAAACTTTACCCAAGTTCCATAGTACCACTGCTGGGTAATGTTCACTTAACCGACTGTCAAACAGATAACATAAGCCATTAGATTTGTTGATAGCCTGCTCTGTAGGCTTTTAGGCATGGCTAAATTAATTCAATACCTAAATTGAATTTATTACCTAAAGTAAGTATATCAATACCTACCCTGTTAGTAGGGACTACCTTTTTCGTACAGACCCAGCTTAGAATTGTATGAGAGGCAATTTGTATGGGAGGTCCAATTTTTTGAAATATACGCGTTTCGACCTATGTTCCTTCCTTGGGGAAAGTTGTTCCTTATCTTATCACAAGCTGGTTCTGAGTTTTCGCTGTTGGTCACGCACGACACGAGTAAAATAGTACTCAATATAAACTTACACAAAAACAAAACTGAATTATAGGTAAGTGTCGCGACAGGTACGGCCGAAATTACGCGACGGAATGCGGCACAATTAAGCCAGCAATTTTATTTGCATTACGAATGACACACTTCACGTCGTCGCCAAAATTACGTCGCCGAATTTAATAATTCGATGTGATTTGTACGTAATTTCGGCTCTAATGTCATCCCAACCGAAAACCCCGAAAACAGACGGAACGGAATTCAGCCGCCGAATTTCGGTCGTAGTGGGTCTACACACTAAAGAAGTAGGTAATCTGTGCCTGCAGTTTCAGTGTAGGTAATCTAAAATAGACTTAATGACATCACTGTAATCTAATCGAGCAATTTACAAGTGCCTATTATCTCACCACACATGTCCTATTTGACCTCCTATACCACACACCCTTCACACGAACACATTTGGCCACGATTCTGACGGACACGTTTATAGCCGCGAGGGCCATAAATAATAGGATTAACTTCAATGGATGATCTTTATTCAAAGATATGGACCCTGCAGACGTAACAAACATTAACGCACTGTGATGTTGAGTATGGAGGTGAGCAGATGGTTGTCGGGAATGATTTGAGGCTTACCTTGGGTGGGTCCATTAATGTATCACAAAATATATAAGATAGACAAAATGTTCACTTTCACTTTTTGGACTGTTTCGGGAACTTTACTTGGTTAAATACAGTTGCAAAAATATGCGAGAGTACAAATTAACAAGGATAGGTGTTGACTTCACCGTCAGTTAGAGAGGAGTGCGTCAAAAAAGCCAAGAACGGTGACGTTTCGGTGCCGTGTTCCAAATTTAAGTTATAAAATGATTCGAAAAAGGAGATGTGAGGGTGGCTTAGGAGGATGTCCATGCAGAGTTTGCACTCTGCTACAGTACCTGGGGGGAGAAAAAAATTGATGGTCCTATAATCAATTTTTTTTTTTAATGTAGAAGTATTTCAATATGTATAGGATGCTGGTAAAATTTTGGTGTGTGTTCCGAAATATTGTGTGTTAATTAGTGAGTGTAATGTTAGTGTAAATAAATTAATTGAAAGTGTTTTAAAGTTAATTAAAAATTAATATTAAATGTAAGTATGGGTCGTGAGTGATCAAAGATTTTGAGTGTATGTGATATCTACAGTGAGTATGTACATGGTGGAAATTCTAAGT
The DNA here is from genome assembly GCA_024500475.1 of Phthorimaea operculella. NCBI lineage: Eukaryota > Metazoa > Arthropoda > Insecta > Lepidoptera > Gelechiidae > Phthorimaea > Phthorimaea operculella. The sequence continues at coordinate 189,032 of JANFCV010000293.1, forward strand.
CAATCATACGTCATATCAAGCATTCATCACCGATCAAGGTGTCTGATTCCTATTACACGAAATCAGGCCCTTACAAAATGGAGAGCAGTTTTGTTTGTATTAACTGTTCTCGAAGAGTTTCCACCAGGGTGGTGTCGGATTGTAAGTCACAACCGACTCTGTGATCCTTAGCTTTTGGCTTGTTTATCGTGTCGCTAGACCCGCACGGTGATGTAGTATTTACAAGTTTGAGAGAAAATATTAAATAATTACGAGAATCGTAATTGAAAAGAAAAGAAAAAAAATTGTATACGAGAAATAGTTGGCGTATACGTTAAGTTCAAATTGTGGAAATCGTAAGGTAGGCTAAGTTAATATAAACTTGGTTAGAAGCAAGTTTAATTAAAATTGAAGTATAAATTTATTAGAAATTGTTATTATTGAGAAGTGGATAATTACGACATTATCTTTGTCGATAAGGTGTATCTAATTTTTTTAATTAGATAATTAATTGTAACAAGTGAAGAAGAAAAATAGTTAAATATAAAATGATTTATCATAAGTTGTGTTTGACATCCGTCAATGTTTGATGGTAAAGCCGAAAAGCGTGATGAGGTGAAAAGGTTTACAAAAAATAAAATGGGTGCGTGACTACTCTAGTGTAGTACGCTTTATCCAATTATGGATAATTATAGGTTGAATAAATTTTAGTTTAGTTAGGTTGTTTTGCGGTTTTGGTTGGTTTTAGATCTTTGATATGCCAACGTCCTAAGTTGTTGTTGTTCATATCGGTTAGGTTATATACTAAAGGAGAAATCTTTTGGGATACGATGCATTTAATGTATTTTGGTGCTAATTTAGCTGAGAAGTTTTTGTCGGAAGAGCTTATGGGATAATTGCGTTTCCAAACTATATCGCCAGGTTCAAACTCTAAGTTTTGACGATGTTTGTTGTAGTGGGATGCGTTGTTTTGGTGAATGGAGTGTAGTCGTGATTGTACTTTATCAAAAATGGGGATAAGCTGGCCGAGATTTTCTGCATATATATCTCTTGGAGCGAAAATGAGGTCGTCCGTGGTGTCCTTTTGGGAGTAGATAGAACCACACGGTACTAGTTCGCGACCGAATACTAGGAAAGCTGGGGTAAACTTGGTTGATTCGTTAACAGACGAGTTGATAGCGAATTGTATTTTATGGAGGTGTTTGTCCCAGGTTCTGTGGTCGTCATTAACAAATGATGCCACTGCCGTAATAATGGTTCTGTTGTATCTTTCAACAGTATTTACCTGAGGGCAATGAAGGGGTATAAAGTGTATGTGTGGTATTTTGTATGAGTGAAACATGTCCGTTAATTCTGAGCTTGTCATTTGGGGACCGTTGTCTAAAATGACTGTTTCTGGAATACCGTAGTTCATGAATACTAAGTCTTCTAGGACATGTTTGATGACCGAGGAAGTTGCGCGTTTAATTGGGAAAAATAGGCAGTATTTAGAAAAGCAGCAGGTTATTACTAGTATGTATCTGTTTAGTTTACGCGATATGGGTAGTGGTCCAATAAAATCGATTGAAAGGCACTGAAATGGTCGTGAGCATTGTTTAGGTTCGCCCATTAGACCGATAGCATTTTGGTTACGATGTTTATATGCGAGACATGTGTCGCAGCGTGAGATAAATGTTGCCACATCTTTGTACATGCCAGGCCAGAAATAGTTTAGCTTAATACGATGGTAGGTTTTGAAGGTACCGAAATGAGCTGCGGTTGGTGTGCAATGATTTTGTGCAATTATGGAGTTTCGGTGTTCTGAGGGACGACCAATTTCCAGCTGTATTGTGAGTTGAATGGGGTTAGCGAATTAGTGTATTTATAAAGTTTGTTATCTTTAATTGTGTAGTCGGGAGTAGATGAGGATTATTTTTACATTTATTAAAAATGGAGATGTACCATTCGTCCTTGGTACTACTGGAATTGATAATATTAACATTGGGGATGTTTCGTGAAAGCAGGTCGGGTACTAGATTTTCGGAGCCTTTTTTATGTTTTATTTCGAAATTAAACATAGATAGGCGTATGCACCAACGTGCCAGTCTACCTGTGGGGTTGTCTAGGCGGAGGAACCATTGTAGTGCTGAGTGGTCGGTGTAGATGGTGAATTTGTGGCCATTATCTAGATAGCAGCGCCAGTGCTCTAGTGCTGTTATGACACTTAGAAGTTCTCGTTCTGTGATCGAGTAATTTCGCTGGGGTGGGTGAGCGATTTGCTCATATAAGCAATTGGCTTTTCTATGCCGTCAAATTCTTGTGTGAGCATCGCTCCGATTCCGAAGGACGAGGCATCGCAATGGACGGCGAAAGGCTTCGTGAAATCAGGGCAGGCGAGGATGGGGTGCTAACTAAGGCTTGTTTAATGGAGTTGAATGCTGATTCAGCTTCTGGTGTCCATTTGAAGGGTGGTGCTTTTTGTGGGTGGAGGTTAGTTTGTTTAAAGGTGTAGCTAGTGTGCTTAGGTTTGGGACGAAACGTCTGTACCAGCTTACGGTGCCAAGGAATTTCTTGACATCCTTTGCTGTTTTAGGTACCGGAATGTCCAGGATAGCTTTGACTTTGTCCGGGTCTGTTTGGAGACCTTGACTGTTGACGATGAAACCGAGATACTTTAATTCGTTACGGAAGAATGAGCATTTTGGGAAGTTGATGGTTATGTTGGCATCTGTTAATTTAGTGAGAAGTTTGTTGAGTATTTCAACATGACGTTCGAAGGTTGAGGTGGCTATGACTATATCGTCGAGGTAGCAGAATACTGAGTTGTCGCACATGAGATCTGATAGTAAGCTATCCAGAAATCTTTGTTGGGTAGCGGGGGCGTTGGTGAGACCGAAAGGCATCACTTTAAATTGATACATTCCGCGATCGGGTACGTGAAAAGCGGTTTTGGGTCTATCCTCAACTCGCAAAGGGATTTCCCAAAAGGCTTTGGCGATGTCTATGGATGAAAGGTATTTGGAATCGCGTAGGTTATCTATGATATCAGAAATGAGTGGTAGTTTGTAGGCATCTTTTTTTGTTATTGCGTTGAGTTGTTGCGTTGTTATTGCGTTGAACGGTGAGTTGAAAATCTCCAGGTATTGTCCTTCTTAGGGGTAATCAATACTGGGTTAAGCCATGGGCTTTCACAAGGTTCAATTACGTCTAGGCGTACCATGTCATCAACTTCCTTGTGAAGGGCCTTTTGTTTTTCAGGGGATAAACGATAGCATCGCTGCTTTATTGGTGGGTGATCACCAGTGTCGATGCGGTGTTCTACCAGGTGTGTCCTACCTAGTGGTTTTGTGTCCGTAGAAATATTTTTGAATTTTTCTATTATTAGGTTTGCTGTAATTTGTTGGGATTCAGTAAGGTTTTTGAAGGAGTCGACAATTTTTGATTCTGGGGTTTTATTTATTAGGAAGGTAGTGGTTTTAGGAGATTGGAAGGAGGTTATTTTGTGTAAGACATTTGGGGCAATGTTGAATGCTTTCCAAAAGTCGATTCCTAAAATTAAATTTTGTGATACCTCAGGTATAACGTGAGCTGATATTAGTGAAAATTTATTGTTATAGGTTACGGGAAGAGTGATTAGTCCGATGGAGTTTATTTTTGGTTATTGGCTACTGTACCTGTTATCCGTATGTTTTGTTTAATTTGAGGCCTTGTTTTAGTAGTATTTTGTAAGAATCCTTACCTAATATTGTAATAGTACTGCCGCTGTCGAGGAGGCCGTTCAGATGTAAGTTATTAATTTTTACTGTGACAAATGGTCGCTCGTGATCGTTATCATCGAATAAGAGAAGGTTTACGTGGTAAGACTTGAAAAATATCGAAAGTGAGTTTAACCAATTTGTCCAATCTTGTTTATCGAATTTGGAATTGTCATGTTGAACGGGCTCCTCCTTATTTAGTTTTTTGGAGTTTTAGTACATTAGGGCAGTTGAGGGCTGTGTAACCCTTGTGGACACAACGAACGCAGACGTTCTGGGGTTAGTACAATTCTGTAAAGTATGCGAATTGTTTCTACAGCGGGGCATGAAAATTGGGATTGGCTGTTGGTTGGGGATGGTTTATTAGTATTTACGGCATTAATGGCGTAAGGGAAAGGGGAGATATGGTTGATAGTTAGGATTGGTAGTGTTTTTATTTGGGTTAGACGGAGAAGGAGTAGTATTGAAGTAATCTTGGGAGTGATTGTTGACGTGAAGTAACTTTTCGGTGAATTTGCATGATTCTAGGAGGGTAGGAATGGAAAGAAGGTCTGGTTGGGTTACTCGCAAACTATATTGGGGTTGTAGGTTGCGTAATAGAATATCGATTTTTTCGTTTTCGGACAATTGATTATGAAGTTTATTGAAAAGGGATTCCATAGTGGAGAAGTAGATTATGACGCGTTCGTTAGGGTGTTGTTTTCTATTTTCTATTAGCTTTTTTAGATTATAATCATGATTTCCAATTTCAAAATCGTTTATGATTGCTGATTTGAATGTTTGCCAGTTTGTGAGTGTGTCTTTGTGTGTTCTGAACCAGTCTAGTGCCGGTCCAGAGAGAATGTCGTAGATGTGGTTGTATAGAGTGTGTTCAGTTAGTCCTCTAACTTGGGCGTATTCTTCCACACGGACTATGAAGTCTCGTGGGCAGCCTTGACCCTTAAAGATGAATCTTTTAAGGTCTGTTTGGTATTTATTATTGTTGTTTGCTATTGTGTTCAATTTTTCGGTAAGTGTTTCGAAATAGGTGTTTGCGGGGTTAAGATTTACGCTGCTGGTTTGTGCCGAGCAGTATGTGGAGGAAGGTGGGTTAATCAAGTTGTTGTATTGTGTTTCTAGCTCTCTTAATCGTTTGAACAGGTCGTTATGAGTAGTTAGTTGTTCGTTTGTAATGTCTTCAGATTCAAGGTTAATAAGGTTGAATCTGAGCTTAGTGTGTGTAATGTAAGGTGGTATTTTATTTTTCCTATTAGGAAAACTTAGTAGGCTAGCTTCTATTAGGTTAAGGCATTTAGTTATATCTCGGATATCGGTATCGAGATTGTTTGGGCTAGTTTGGTTTATTGGCTGATTGGAAGTTATTGCTTGGGCTAATAATTGTTGGAGAGTTTCTACAGTTTGGTTCTGGTTGATTTCAACGTTTCTTATTTTTAATTCATATTGGAGTTCAGGTTTATTTAGGTAATTATAGTTTTCCATTGTAGTGTTTTATTATGAAGGAAAAGAAACAAAGTTTGTATTTAAAAACTTTGAAGTAAATTTTAAAATAAAATTGACACTAGCTGAATTGCTCGTGGGCAAAAGTCGAAGTTATTAACTAATACTTGACTTTGGCAAAATCCGTTTGGTCGGAGCCAAAAATTAAAAGAAGTCCAATGACTATCTTTGGTTACTGACACTGGCTAAGTTCTGTTAGCAGATGCCAAAAAAATAAAATAGGGAGAAATGAAATGACAACCTTGGTGTCAACTGAGTGGCAATGACAATGAGTGTTTGACTTGACACTTGTTTGTTTGATCGTATCTCTGGGCAGTGTCAAGCGTGTCAAATTTGTCAATCTAATTTATTCTACGTTTATTTATTTTGTAAAATGTAAATTATTTTGCTATGATTGGAAAATTTCGGTTTCGAAATTACTTTATACGGATTATTTATGAGCGGTGTAAAAAAATAAATGGAAGATATAATGAGTAGGTATAGTAATCAAATTGAAATTGGTATTAGCTTTTAATATTTATCGCGTTATTTAGTGGACGTATTGTCCACTGTCGGACATTCAGTTTTATGAAATAAGGGTCGCTCTGTACAGCTAAGGAAAACAGAGTGGGTTGCGACTTATCAAGGATAGTGTGTGTGTAGTGTTTGATGTGTAATTTAGTTTTTGGGGTGTGTGAACGGGTGAAAGTTTTATGCCGAATTACTTTGCCGAAATTAGGTCAGGGGTGCCGATGCCCGTTTTAGAATTTTGAAAAATAAGCTAGTTGATGGGGTATGAGATGGGGTATGTATTGAGTTGTGGAGTTGGGGTCTGGCTGTCGGTCTCGAAGACCTGCAGAACCCCGCTAACTACTCGTATGTCCAATTCCTAGGATATTGTCCTAGGTATTGGTGTGAATTATATCTCCGAGTGAAAGATGACTTTCGTCTAAATCCTACACTCGAAAGATATTGTTAGCTACCAATGGGTAGCCGTGATAGTGTCTATTGTCTGTATTATGGGGTGTAACGATTTGATTTGTGTACTGTAGGTGTACTGTAGTTAATGATGATGATGATAATGGGAATTTATTTACAGATTTATTTATTTATTTACAGAGTTGGACGTCGCGGTTCTGGGTGGCTGACGCTTATTGTTATAAAATTGCAATTGGAATTGGAGGACTGCAGAGTTTTACTAACTTGTACTATTTTGCCTATTAAATTATCTAATAAATGAATGTGATTATTTGAGTTCTTTTTTATTTGCCAAATGGGTCCGAAAATAAGATAGGATAATTTTTGAATTTTTTGGTAGTGTATGAATTTGATGATGATGATGATGAACACAAAAAGGGGGGCTTCTACCGCGTTGGCGCCAGTATAGCCGCGAGGGCCATAAATAATAGGATTAACTTCAATGGATGATCTTTATTCAAAGATATGGACCCTGCAGACGTAACAAACATTAACGCACTGTGATGTTGAGTATGGAGGTGAGCAGATGGTTGTCGGGAATGATTTGAGGCTTACCTTGGGTGGGTCCATTAATGTATCACAAAATATATAAGATAGACAAAATGTTCACTTTCACTTTTTGGACTGTTTCGGGAACTTTACTTGGTTAAATACAGTTGCAAAAATATGCGAGAGTACAAATTAACAAGGATAGGTGTTGACTTCACCGTCAGTTAGAGAGGAGTGCGTCAAAAAAGCCAAGAACGGTGACGTTTCGGTGCCGTGTTCCAAATTTAAGTTATAAAATGATTCGAAAAAGGGAGATGTGAGGGTGGCTTAGGGAGGATGTCCATGCAGAGTTTGCACTCTGCTACACGTTCTTACCAAATCTTACCTGGGTCCGAAGTATGCCATTATAATGACAGCGATACTCAACTCTCATTACATTGCCACTGTGATTTTTCTGTAGGTACTAAAATCTGTTAGCAGAATGCAAAACTACCAAAACCATCCAACGGACATGCCATCGACACAACACTGGGACAATTTTCATTTTGCAGACTTCGGGCTCTGTCCGGCTCTGGCTCCGTATAGTAAGATTTGCGAGAAAAACACATAATGTCCGTTGGAGCGCTATCACATGCGCTAGGAAAATGTGTTTTTTCTCTAATTTATGTCAAACGGTTTTACAGACGCATCACGATCGCACGAAGCTGCGTCGACGAACGCGTCTGTCAAATAGACCGTTTGACATAGTTTGTATAAGAATAGGGTCGAAATTCATATTGATAGGCACCGAACAAAAACGCACGCACGGACGTTACGTGTATTTTTCCCCTTAGTAAGACATTTTAGATCAAGCCTTATTGCTGTCCATAATTAGGTGGCAGACTTTACTCAGCCAGTTAGAGGCGTAGCGTAGGTTTATCTACTGGTATAGGTAGGTAGTGATTGAAAATCTTTGTCACCATGTAGTCATCAGGGTTCATTGAGTCGTTTGCCAATTCTATTCAGCGATAAACCAAATGAAAAAAATACTATGCCGTCTTTGATCATAATTGCTTTTTTAAAGCAAGATCACATACCTACCTACTGTAAGAGAATGTTTCCCAGAATCGACACTCAAGGGCCATTATCTAATCTGTCATCTTGCCTTGACGCAAGTGTCAGCAGGAATGACGCCATTGGTCGATTGTGGGAGATTTTGACAGCTAAGGTTACAACTGACCAATCATAGGACTTGAAAACATAGAAGGTGATTTGAAAGTTATAGGTGGGATTGCAAAGGGCATGGTCTAAATTGTTCCTATGGTCACTCATTAATTCATAATATTGTATGTCGTGTGGTGCCGGCTTAAAATAGCATCACCCCGTATCTTTCCCGTGGCTTTTGTCGTAAAAATCACGCCTATATCCCTTGCGGAATAGGCAGAGCGTAAACGGCTGTAAAAACATATATTTGCACTACGTCTGACAAAAGTTTGAGAGTCATTAGAAGACTGTTCATCGCCATAGTGACAGGTTGTCAGCCTGTCGCCTGAATTGCAATACAAATCAACTCTCAAATCCCCTAGTAGCTTCTTACGACACCTCGGGAAAGATGTGAGGTGATGCTATTCTAAACCGGCATCACACGGCCAAAACTCAGACTACGGACCGGTAATAATTAAGGGTCGTAGAACACATATCTATGGGGTCAATATTTGAAAACCGTTCTTCGGGTCCTTTGACTGGCGAATTTTTTATTTTCGTTTTATGGTTATTTTAATATTGCATAATTATTAAGACCTTAATTTGAAGTTATTAGTGAAAAATCACTTAAATCGAACCACACGTTTCGTCAAAATTCTATTTTGAAATTTGAGGTGCCAGTCAACAGGACATTTTGCGCCAGTCAAGGGACAAAATGAGCTGAAACTCTTAAAATTTGCTTTTAACTAACTAGAATTGAAATAAAAGACGCCGCTGCTAATCAGGCACACAACAGAGACACTACGAGGCTACCTGAAACATGACGAGCCAGCTTGAGATATGGCGCAGCCAGCGTAAGAGACCAATAGGCAGCCTGAGAGGCAAAGCAGTGAGCCAGAGAGACGATGTAATCATCCTGAGATATGACACGGCTAGCCTGCTACATGACACGGCCAGCCCGAGATACGATGTGGACAGCCTTAGAAATCACGCAGACAGCCACAGCCACGAAGCCATCAGTCTGAGACAAGACGCCAGCCCGAGTGGCCTGTACCTGTAATGCAACGCAGTCAGTCTGAATGAGTCATGACATGGTCAGCCTGAGATACGACGCGGTCAGTCTGAGACACGACGCGGCCAGCCTGAGGTAAGATGCGAACAGCTTGAGAAACGATGCAGCCAGCCTGAAACACAATAAAGTGCGCTTGTGATAAGAAGCAGCCATTTTGAGTGACTACTAGGCATCCTGTGACACAACGCAGTCAGTGAGACACAACGAGGCTAGCCTGAGACAAGAATTAGCCAGCCTGAGACATGAAGGAGACAGCTGAAACACAATGAAGTGTATAATGGCTGTAGGTTTTGTGCAAAACTAGAGCAATCAAATGCAGAAATTTCATCGTAATAATGCAGTGTATAGGCAGTCAGTTATACATGAAGAAACGTCTTGCTAGCAAGCACACGTGTAATTCTGTAACTATGGTGATTTGACTAAAGTTGTGCAGCTCTACATAGGTAAAAACCATACATTAGTAGGTACAAGGAGCATCAAAATGAAGCCAGCCCAAGTGACTACTAGGCTGTCTGAGACACGACGTAGTCAGTCTGAGAGACGATGCAATCAGCCTAAGACACGACGCGGCCAGCCAGAGACACGACGAAGTCAGCTTGAAAGACGACACATACAGCTTAAAAGACGATGCAATCAGCCCGAGACATAGCGCGGTCAGCCTGAGACATGACGCAATGAGCCTGAGACACGACGCAGTCAGTCTAATCTAAAGATACGACGTGGTCAGCCTAAGAGGCGATGTAATCAGATTAAGATATGATGATAACACTAGGCAGCCTGAGACATGACACAATAAACCTGAGACACAGCGTAGTCAGTCGGAAAGACGATGCAATGAGCCTGAAACACGACACAGCCAGCCTGAGATACGACGATGTCAGCTTAAAAGATGACACATTCACCCTGAGCACAAAGAAACTGTTGGGTTTTTCAGCTGTTGGGATTATGAACTATTGCTCAAATGAGTTGCTGATATTTTGGTGTTGGTATTGTGAGTGTTGGGATTATGGTTGTTGATATTAAGTATGTAGATCCTGAGAGACAATTCAATCAGCCTGAGACATAACGCAGCCAGCCTAAGCAACTAACCAAAAAGTTTGATGAGTGACTCAGACTATCAACACGGCAAACGGTGCTGCTCACCTCCTAGAAACCCTTAATATCCACGACCATTGGGCACCAGCAATATCCACAGAAACTGGGCTGACATGGGGTGGTGCTATTCATCTCTGTAGACACGCCACAAAACACGAAAGTATGCACAAAGAGTACAAAACCAATCAATTAAATAACATGTGTCCTTTGACTGGTAAGAAATGTCCATTGACTGGAGAAAATGCCAGTCAAATGGCGCCAGTCAAAGGACCGAATTTTATGTTTTTTGTGACTTATTCGTAAACCATTAAATATGATCAAAATTTGTAAACAAATCTTAAATCTCAATGAAATATGTGACATTATGTTCAAAGAATAATTTCTTTGTAATAACTCTTTCACTTAGAAAACATGCCCAGGAAAAGCACCTGACGCAAGTATAAAAATATGACCCGAAAACTGAAAACCTCCTATTTTATTTTGGGAGTGCCAAGGAGCCACCTGTTTCCTCTCCTGAGATGACGAAGAGTTCCTGGCAGAAGGAGGAAACAAGACCTAGCTAATAGTTCTCTTAGTTGCAACATACGAGTCGTTTAAGACCACGCGTTCAGAAAACACAAAAACGTGTGACCAACATAAAACGACAGTTTTATCGGTGAACACAGTTAAATATTGTACTATTTATAATTTATTACAAATCTACATTATATAAGGATTATTTTAATAGGTACAATATTCCATCATATCCAGCTAGATAAAATTCTACACGTGTTTGAATTTTGGAACAGCTAAGTGTGACACGCGAAGAACGCGTATTTTACCCCCGATTTCAGGTTTCAAATCAAGTTTTAGTTAAATATATTTTATATATTGTGGATAGAATTTAAGTTTCCAGATAGCCAAATAAACATTCTTTCATATGAAAATTAGTTAAACTCTGTAAGTCTTATAACTTTGAAACAATTAACGTGTGACCGCAAATTTTGACCTCTCAAAGATTCACCCTATGTTTAACATTGACCTAAACGGATGTGACGTTTCAATGTCAGGTCTGTTCGTAGTAAATTAATTGAACATATTTTGCTCAATAATAAAATGCAGCTCGATATAAATAAATCCACCTATCTTTTCTGTTATTGGTTAATTCGTTCGAGGAAAATAATTTTATTGGTTGTCATTACAATAATGGTAACCAATCATATACCTACTCATTGATTCTATTGGTTATATAGGTATATAGCAAAAGTAAGGAACAACGCACACCTAGGGTGCCTAGGGTTTAAACACGCGGGAAGTTTTCAGTAAAATAAAAGATCCATAGCAAACTTATGTATAGTACGGTACGGGTCCTTAGCTGGAAGTATGGTCCCATCTGGCAGAAATCATGAAACTTGGCATGTGTGTAGCTTACATGTGTAAGCTTCAGGAAAAGAAGGGAAGCAAGTTGGACCCCCCCTGCTTCCCCCCTTTGCCCCCCCTTTTATGTCCCAAATTTCAGTTATCTTTATTTTTCTCGGAAACGATTAAAGATAGGAAAAATTTGTCAAGGTAAGAAATATTCCTTATAAAATTGTCTACAAAACAACATTTCCTATGAGGGCATTTCCCTATCTGGAATGGTTTAGCGACAATTGAGAAATATACGTTTGCGGTTGGTAATCTTATTTTTGCATACAAAATCTATGAATTTGAAATTTTTCCAGCTACAAACATAACTTTGTAAAAATATTTAGGCTTCTGTAGGCTAGGTTTTTTTTTGAATATTTTCGAAAATAAAATATAGCTTTATAATTCGGGTGAGAATGTCTTTGAGTATGTGTTATTATCTAGTAAATATGTCTCAAGGTCATGAAGAAAACAGCGTTTGAATGAGAACGAAACATATTTTTTTCTTATTTCACTTAATATTTTTATATTTTTGTATGAAATGTACCAAAGAGCGTTCCAGAAATGAATACTCCGTCTTTGATATATTCGAAAATTATACTCAATTTCTCGTGTCACATTTATTTAAGGAGTCAGAAGTCCTCAAGTTCAGCTCGGAAAAAATGAACTTTGCCCCCCTCTCCCCATCCCCACAGGCGTGATTGAAGTGTTGTCTCTGCGGGTTTCCTTTGAAGACTACCTAACAAACAAAAGCCAATAGCAAGTTTGAAAGAATATTCTATCACATGGTAGTTATGGCTAATTCAGAGCTGGAAATCACCTTCAAAAAAATTATGGGTTTTCCAGAAGCATAACTCGAAAAGTATAAGTCTTATCAACATCGACCTAAAAACAATTTTGTAGACAATTTTATAAGGAATATTTCTTACCTTGACAAATTTTTCCTATCTTTAATCGTTTCCGAGAAAAATAAAGATAAATGAAATTTGGGACATAAAAGGGGGGGAAAAGGGGGGAAGCAGGGGGGGTCCAACTTGCTTCCCTTCTTTTCCTGAAGCTTACACATGTAAGCTACACACATGCCAAGTTTCATGATTTCTGCCAGATGGGACCATACCTCCATACAAACTGCCAATTAAGAACTCGGACTATGTAGCTTTTTGTGGAATTTTCCAAATCCATCTACCCACCCACATAAGAAATCAACTCAACATGTTGGTTTTCCTTAGTATTTGTATGGAAACCAGTATAAAATAGTCCCGGATTTGATGGCGATATTACCAGGTCGTTCGATATACCACACATTACTATAACTACTTCTTATAACAGCCACAACAGTCCACTACCGGACATGGGCCTCCCAGGTATTTGTCATACTCACCACGCTTGGCTGGCGGATTGGCGAGCGCAGTGCAAGGTGTTGTATTTACAAAGAACGCTGCTGCTCATTCTTAATCGGTTTTTACGACAGCCATGGATAGATATGGGGTATGCTATTCTATTCCAGCAGCACACATTATGAAAGAACAAATAATTAGTTCATTTGACAAATACCAATTACCATAACTACCAGAGCACCATTATTTACTACAATAAATCAGCCACACTTGACAAGACAATGCAACACCATCAATAATGCGAGTAGCTACCGGCCATAGGTCGCAGACACTACATGGTGGGTTAAACCACCTGTGTGTCTACAGGATGTATAGACTCGGTTTCACAGAACTGTATAAGGGCTCTCAACAGACCAGCGACATTTGTTGCCTGTAGGTAGGCAAATTTTCGCTGGTCTGTATAAGCCCTAAACCCTTGAATGGTCCTTGCCTAAACATACTTAGGTACATCACGCGTATATCCCTTGCAGAGCGTAAACACATGTAAACATCTATAAAAAAACAGTTATTTTACCCCACTTCTGACAAAATTTGATAGTCACTCAGAAGACTGTGTTACATCATAGTGACAGGTTGTCAGGTTGTTGCAATACACATCAACTACCTTATTATAATCCTTAGCTATTCAACAAGAATTCGCTCATTTTCTGTTAAACGCTTGTTCTGTTGGCCACCATCTTTTTACTTGCCACTTCTTTATATTTTCCTGCGTTAATTCATATTTTGAGGGTTGTGTTGAATAAGTTGTGATTTTCCCATCATCCTGTAGGTATGTAGATGTAGGTACATACACCAATACGCCACACAAAAATGCCCTGATACTGATCTACTTTCTCGCTCTATTATAGTTCCGAGTCGTTAGTCAAAGTGGGCATTCGAATGATAATCGGCGAATGAGTGAGTGAGTGATTGATGAGTGCACGAAAATTGCGCTTGCGCCATCGTAGTGTGAGGTGACCTTTATATAAGGTTATTATTTTTGAGTTAGATTACTTAGGGCACATCTTATAGTGTCTCGACACACTACGATCAAAATTACGCGACGGAATACGGCGCAATTACGCCAACAATGTTATTTGTAGGTAGGTATTACGGATGACACACTTGAGCTGAAATGCCATCGCCCGATTTTGGCTCGAGGTAATTCGGCGTGATTTGTATGTAACTTCGGCGCTTATAGTGTGTCATCCCAACCAAAAACTGACGGAACGGAATTTAGCCGTCGAATTTCAATCGTAGTGTGTCTTGTTTCGCATCACAATGAGAAACTTTCTATGGATTCTCAAGTGTCCTAAAGAGGGCGCTAAGGAAACAGGTAATAACGTTTCTTTACACGGAAAGTCTGCAACATTTTATAAACTTTTGTGTTCATCTCACTCATGCCAGATGCTACTCTATACCTTGACGATATGATAGACACCAAATGATCACTCAATTATTTCACAGCTAACACAACAACGATCTCAAATCTAGACCACATTGCGTCACAGATCATGTGTGACAAGCTGAGATCATGACACGGATAATATCGGGTTATAATAATGCTCGTGATGTGGTGATTATAGTGTTGTTTTCGTCCATACTGTGAGACAGCTAAGGCATAACCTTAGAGTAAAAGAACAGATAGAGGGAACGGCGTAAATCGAAGAGAAGTAAATTAAACTGGTCTAAGAAAGTCAAGAATAATGTCGTATGTGGAAGTCAAGGAGAAGGCTCAAAAGAGAACAGATTGGATATAACTCCACCGAGAAGAGGCTCTTATGTTAATGTTAATGATGATGTTTAATTGCAAGAGCTTCTTCTTTACTTAACCTAATTGACAAACGACCCGATGCCTTATACCTAAGTCTGTATTAAAGGGGCCAGTTGCAGAAGTGCTTGCGTCCAAAACGGTACCTATAGTTCAAGAAGTCCCTTTAAGTCCAATATCACGACAGTTAAATTATGAACTTTACAACTAAGTAGTTACCTACTTAATCAAGTCAAGAAGAGGAAATAGTGCGATTTCTCCAATTGTGCCCTTCGTAGGTATAGATTTCTGGCTTCATTTTGTTTGTTCCTTGCTACCTTTAAGCTTCCCTCTATATCAAGGGCAGGACCGACAAGGACAATAAAGGAACATCCATAATTTCCATGCATGATATGATAGGTAATATTTAGTATTATGTTAGGTGCTGTGTGAAGCCAGCTTAGAATAGCATCACCCCAATTCTACCCGTGGATGTCGTAAAAAGCTACTAAGGGATGATTATTCAGGGAATGGGCAGCAGCGTTCACTGTGAATTAAACATCTTGCACTGCGCTCGCTAATCCGCCTGCCAAGCGTGGTGAGTATGGCAATACCTCCCAATACAGGGGAGGCCCATGTCCAGCAGTGGACTGTTGTGGCTGTAAAGGTAGGTAAGGTAAAGTATTATGTTAGGTACGGAAAAGAGCTAGCTAGACTATCAGAAATTAATATTCCACGGCCTAGCTAGACTAAATTATTATAGTACCAGTTGTTGGTACCAGTCATTATAGATTGATGAATATGGTAAACTGTCAAGATATCGGCACCAAAGGCAGTTGAATGTCAACCCTCAGTGTGTCTAGTGCTTTATTTATGGTGATTTTGAAACTAGATTGGTTCAAAAGAAAGTGATGACATAAGTGGTTGGCAATTGGTATTTATCTAATTATCTGGATCATAACTACAACTTACAAGTAGATTTTGTGTATTTTAAGACATTTCTTCTGTCAAACGTTCAGTTATTATATTAACTTTGACTTTGATGCGAGGCCTGTAAGTTGAGAGGTAGGTAAGCAATGGACCAATATCCATACTTTCGTGGGCATGATCCTTTATACCTATACCTACTTAAATCAAATGATTAACATCTAAAGCATACAATAGAGAATTTACAGAAGTATTTGTCGTAATTTTGCCTTCCGTCCGCACCGAACGCTGTTGACACTCGGTAAGTACTAGCCGATTTGAAACGGTTTGAGATCACGCGTAAACGACGTCGTGTAGATGTGTGTGTGAGCGTAGTGAGTGATGTTTCCTGGAAGCAGTCTCTCGGTATTGGGCGGCCATCAAATAAGTGATTGATTGATTATGTATGTGCAAATAACTAACGATTCGCTAATTAACCACATTATTATCGACCTGTCAAATATGCGAAAGTCAAGCTATCGATTATCTAGATCACCTAGGACATTTCTAGGCTATCTAGTTGATAATTATTGTTAAAATGCTGTCTAGAAGTATTAGATTATTCAGTTAAGTTCTATAGCGTAAAATTTTACTAGTGACCGATTGTAAAAACTTAGGAAAGTGTAAAGGAACATCTATCCCATGGAGGAGACCTAGGTAGAAATATGAAAAAAAATGCTTACGCTGGGCACAACAGCCCGTAACGATACGCGCAGTCTATATCCGTGTTACATATCTACCCATACTCGAAGCTTGAAACTATTTCCTGAAGTTGCTTAGACCTCCCATACAAAATTGTCTATCAGCTGATGAGTTACTATGGGAGGTCAATTTTCTTTTCACAATGGGTAGATACGACCTATGTTCCTTGGGGAAAGTTGTTCCCTTATTAACACCAGCTTGTTCTAAGGATTTGCTATCGGTCACTACACTAGTAAACACCCAGTAATACCTTAAGAGAACCTAAAGGCGTACTATCTGTATAAGTACTTGTCCCTACCTATTGCGGGTAGTATTGACTTACATTTACCCTACTGATTTGATTCAACTGTAGGTATCTCATTAAAACAGATGAGAGACCCTGACAGTACACTGTTTAGCTTCATTCTAGTTCTAGTTTTTAACAAAATTAAGTAAAGAAAGTGACAAAAAAGTGATAACCAAACTGAGAACTATCCTTCGTTGGTCCAGAACCAGTTAAGTTAGTAAATCTACCTAAGTTAAAAGCACAACTGATACAAAGTTTACTGAATGACTTTCGAACTTTTGTTAGACACGGTGTGAAAGGTCTACAGTCGTTGACGCTCTGCCTACACCGCTAGGGATATAGGCGTGATATATGCATGTATCTATTTATGTAGATGAAAGGAAAACTCACGTTTGTTATTGACCGCCGAACTTCAATTTGAACGTCAAACTCGTCGCAAGTATTGAGCCATCTGTAAAGGCGCCCTGCGGGCCGTCTCTCTATAATTTGTAATGTCACCCCATGATGATGTTCTTTGTTCCAGGATCTGCTGGAGAGGATCTTCAGGCTGTTCGACGTGGACCGCCAGGACTACCTGGTGCAGGAAGACTGGATCGAATTCCTCAAAGAACGATTGGCGTGAGTAGAAGCTGTGCGCTCCTTATGTTTTGTAGGACACCCAATCGACGAACGACTGGTTGGACCCTGATTAAAATATTCTGGATACCTAAGTCAATTTGCGTTTTTTTCTCTGTCTGTCGCGGTAGGTATCGCTAATTCCTTCTAAGCTACGCAACGGATTTATGCGGGTTTTTGTAATGACTAGAATAATTAGAATGGGGAAGGTTTATATTGTCGTGTTACCCAAGTTCCTAGAGGCACCGGCACTCAGGGAACCGAGGTAACCGCAGGTGTAACTTAGTAGCTAAGTAGGGTGGAGTGGTCTCGCTAGCACGAGTGCCTGTGGCCCCTGGGGGCGTGAGTGAGTAGGTGTGGGTAGAGTGTCCTGTGTGTAGGCGCCCTAACAAGCCTGGTACCCTCACGAGCAGCGGGGAACCGTGGCAGGAAAAGATAGTAAATAAAAGAGAGGGCTTTTATTAACTACAGATAATCAAAAGACCTCCTAGAACGGAAGAGGGCCTCAAAAGGTAGCGCGTGGCACTCATAGGTTATCCTCTTGGCACTCGCTGGGCACCCGTGGAGTGTAGGGCGCAGACCGAGGACTGGTTCAGAGGACTGGAGTCTTCGGCGCGGAGACCACGACGTAATGCGCTTCGGCAGACATAGTTGCAGACTTGCTGTATTAGATTTTCTTGTCAGTATTTGTACTCGTGAGTATTTGCTGAAGTCTTCAGTGGCTGATCAAGAACTGTCAGGTTGGCAGCTGACGGGGCTTTTATATGCTTGCTAGGTGTTCGAGAATGTTCCAGTCTTCATTCTGATTTCGAATTTCAAAACCTTGAGTTTTGTCAGTGGCCAGTCTTCTAGAAAGTTGCCAGTGTTGATGGTGGAGGTTTGTCGCCCTGATGATGTAGTGGTTTGTCCAGGCGACGAGGGCAGTCCTGTGGCTTCGGAGGGCTCGGAGGTCTCGTTTCCAGGAGGAGTGAAAGAGTGCCCGCGCGAGATAAATTTAGAATTAAGTACCAGGAGGTCAGAAATTAGAAAGAGGTAAAGGGCTATAGTATAATAACTTTTTAATAGAGAACTACGCGGCTCTATGGCCGTCAAAGGTGAGACGTTGACATTTTGTCAATAGTAGTAAATAAATATGTCGAATAAGAAAATTATTTACAGATTTGAAGAAAATTAAAGTGAAAAATAGCGCAATGCTATAATATGTATAGGTCATGCTTGGAAAATGATTTTTATCCATGGGAAAGTGAGTTGCAGCGGGTTAAACCCCTAACAGGCCGCTAGTAGGTATCAAACAAACGTATAAAACTAAGTAGGTGCCTAAATGAATCGCGCCCATTGTACAATTTGTTTTAATTTCTTTTTGTTGTACTCTTTTTCTTTTGTGCAATAAAGTATACCTATTATATTGTACCAGATAATCATTTATAGTAAGTATACCTAGTACATATGACCACACTTTTTATCAAAAAGTTTATTACAAATTTTATTGACCTTACTGAAATGGCGCCGGCGCATCGTGTGGTGCTGGCTTAAAATAGCATCACCCCAATCCCACCATCACCCCGTGGGTGTCGTAAAACCGACTAAAGGACATTCATCCAGGCACCACACGACTATCTAGACACACGGCAGTGTGTCCGCCAAGTTCGAGCAAAGAACCGACACACCGGCCGTGGGTTATATATATTACACGAACCATTTCGGGCCAAGTTCGACCTACCTATAACTCAAAATCTATTTTATCTACGCATATGAAATTTCTAGTATCTGTCGAGATCTACATACTTATCTAAAATACAAAATTTCATTAATGTACCTATTGTAGGTCTTGAGATATTGACGTCAGAAAATCGCTATTTTTACTATACACTCACTGACTCACTCACTCTCTCTCTCCACTCATCAAAAACCTAGACCACTTCCAATGGTCGTATTGAGTTAAAATTTGGCATGGAGGTAGGTCTTTAGGTCAAGGTAAAGGAAAAAATCTGAAAATGGCCAAGTGTGAGTCGGTTATAAAAATAATGAAGGTGTAAATTCATACCCCTAAGGAACTAAAACAAAAAATTTATCTATATCTTCCAATGGTCGTACAGACCTAAAATTCGTTACGAAGGTTTGTAATTTAGTCAAAATAAAGTAAAAATTGCTGTACCTAATTGCTATGCCGTGTGATGCCGGCTTAGAATAGCATCACCCCAATTCTACCCGTGGGTGTCGTAAAAAGCGACTAAGGGATACTCATCCAGGGAATCCTCGCCAATCCGCCTGCCAAGCGTGGTGAGTATGGTAATACCCCCCGATAGGGGGAGGCCCATGTCCAGCAGTGGACTGTTGTAGATGTTATGTTAAGTAAAAATTGAATATATCCGGCTACGTACATTATACCGCCCTGACTTGGCAAGCTTATCAGTAAATAGAAAACGTGTAAAAAAAAACCAAGATATTGAATGGGCAATGCGCTCTAGCGTGTCAGTCGTACAAGACAGCATACAAAATGACAAAACAAAAAAGTTTCCTTTGCCACGCAAACGTAGAAAAATTTCATAAAAAAAACTAGTCCATTTCTTTGTAAGAAGCATAGTCCATACAGTCCATATTCAAAAATCTGAAAATTTGTATAAATGAGACATTTCCTTAACTAACTTAATCATAAGAAAAAAAGAAAATAAACCTTACAAAATAATGAATCCCACCAAAACATAAATGTGACAGGCTGCCAAGTTCGATAATATTGGAATGCTTCGCCTATAAAAGAAGTGAGATCTAAATAAGTACCAAGTTCCATACACAGACCTCAGTTAAAAATAGTTACAGGAATGCACACTTGATTTTTCGCAGTTTGGAAATATGCACACTTGATTTTCCGCAGTTTGGAAAGTAGATTCTTATTTCCAAACTGCGAAAAATCAAGTGTGCATTCCTGTAACTATTTTTAACTGAGGTCTGTGTATGGAACTTGGTACTTATTTAGATCTCACTTCTTTTCATTCCAATATTATCGAACTTGGCAGCCTGTCACATTTATGTTTTGGGTGGGATTGTTCTTACCTTATCTTTTCTTTTCAGAGAAGAGAAGCAGCTAGAATTCGTGGAGCAGGTTGAGAGCGTGGCTTACGTTCTTTGCGGAGGCGGAGAGATTACTCTGGACGTTTTCCAGCACATTCTACAGAACAAAGTGGTAAGTTAGTACCTACTTAAAAATATATAAACTTTTTGGTTACAAAGGAAGCAAGTGGAAAAAAATTCACGCCACCGATGGGATCCGAACCCACGTCTTCTGACAAACCGGGTCTGACCGCTACACCACGGTAGGCTCTAACCCAGTCGGTGAAATTGTGAACCACTTCAAAAGATACTCTGATCTGGAGAAGAGACTTGGCTCTAGAAATTATAAAATGCTTCTTTAAAAGGGTCACATGTCGAGAATAAAGTCTTGCTACTAGAAATGAGACTCGGTTCTAGAAAAGCGATTTGGTTCTTGAAAAGAGATTTAGTTGCATATAAGAGAATCTAGAATACCTACGTGGATCAGGTTGAGAGCATAGCTTCTATGCTGTGTGGCAGTAGAGAGATTACTCTGGACATTTTCCAGCACATTCTACAGAACAAAGTGGTGAGTTGGTTCTTCAAAAGAGACTTGGGTCTGGAGAAAATTCTTGGGTCTTTAAAAAGGTCTTAGTTCAAAAAAGTAGACTTAGTTCTAGAAAATAGATTCTGTTCCATCCAGGACTCAGGCTTGGTTTTAGAGTAGAGATGCAAAAAGAAAACTCTAATACCCAAAGTGTTCATTCAGCCTTTAGATTAACTCTCCTAAGTTAATCAGAAACTGTAAGTGAGCCAGTGCATCTAACTCCAATCTATGGCTCATCTATTGCCCGACTCTTACAAAGCACAAAGCAGAATTTGAAAATGAACAGAGGTAGTCAATGCTCATACTCTGCATTTCTTCTCATTTCCAGGTCACGAACAAACTCTTCAAAGTAGTAGACAAGGACTCCGACGGCTACGTCACAGCTGAGGAGATTATGGAATTTCTTTCCACAGTCACCAGCTCCAGGTAAGGGATTTGGAAATTAACATTTTTAGGGTATTTTCAGTCATCAGCGTAAAGACCCTTGGTCACAAGACTTTACTTGGCGAAGAGTTTCACTTTTCCCAGCGTTCGAAAATCAATATAGGTATGGGTTTCGCCTATGTCTGTAAGTCAGACCAGAGAAGTCATCATGCGCGAGGATGACCTCTTCTTTGGTTTGTGGCAAACCCTTGTTTTCATGTTAAACTGGGATTGCTTCTGCAAAGGTACAAATTCTTCAAATCGGCCAAGTTCTGAAACCACCTGGTCCAAATCTTCAAATCTTGCAAATTAATGCATCATTAATGCAAATCAGATAATTTTGTTAAAATACTTTCAGGTCAAGAGCTGGCTTCGACAGGCACAGCGTGGATTGGTTAGAAGACCTGTTCAGAAGAACTGTGGGAGACCAGCAGGAGATCACCAGAGAACAGTTCCAGAGGATTGTCGTATCCAAGAACGTAAGAATATCTACATATCTTTTTATACACATACATATACACCCTAGGCTTTTATCCGTTGTGACATAAGCAGAGCGCAAAAGGACGAAAAAATACGATCGTAGTCGCTATTTCTGACAATATCAGCGGCTTGTTTCAGAAAAAAATTGTATCGCTATAGTAACAGGTTCCTAAAACTGTAACAAGTAGGTACACAGGAAACCATCAAGCCCCTTAGTCATCTCTGATTATATCTAATGGAAAGCAATGGGTTAATAGTCTAAGCTGGGAAGACCAGGCAAGACATTGGAGACACTTTTCTAGAAAGACTTTCTTTCTA
Source organism: Phthorimaea operculella (assembly GCA_024500475.1). Taxonomy (NCBI): domain Eukaryota; kingdom Metazoa; phylum Arthropoda; class Insecta; order Lepidoptera; family Gelechiidae; genus Phthorimaea; species Phthorimaea operculella. The sequence goes on from JANFCV010000293.1 coordinate 210,973, forward strand.
CTACCTATTTACAACTTAGTCCTCCTTCTAATCATCCTATCGCTTTTTTTCCATAGCCCTTCTTCACAGAGCGAGTGTTCCAGATCTTCGACGAGGATGATTCAGGCACCATCTCCTTGCAAGAGTTTATCGCGGCTGTCCACCGGTTTGCTGGTCAGACGCCTGATGATAAGCTGCGGTTCCTCTTCAAGGTTTACGACTTGGATGGTGAGAGTCTGATTTGCAATTACTCATTTCTTTTTAGTTCAGGTAGGGCCTTTATATTGGCTGGGCTTATAGACAAGTCTTATGATGCCCTTATTTTTGAGGTTAAACCCTAATACTCTAGAAAAGCCATAAAAATAAGAATTTTGAACTTTAAATGAGGGTCGTAAAGTTCAAAAGCACTGGTACAGACGATGTATCACCGGGGAGATAGCAATCATGGTCTGAAAATTGCTAGAAATGGTCTTCTTAGAAGACTTGCATGGATTATGGCTGCAGAGCAATCTCTAGCAGGCTGTTAAGAGATGAAAACTCTTGACATAGTCAATAACCAATTCTTGTCACTGGCCAAAACCGGTCACATGAAAAAATATAGGTACGGGGTATAAGGGACGGTGTACCGAAAACTTTGCAGGCGTGCTCAGACCAAGAAACTGAACAACTTTACCCATGGAACGTATGTTGGTAAACGAAACAAAATTTTTGACTTCGCATACAAAGTATGGGAGGTAGGAAAATATTTTTCGTTTGCCACCATTGGCTCCATAGTAAACGTTGTTCAGTTTCATGGTCTTATAACGCCTGCAAAGTTTTCGGTACACCGTCCCTAACACCCTGTATAAGTACCTATCTATGTTTGTCCTATTATTTCCAGGTGACGGCCTGATCCAGCATAGAGAGCTCCAGCACGTAATGCGAGCATGCATGGAAGAGAACGGCATGCAGTTCAGCGACGATCAGCTGTTGGAGCTGACCAGCGCCATGTTTGAAGACGCTGACGCGGAGAGGCGGGGGGCTATCACGTATGAGGCGCTGAAGAAACAGCTGAATAACCATGGGGGTCTGCTGGAGAACTTGTCTATCAGGTAAGACCATAGAAATCGCATCAGCTGACCATGGAAAAGTACGGCATGCAGTTCAGCGATGATCAGCTGTTGGAGCTGACCAGCGCCATGTTTGAAGACGCTGACGCGGAGAGGCGCGGCGCTATCACGTATGAGGCGCTGAAGAAACAGCTGAATAACCATGGGGGGCTGCTGGAGAATTTGTCTATCAGGTAAGACCATAGAAATCGCATCAGCTGACCTTGGACGGGCGGCTACATATCAATAGATAGGCCACAAATTTTTTGCAAGTATTGCATAATTGTGACAAGCATGACTCAAAAAAGCCCTTAGCACGTGTGCACCGTTTTCGTGCAGTTCTGGGTTCAGCTAGAATAGAATCACGTCACCCACTTTCTACCTTCTGAAGACGGCTAAGGGTTAGGTTAACCCAGGGTAAGCGCCACAGCGTTCTCTTTGATTGAACTGACCATGTTGAAGTCGAGGCTTATAGAGTCTCGACGTACCAATAATGTGGTCATCAATCTGCCTGCCAAGCGTGTTAGCAACAAGCTCCAAAATTCAAGAGGAAACTTATACCTATCAGACTGTTGAAACTGTCACATGTCACTATAAACTTGGTTTTTGTTATGATAGTATATCATCCATCAGCCTACGTCTACCCACTGCAGAATATAGACTTTTTTAATATTCCACAACTCTTTCCAAGTAACCAAATTTTTCTCCTCCGCAGCATAGACCGGTGGCTGGTGCCTCCAAAGCCGGACCCCGAGCCAACCTCTTTCCTCCAAAGACTCAGCAAACTCAAGCCCTACCAGCTGTCTCTACCCTACTTCAGGAACAACTACGTCTTCTTGGTGTACCTGGCCATCTTTTTCTTGGTGAACATTGGACTGTTCGTATCCAGATGTATTCAGTATCGGGAGTACAATGGGTTCGTCATTTTGGCGAGAGGGTGTGGTAAGTAAAAAAATTATTATAAGACGTACCTACTTAGGAGATCCACTTTGATTGTGCCACTTCGCGGATCTGTAGAATATAACTAACGTAATCGTCGAGATAAATGTTACTAGTTTAAGATGCACTGGTTTCATAGTCTGCATTTAGAGCTTTATTTCAAATTGGTATAGCATCACAATACCTACAATACAAAATACTTTAAATGCACAAAACACAAAATTGGCATGATGTACAGTAAAAGAAAAATTCAGTAGCTAAAGCATCACCTCATTATCTCTTTCCTTCAACGCCGAAAAGGTGAGGGTAAAATCCAGGGAATAGGCTATAGCATTGCGCTCAAGAAACCAGTCTCCTAAAAGTGGTGAGACCCTGACAAACAGCCCCCAAACACTCTTGTCTACCAATTACCTAGTATGCCTGTTCATGTGACCTGAATTTATTTCCCCTTCCAAATTCCAGGGCAATGCCTGAACTTCAACTGCGCATGGGTGCTAGTGCTGATGCTGCGAGGCTGCCTGACCTGGCTGCGAGCGCGAGGGCTGAGCTCCGTCCTCCCTCTGGACCACCACATCTATCTCCACAAGTTGACTGGAGTGGTGATCGTCGTGTTCAGCGTTGTGCACACTTTCATGCATCTTTGTAATTTCAGTAAGTGTCAAGTGGCTTTCCTACCTATTGATTCTTCTCTTCTATTTGTGTCAATGGCATAATGTGCATCCTACGACCGAAATTACGCAACGGAATGTTATTTGCAACGGATGACACCGTTCAGGCGCAATTTCGTGGCCGAATATCGGTCTGAAATAATTCGACATGATTTGTAGAAATGTCATTTCGGCGCTTATAGTGTGTCATCCCCGACCGAAAACGCCGAAAACTGGGCCCCAAGTCTGCTAATTTTTAGCCATTGTAATGCCAGCGAGACTCAACTGTCATTCTACTGCCACTGTGATTTTCCATACTAAAAACTGTTAGCAGACTACGAAATGGCCGAAACCATCCAACTGAGATTCCATCGAGACTCGACTGAAACGATTTTCATTTAGCGGACTCGGGGCCCAGATGGCACGAAATTCAGCCGCCGAATTTCGGTCGTAGTTTGCTATACCTACACTTAGTCATGATCTCAAGAAACCAACGTAACCTTCTCTTCACAGGTCTCCTAGTAGTCAACGACCCGGTTCTCAACAAAGACAACTTCACCATCTCCGAGTGGCTGCTCACGGAACGGCCTGGTCTCTTCGGGTTGAAGCCGGGGTGCGCCAATCCCACTGGCATCGCGCTGGTGGTCATACTCGCTGTTATGTACATCTGCAGCCAGCCTTTCATCAGGAGGGGAGGGAGTTTTGAAGTAAGTCATTATTTTGAGTAGGTGCATAATATGCCTATTTTATCTACCTACGATTAATATCCTGTACCGGCTTATCTACGTATAAAGTGTATACCCAAAACCTGAACTCTCACTCTCTTTCTCTCTCTTCGTGTGGGACAGACACCGAGTCGGCCAGAGTTCCCAATTTCCCATCTTTACACTCTCGTGGTCATCGTTTTAACGGTGAGTTGGTCCTTGGTTTTAGTGTTGGCCACGACAGCCAGAATTAGGTCCTGTCCTGGTATATTCATAGACTAGTGGAACACAGCAAGCTGGCCGTTGACTTGAAATCAGAAGTTTCCGCCTATTTAACTTTTACCATGGCCATTCTTATACGGGGTGTAAGGGACGGTCGTGTAACGAAAACTTTGCAGGCGTGCTTAGAACATGAAACTGAACAACTTTCTCCATGGAACTTATGGTAGTAAACGAAAATAACATTTTGACTTCCCATACAAAGTCAGTCAGCTGATCGTGAATTTGGGATGGGAGGTCGGATTTTTTTTATCTTTTCCCACCATAGTAAAAGTTGTTCAGTTTCATGGTCTGATAATGCCTGCAAAGTTTTCGGTACACCGTCCCTTACACCCTGTAGTCTGACCAGCCCAGAAAACCAATACTCGTAGAATTACAGACTCGAATACCTAATCTTCTGATCTACTGGACGCACCTGCTGCCATTCTGGCTGCTGGTGGTCTTGAATCTTATGTTCTGGAAAATTATGAACCAAGAAATCCAATAGCAATAGATAGTCCAACACCTGATTTCCTTCTCCTTCCAGGTGTTCTACTACCCAATAGCAATAGATAGTGCAGAAACTGATTTGAAACACACGCGACAGCCGATGTGGCGTAGTGGTTAGCATGCCTGCCTGTTACGCAAAGGTTCCGGGTTCAATTCCCGGTGGGGTCACTCACAGTGATATTGATCACTTTATGAATTTGATCCCAGTCTGGTCATTGCAGGCTGAACCACCTGATTGTCCGCAAGTAAGATGGTTCCATGCTTCGAATGGGCACGTTAAGCCGTCGGTCCCGGTTGCTGTCTATGATGGCGGTCGTTACACAACCATGTCAGAGGCCTGCTACTTGCAGTAGGCGGTTGAAAAACTCTGACACCAGGGTTCATCGGGTCGTTGAACGACTCGGTGTCCCACACGAAAAGAAAGAAAGAAGAAGACCTGATTTCCTTCTTCTTCCAGGTGTTCTACTGGACGCACCTACTGTACGTGCCGTTTTGGCTGCTGGTGATCTTCCACGCGCCCAACTTCTGGAAGTGGTTCGTCCTGCCCGGCAGCCTCTACGTCGCCGAGAGGATCATCAGGATTATTTGGATGAAGTATGGCTACCATATACGTATAACATCCATCATTGACAGATACATCAGTCTAGCGCCGCTCAAATGCTTCCCTTGGTTTGTCCTCGCATTACCTTGGTCATACTGTGGGTATGGTGAAAACACATCACCGTAGTATGTAGATATTCCGTCGTGGTGAAAGGCGCTGCTGGCCATAGCCACAGCAGGCAGCGCATAAACTGAACACTGAAACGATTTTGACCTACTCATCCATGATCATGATACTCGGAATCCTCGAAAATATTTACCATACCTAAATTGAGGGTTAAATCTCGTAATATTTCACAATCATTCACTGTATTTTAACTTTCATACTTCCAGATCAGAGCACGGCAAGACCTACATCTCGTCAGGCATCCTCCTGCCGTCCAGGGTCACCCACCTGGTCATCCGTCGTCCGCCACACTTCGAGTTCCGAGCCGGGGACTACGTCTTCGTCAATATACCTGATATCGCCACTTACGAGTGGCATCCGTTTACCATCAGCAGTGCTCCTGATCAGGAAGGTATGGATTCTTCTTCTTTACGAGTCGTCCAACGACCCGACGAATCCTGGTGTCAGAGTTTTCCAACCGCCTTCTGCAAGTAGCAGGCCTCTGGTTGTGTACCGACCGCTATCTAAGTAAGTAATCATAGACAGCAACCGAGACCGATGGCTTAACGTGGTCTGCGAACCACGGAACCATCTTGCTTTTCGGACTATCAGGTGGTTCAGCCTGCAATGTCCTAACCAGACTGAGACGGAGCACGGCAAGACTTCTCGTCAGGCATCCTCCTGCCCTCGAGAGTCACACACCTGGTCATCCGTCGTCCGCCACACTTCGAGTTCCGAGCCGGAGACTACGTCTTCGTCAATATACCTGATATCGCTACTTACGAGTGGCATCCGTTTACCATCAGCAGTGCTCCTGATCAGGAAGGTATGGTTCCTTTTTATTCTTACTTAAGAAAGAAGTAGACAAATCCTACTAATATTATAAAGGCGGATGTTTGTGTGTGTGTTTGTTACGACATCACGCTAAAACGGCTGATTAGATTGACATGAAATTTTGCACAAATATAGAAGAGTATCTAGAATAACACATAGGCTACTTTTTACCACGGGAAAATCTACGGGATCACGCATATTCCAATATTTTTGCAAAGGTGGCGTGACCGCGCCGATTCACGTTTTAAACGTTCTCGCCGAAAACTAACAGCGACTTCTCTTGGCGAGTAATGCTTTTTTCCCGCCGAATAATAGGTTGCAGCGGGTGAAACCGCTGACGGGCAGCTAGTACTGTAATAAATTTAAAACATTATCAATATACCTGACATCGCCACTTACGAGTGGCATCCGTTTACCATCAGCAGCGCTCCGGATCAGGAAGGTATGGTTCCCTTTTTTTGCTTTCTTCGAGTGGGACACCGATTCTTCCAACGAACCCTAACTAACTCCGCTGACTTAGCGACCCAAGAGGATCTTGGCCTCCGAGACGATGAAATCTGGTGACAAAGTTTTTCAATCACCTACTACAAGTAGCAGGCTTCTGACATGGTTGGGTAACGACCACGGTCTAAGTAATAATAAACCTCATAGATAGCAACCGGGACCGACGGCTTAACGTGCCCATCCGAACCACGGAACCATCTTGCTTTTCGGACTATCAGGTGGTTCAGCCTGCAATGTCCTAACCAGACTGAGACGGAGCACGGCAAGACCTACATCTCGTCAGGCATCCTCCTACCCTCCAGGGTCACACACCTGGTCATCCGTCGCCCGCCACACTTCGAGTTCAGAGCCGGGGACTACGTCTTCGTCAACATACCTGACATCGCCACTTACGAGTGGCATCCGTTTACCATCAGCAGCGCACCTGATCAGGAAGGTATGGTTCCTTTTATTTCTTTCTTCGAGTGGGACACCGATTCTTCCAACGAACCCTAACTAACTCCGCTGACTCAGCGACCCAAAGAGGATCTTGGCCTCCGAGACGATGAACTCTGGTGTCAAAGTTTTCAATCGCCTTCTACAAGTAGCAGGCCTCTGACATGGTTGGGTAACGACCACGGTCTAAGTAATCATACACCTCATAGACAGCAACCGGGACCGACGGCTTAACGTGCCCATCCGAAGCAAACCATCTTGCTTTTCGGACTATCAGGTGGTTTAGCCTGCAATGTCTTAACCAGACTGGGAAATTCGCAAAGTGATAAATTTATCACTTTGTGAATTTGCACGTGAATTTGTTCCTAGCCCGGTTAGTACACCTTGTAAATGACCCCACCGGGAATTGAACCCGGAACCTTCTATTTTGCAGGCAGTCGTACTAACCACTGCTTGGTAATATTAGCCCGATAGGAGTTGGATCCGACCCTTACTACATTATTACTTGATTATGGTAGTTTATTTCCTGTTATACTTAGCCAATAGGTAAGCCCAAGACCACACAACTTCAAACAAGCAGATGTATTAAAAAACAAAAACCCGTCTGCGGTAATTTCAAAGTAGTATTTTGCGATAAAAATCCGCCTCTCTCTCTCTCTCTCTCTTTTCGTGTGGGACACCGAGTCGTTCAACGACCCGATGAACCCTGGTGTCAGAGTTTTTCAACCGCCTACTGCAAGCAGCAGGCCTCTGACATGGTTGTGTAACGACCGCCATCATAGACAGCAACCGGGACCGACGGCTTAACGTGCCCATCCGAAGCACGGAACCATCTTACTTGCGGACAATCAGGTGGTTCAGCCTGCAATGTCCTAACCAGACTGGGAACAAATTCACAAAGTGATAAATATCAACTTTGTGAATGACCCCACCGGGAATTGAACCCGGAACCTTTGCGTGGCAGGCAGGCATACTAACCACTGCGCCACATCGGCTGTCAAAATCCGCCATCTTGAATTTATGAATTTTTATTAAAGCCAGTGTCACTCGCGCTGCTAAGACGAATCTAGCGACACCTCACATGTCAAAATCCAACTATCCGTTTGGGCTGTAGCCCGTGAAAAAGAATTTTCTTGTCCACATACATACATACATACAAGAAACATACATACATATTCTTGAAAAACATAACCCTCCTGTGACAGTCAGGTAACATGATACTGGCTGATACCATAAAACCAATAAAAAGAAAACATGACACATTTACTTTTCCATAGCAAATGGCTTTTGCAAGCATTTTTTGTGCAATTTCGACCAGTATTGCACCGATTTCATATGAAAACTTTTTTGCTGCAGACTGTATTTCAAAATGGACGAGCTGGCCGTTGCCATAAAGTTAAAGAAAAAGAAAATAAATTGTTGTAGGGTCAGCTCACATCTAGCACGCTTTGGCGCAAACCTTTGCGTGTATACCTATAAATTAAAAGTGGAATTCTTAACTAAAATCAATTCCATAATGGTCTGATCGTAAAGCAGCTCGCCTTTTGCTCATGACAGCCATTATCGACTTTATTTCATTTAAAATACCGTGCATTTTTATTGATTCCTGAAAAAGTTTGCGCCGAATGGCGCTAAATATGCATAGACCTCTACTTTACTTTTTAATCGCAAATGGTTTCGGCCAATATCTTTGCCAATATTTATGAAGCATATTAAATTGAAATCTCTTTGCTTGCTTTGCTATTGGAAAACCATACCTACTTTTTTGTCATCTCTGATGTAGGCTGAGGAACAACTTTACAATTTAAAACTTAAAAGCACGCCTGCTTTTGTGGCAAGCAATTTTCCTATACAAAACATAGCCTATGAGAATCGGGATAATGTAAGGATTCTTCTCACACAATTCCCAATCATATCTGTGCAGGCAGTGGTTAAAGAGTAACATTGCTAGAAACGCACATACTTGTACATACATACATACATACATGAACCCTAAAAACACTCCTTTATTAGGGTTTCGTAGTCTACTAGAAACCCTTATAGTTTCGGTAAGTCTGTCTGTCTGTCTGTCTGTCTGTATGCCGCGCCCTCATAACTTCGTCAGTTTTAGAGATATCGACATCAAATGATCCCGGACCTAAAGTATGGAAAAAGTGGTTTCAGTTAAATCGGATGAAATTTTGGTATGTTATAGGTTTCGATCATCTGAACAAAAGATTATATGGGATCAAAGTCCTAGGTCTAATGGTTTTCGAAATAATAGCGTTATTTCGTTTTAATCATTACTTACACGGTTGCACCTCTCTACCCCGCGCGGAGTGTTATACGAAGTGCGGCGGTACTCTAGACCGACGCACTGATGTGCGACAGTACTTTAGCCCGACGGATTGAAGTGCGAAAGTACTTTTGCGCGACGCACAATAGTGCGAAAGTTCTCTAGCCCGACATACACTGGTGCGATATTGCTAAAGTGCGAATAATCTTGACTGTGACAGGATGGGGCATTGTGGAACAGGGTGGGGCAAAGTTGGATAGGGTGGGGCAAGGTCAGACAGAATGCGGTAAGGTGGGACAGGGTGGGGCAACGTGGGGTAAGGTGGGGCATGGTGGGGCAAGGTGGGACAATATGGGGAAAGGTGGGGCAGGATGGGTCAATGTGGGTGAGGGTGGGGCAAGCAAGGTGTCGCGTTGTTAATCTTGCCTCACCCTGACCCACCTTGCCTCACCATGCCTTACCTTGTCCCACTATGCCTCACCATGCCCCACCTTGTCCCACCTTGCCCCACCATTGTCCCTCCATACTCCATCCGGCCCCACCTTGTCCCACCTTGCCCCATCCTGTCCCACCTTGACGCACCCTGGCCCACCTTTTCTGACTCTACTCCACCTTACCACACCTATTACTTGCTACTTGGGGCCACCTCTTTTTGCTGCGAATTAGTTTATCTGACGCACTGGACAGTTTGCGAATTAGACACAATGCGCCCAAGTGAAGAACTGAACTTTTTACTTTTTACAACACTATGCAACAGGCCCTTTGCATTGCGTACGCAGCTGATATCCGTAGCCCGGCGTGACAGGGGTGCATGAACGTGATCACGTGCGTGATTACGTGCACTAGCTATACAGCATACGCAGGTGGTCTGTCCTGCCCTCATGAAATAATTAAACGTTATTATTTCGAAAACCATTAACGAGTTTGGTATGACAGTACAGGGTGGGGCAAGATGGGACAAAGTGGGGCAAGGTGGGACAAAATGGGACAGGGTGGGACAAGGTGGGACATGGTGGGGCAAGTTGGGGCAAGGTGGGTCAATGTAAGGCAAGATCAACAACGCGGCACCTTGTCCCACCCTGTCACACGTTGACCCATGATGCCCCACCATTCCCCACCATGCCTCACCCTGTTCCACCTTGCCCTACCATGCCACACCTTGCCCCACCCTGTATAATCATGCCCACACCCTGTCCCACCTTACCCCACCCTGTCCGACCTTGCCCCACCCTGTCACAGTCAAGGTTATTCGGACTTTAGCAATATCGCACTAGCGTACGTCGGGCTAGAGTATTTTCGCACTTCAGTCCCTCGGGCTAGAGTACTGTCGCACATCATTGCGCTGTCTAGACTACCTTTTCGCACTTCTGTCCGGCGCACTTGCGTGTGTCGCACTTCGGTATAACACTCCGCGCGGGGTGGAGTGGTGCAACCGCGTAAGTAATGATTAAAACGAAATAACGCTATTATTTTGAAAACCATTAGACCTAGGAGTTTGGTCCCATATAATTTTTTGTTCAGATGATCAAAACCTATAACATACCAAAATTTCATCCGATTTAACTGAAACCACTTTTTCCATACTTTAGGTCCGGGATCAGGTGTGAAGATAGATTGTGTTGACCCAAATTTAGAAATGTTGCGAAAGAAATATTTTTATTGTTTTTTGGACCCCCTTCCCATACATACATGTGAAAGGGGCGCAGAAAAAAATTTTTCTCCAGTAATATTGAGTAGGGTATCGTTGAATAGGTCTTTTAAAACTAAGGGGAGGTTTCTTTGACACAAAGTCTCTAAAATGTTTCTGTCTCGAGATAATTGCTTTGAAAAAGGGCGTTTTTAAGCCATAATTTGTTCCAGCTGTAACTTCTAAAGTATGCAAGCTAAAAATTTGAAAAAAATATGGAATATAGTTCTTAATATGAAGTTACCATGAAAACTATAACGAATACTGTACCACTTAAGATTATGGATATCTTAAAGTTTTTCAATTTGCGGTTGGTAATCATACAGCTGCAAACAATCCAGCAACAAAATTAACTTTGTAACGCTGAAAGACCTGCCTGATATTTAAACGTTGACTACGAAACCCTACTTGTGAGCGTGTCTGACACGCTCTTGGCCGCTTTTTTGGTTGGGCAGTCATGTAAAAAGAGCACTGATCCGCCAACAAGCTTATGGAATATCAAACAGGCTATTTGGGGCTACACTTCAAATTCTGGACCTTACAAAACTTTGACTAGGGACTAGTGTAGCGGACAAACTATGAAGTGGTCCAAGCGGTGTGGTGCCGTTGTAAAATTAGATCGATAAATCCGGCCTTTTCCACATTATTACTTGATATGGTGGTTTATTTCCATTGTTAAGTATAGGTAGGTAATAACCCTAAGACCATTAAGGCGAAATCAATCCCAAAAAGAAAGTCCCTTTCCTTTTCGCTGCGTTAGAGAGAAACAGACGATGACGCTTCAATCGAGAAATCTGAACATTTTTTGTAATATAAAATGATACAATATAGACATATTTGAAAATGTAAGCCCATAGATTTATTATAAATTCAAAAAGGAAGAAGAGGACACAAAATAAAATAATAAATATTGAATAATAATGAAATCGTTCAGGTTTTCAGACAAAAAAACGGAAATTTCGAGCTTACTTTACGATTTTTTTCTATCGAGGTAACTTTATCAAATCGTGTTTTGGGTCCCATAGTTTCGTAGATCTTGAAATAGTCATAAAAATAATTACATATTATTTTATGGAAATTTCAAAAAATGGCATCGATAATTCCAAACGTGTTCGTGGACGTTTCTGAGCTGATTTCGCCTTAACAAAAACATGTCATAATTCCAGACTACATCTGGCTGCACATACGCGGCGTGGGCGAGTGGACGAACCGCCTCTACTCCTACTTCGAAATGCAGCAGGCGAGGCTACATGCTGGGGAGGTTTCAGCTCATGGAGCTGAGAATGGGCATGAGTAAGTAGATCCTTGCATTAGAAAACACGTTCATACTTCTTCATACTTCGAGATGCAGCAGGTGAGGCTCCATGCTGGAGAGGTTTCAGCTCATGGTGCTGAGAATGGGCACGAGTAAGTAGATTTGCGAATGGACGAACCGCCTCTACTCCTACTTCGAAATGCAGCAGGCGAGGCTCCATGCTGGGGAGGTTTCGGCGCATGGAGCTGAGAACGGGCATGAGTAAGTAGACCCGTGGGCGAGTGGACGAACCGCCTCTACTCCTACTTCGAAATGCAGCAGGCCAGGCTTCATGCTGGGGAGGTATCGCCTCATGGGGCCGAGAATGGGCATGAGTAAGTAGATCCGTGGGCGAGTGGACGAACCGCCTCTACTCCTACTTCGAGATGCAGCAGGCCAGGCTTCATGCAGGAGAGGTGTCGCCTCACGGGGCTGAGAACGGGCATGAGTAAGTAGATCCGTGGGCGAGTGGACGAACCGCCTCTACTCCTACTTCGAGTTGCAGCAGGCCAGGCTTCATGCAGGGGAGGTATCGCCTCATGGAGCTGAGAATGGGCATGAGTAAGTAGTGAAGATATTACACCAAGCTTCATAGTGGACGAACCGCCTCTACTCCTACTTCGAGATGCAGCAGGCCAGGCTCCATGCAGGAGAGGTGTCAGCTAGGGCTTTCGAATACCGGACTTTTTCAATACCGGTATTGAATACCGGATCATTTTCTTCAATACCGGGATCCCGGTATTACGGTATTAATGGAATGTTTTTCTCCGAGGACGTGAGTCATAAAAGAAAGTTATGTTTTATGCAACTTTTTATTACAAAGCAATAAGAAAATGTCTACTGTAGAAATAAAGTCACATTTCAATTGTCGAAAGTATTTTCGTATAAAAAAACTAGATGGCGCTAGTAGTTTTTTAAAACGCGATAATGAAATGTTTTCTGCGATGTGATAAAGGTGTTGGGTGCATAGTGTTCGCCACGCGGACACGTTCGCCTCGCGAAAACTTAGAACTTAGAACTTAAAAATTAGAACTGGAAAACCGCCTACGGTACGGTAGTAGGTAGTAGTAGGTACCATGTGTGGGGTGTCGTTTGAAAGAGGAACTCGAGCCGCGTTCGATGGTACATCACTTACGAAGATAGAGTGCGTGTCGGGCACTCTAGTAGGTAGAAAGTGGGTAGAATAGGGCCAAGAGCGTGTCGGGCACTCTAGTAGGTAGAAAGTGGGTAGAATAGGGCCTACTAGAGGGTCGCACTGGGTTTAGGAGACCAGTTGATGGTGTTGGATATGCCACAGAGGAAACTCAATAAGTTGCAACGGGTAAGCATTCTGTACCTGCCCATTTACAATAACACACTTGATATATCTTCCGTGACTTCTACGAAAACCTAGCAAGCTACGCGTACACGCCAAGAGCGTGTCGGGCACTCTAGTAGGTAGAAAGTGGGTAGAATACGGCCAAGAGCGTGTCGGGCACTCTAGTAGGTAGAAAGTGGGTAGAATAGGGCCAAGAGCGTGTCGGGCACTCTAGTAGGTAGAAAGTGTGCCGAAACGGGCCAAGAGCGTATCGGGCACTCTAGTAGGTAGAAAGTGGGTAGAATGGGGCCAAGAGCGTGTCGGGCACTCTAGTAGGTAGAAAGTGGGTAGAATAGGGCCAAGAGCGTGTCGGGCACTCTAGTAGGTAGAAAGTGGGTAGAATAGGGCCAAGAGCGTGTCGGGCACTCTAGTAGGTAGAAAGTGGGTAGAATAGGGCCAAGAGCGTGTCGGGCACTCTAGTAGGTAGAAAGTGGGTAGAATCGGGCCAAGAGCGTGTCGGGCACTCTAGTAGGTAGAAAGTGGGTAGAATAGGGCCAAGAGCGTGTCGGGCACTCTAGTAGGTAGAAAGTGTGACGAAACGGGCCAAGAGCGTGTCGGGCACTCTAGTAGGTAGAAAGTGGGTAGAATAGGGCCAAGAGCGTGTCGGGCACTCTAGTAGGTAGAAAGTGGGTAGAATAGGGCCAAGAGCGTGTCGGGCACTCTAGTAGGTAGAAAGTGGGTAGAATACGGCCAAGAGCGTGTCGGGCACTCTAGTAGGTAGAAAGTGGGTAGAATAGGGCCAAGAGCGTGTCGGGCACTCTAGTAGGTGAAAGTGACGAAACGGGCCAAGAGCGTGTCGGGCACTCTAGTAGGTAGAAAGTGGGTAGAATGGGGCCAAGAGCGTGTCGGGCACTCTAGTAGGTAGAAAGTGGGTAGAATAGGCCAAGAGTGTCGGGCACTCTAGTAGGTAGAAAGTGGGTAGAATAGGCCAAGAGCGTGTCGGGCACTCTAGTAGGTAGAAAGTGGGTAGAATAGGCCAAGAGCGTGTCGGGCACTCTAGTAGGTAGAAAGTGGGTAGAATAGGGCCAAGAGCGTGTCGGGCACTCTAGTAGGTAGAAAGTGGGTAGAATAGGGCCAAGAGCGTGTCGGGCACTCTAGTAGGTAGAAAGTGGGTAGAATAGGGCCAAGAGCGTGTCGGGCACTCTAGTAGGTAGAAAGTGTGCCGAAACGGGCCAAGAGCGTGTCGGGCACTCTAGTAGGTAGAAAGTGGGTAGAATAGGACCAAGAGCGTGTCGGGCACTCTAGTAGGTAGAAAGTGGGTAGAATGGGGCCAAGAGCGTGTCGGGCACTCTAGTAGGTAGAAAGTGGGTAGAATAGGCCAAGAGCGTGTCGGGCACTCTAGTAGGTAGAAAGTGGGTAGAATAGGCCAAGACCGTGTCGGGCACTCTAGTAGGTAGTGTGACGAAACGGGCCAAGAGCGTGCCGGGCACTCTAGTAGGTAGAAAGTGGGGAGAATAGGGCCAAGAGCGTGTCGGGCACTCTAGTAGGTAGAAAGTGGGTAGAATAGGGCCAAGACCGTGTCGGGCACTCTAGTAGGTAGAAAGTGTGACGAAACGGGCCAAGAGCGTGCCGGGCACTCTAGTAGGTAGAAAGTGGGTAGAATAGGCCAAGACCGTGTCGGGCACTCTAGTAGGTAGAAAGTGGGTAGAATAGGGCCAAGAGCGTGTCGGGCACTCTAGTAGGTAGAAAGTGGGTAGAATAGGGCCAAGAGCGTGTCGGGCACTCTAGTAGGTAGAAAGTGGGTAGAATAGGGCCAAGAGCGTGTCGGGCACTCTAGTAGGTAGAAAGTGGGTAGAATAGGGCCAAGACCGTGTCGGGCACTCTAGTAGGTAGAAAGTGGGTGGAATACCGGTATTAGATTTTTAATACCGGTACTGAAAAGAGGTCAAAAAAGTCCGTGATCCCGGTATTGGCCAATACCGGTATACCGGTATTGGAAGCCCTAGTGTCAGCTCACGGGGCTGAGAATGGACATGAGTAAGTAGTGAAGATATTACACCAAGCTTCATAGTGGACGAACCGCCTCTACTCCTACTTCGAGATGCAGCAGGCCAGGCTCCATGCAGGGGAGGTGTCAGCTAGGGCTTTCGAATACCGGACTTTTTCAATACCGGTATTGAATACCGGATCATTTTCTTCAATACCGGGATCCCGGTATTACGGTATTAATGGAATGTTTTTCTCCGAGGACGTGAGTCATAAAAAAAGTTATGTTTTATGCAACTTTTTATTACAAAGCTTTTTATTAAAATTAAATAAAGTCACATTTTAATTGTCGAAAGTATTTTCGTATAAAAAAACTAGATGGCGCTAGTAGTTTTTTAAAACGCGATAATGAAATGTATTCTGCGATGTGATAAAGGTGTTGGGTGCATAGTGTTCGCCACGCGGACACGTTCGCCTCGCGAAAACTTAGAACTTAGAACTTAAAACTTAAAAATTAAAAATTAGAACTGGAAAACCGCCTACGGTACGGTAGTAGGTAGTAGTAGGTACCATGTGTGGGGTGTCGTTTGAAAGAGGAACTCGAGCCGCGTTCGATGGTACATCACTTACGGCGATCGGTGGCGCAACATTGCGCTAGCAAAATTTGAACGATGTTGCGCAACATTGTATATGGCACACTGTACTTAGCAAACTGTTTGAAATCGCACCAGAGTCGAACATAATTATAGTGGTCCTCCATACAGTCACTAAGTGAGGCCAGCTAAAACTGGTCTCTCTCTCGTAGTGTTTGTATGAAAGTGAGGCCAGCTAAAACTGGTCTCTCGTAGTGTTTCGATGAAAACACCAATACTATGGTGATCCCTTGCTTGGGGTAGGTTCATGTGCTGCCGATAGTACCCAGTACCCAAAACCCAAAAATCTGATAAATCGGTAGATATCTGTCTCAATTAGTTGTCTCAAGAACACTGAAGCAAAGCAAGAGAAATACTGCGATAACATTTTGAACTTGCAGCTTGCATCTGTGGTCGAATAGCTGAACTAAAGTTAACTAAACAGTGCCACCAAGTACCGAGTAGAAATATTATTGTTACTCAAAACAGTTGATAGATGGCAGCTCAGTGCTGTTAGTTTAAAATTAATATGACAGGTGGTGCTGCTAGTCAGACTAGTGTCAAACTGTTAGAAATCGCACCGGAGTCCAACATATAGTGGTCATCGCAACAGTAAGTGAGTGAGGCCAGCTTAAACTGAGCTCTCGTAGTGTTTGTTTGAAAACACCAATATAAAGGTGATCCCTTGCTTGGGGTAGTTTCACGTGCTGCCGATAGTACCCAGTAAGGTTGCCTAGATTGTTCCTAGTTTGGTTACGTCCGTTTTAGCTTTGTATTGTAGCTCGATAAATGGTCAAGAGCGAGTCGGACACACAACATGAGGTTAACCTCACTAAATGTAACATTCTGAAGTTAGCCTCACGGCATGTAACATATAGTTAGAAAGTGGGTTGAATCAGGCCAAGAGCGTGTCGGGCACTCTAGTAGGTAGAAAGTGGGTAGAATAGGGCCAAGAGCGTGTCGGGCACTCTAGTAGGTAGAAAGTGGGTAGAATAGGGCCAAGAGCGTGTCGGGCACTCTAGTAGGTAGAAAGTGGGTAGAATAGGGCCAAGACCGTGTCGGGCACTCTAGTAGGTAGAAAGTGTGAGAATGGGCCAAGAGCGTGTCGGGCACTCTAGTAGGTAGAAAGTGGGTAGAATAGGGCCAAGAGCGTGTCGGGCACTCTAGTAGGTAGAAAGTGGGTAGAATAGGGCCAAGAGCGTGTCGGGCACTCTAGTAGGTAGTAAGTGTGACGAAACGGGCCAAGAGCGTGTCGGGCACTCTAGTAGGTAGAAAGTGGGTAGAATAGGGCCAAGAGCGTGTCGGGCACTCTAGTAGGTAGAAAGTGGGTAGAATAGGGCCAAGAGCGTGTCGGGCACTCTAGTAGGTAGAAAGTGGGTAGAATAGGGCCAAGAGCGTGTCGGGCACTCTAGTAGGTAGAAAGTGGGTAGAATAGGGCCAAGACCGTGTCGGGCACTCTAGTAGGTAGAAAGTGTGACGAAACGGGCCAAGAGCGTGCCGGGCACTCTAGTAGGTAGAAAGTGGGGAGAATAGGGCCAAGAGCGTGTCGGGCACTCTAGTAGGTAGAAAGTGGGTAGAATAGGGCCAAGACCGTGTCGGGCACTCTAGTAGGTAGAAAGTGTGACGAACGGGCCAAGAGCGTGCCGGGCACTCTAGTAGGTAGAAAGTGGGTAGAATAGGGCCAAGACCGTGTCGGGCACTCTAGTAGGTAGAAAGTGGGTAGAATAGGCCAAGAGCGTGTCGGGTACTCTAGTAGGTAGAAAGTGGGTAGAATAGGACCAAGAGCGTGTCGGGCACTCTAGTAGGTAGAAAGTGGGTAGAATAGGGCCAAGAGCGTGTCGGGTACTCTAGTAGGTAGAAAGTGGGTAGAATAGGCCAAGACCGTGTCGGGCACTCTAGTAGGTAGAAAGTGGGTGGAATACCGGTATTAGATTTTTAATACCGGTACTGAAAAGAGGTCAAAAAGTCCGTGATCCTGGTTGGCCAATACCGGTATACCGGTATTGGAAGCCCTAGTGTCAGCTCACGGGGCTGAGAATGGACATGAGTAAGTAGTGAAGATATTACACCAAGCTTCATAGTGGACGAACCGCCTCTACTCCTACTTCGAGATGCAGCAGGCCAGGCTCCATGCAGGGGGGAGGTGTCAGCTAGGGCTTTCGAATACCGGACTTTTTCAATACCGGTATTGAATACCGGATCATTTTCTTCAATACCGGGATCCCGGTATTACGGTATTAATGGAATGTTTTTCTCCGAGGACGTGAGTCATAAAAGAAAGTTATGTTTTATGCAACTTTTTATTACAAAGCTTTTTATTAAAATTAAATAAAGTCACATTTTAATTGTCGAAAGTATTTTCGTATAAAAAAACTAGATGGCGCTAGTAGTTTTTTAAAACGCGATAATGAAATGTATTCTGCGATGTGATAAAGGTGTTGGGTGCATAGTGTTCGCCACGCGGACACGTTCGCCTCGCGAAAACTTAGAACTTAGAACTTAAAACTTAAAAATTAAAAATTAGAACTGGAAAACCGCCTACGGTACGGTAGTAGGTAGTAGTAGGTACCATGTGTGGGGTGTCGTTTGAAAGAGGAACTCGAGCCGCGTTCGATGGTACATCACTTACGGCGATCGGTGGCGCAACATTGCGCTAGCAAAATTTGAACGATGTTGCGCAACATTGTATATGGCACACTGTACTTAGCAAACTGTTTGAAATCGCACCAGAGTCGAACATAATTATAGTGGTCCTCCATACAGTCACTAAGTGAGGCCAGCTAAAACTGGTCTCTCTCTCGTAGTGTTTGTATGAAAGTGAGGCCAGCTAAAACTGGTCTCTCGTAGTGTTTCGATGAAAACACCAATACTATGGTGATCCCTTGCTTGGGGTAGGTTCATGTGCTGCCGATAGTACCCAGTACCCAAAAACCCCAAAAATCTGATAAATCGGTAGATATCTGTCTCAATTAGTTGTCTCAAGAACACTGAAGCAAAGCAAGAGAAATACTGCGATAACATTTTGAACTTGCAGCTTGCATCTGTGGTCGAATAGCTGAACTAAAGTTTACTAAACAGTGCCACCAAGTACCGAGTAGAAATATTATTGTTACTCAAAACAGTTGATAGATGGCAGCTCAGTGCTGTTAGTTTAAAATTAATATGACAGGTGGTGCTGCTAGTCAGACTAGTGTCAAACTGTTAGAAATCGCACCGGAGTCCAACATATAGTGGTCATCGCAACAGTAAGTGAGTGAGGCCAGCTTAAACTGAGCTCTCGTAGTGTTTGTTTGAAAACACCAATATAAAGGTGATCCCTTGCTTGGGGTAGTTTCACGTGCTGCCGATAGTACCCAGTAAGGTTGCCTAGATTGTTCCTAGTTTGGTTACGTCCGTTTTAGCTTTGTATTGTAGCTCGATAAATGGTCAAGAGCGAGTCGGACACACAACATGAGGTTAACCTCACTAAATGTAACATTCTGAAGTTAACCTCACGGCATGTAACATATAGTTAGAAAGTGGGTTGAATCAGGCCAAGAGCGTGTCGGGCACTCTAGTAGGTAGAAAGTGGGTAGAATAGGCCAAGAGCGTGTCGGGCACTCTAGTAGGTAGAAAGTGGGTAGAATAGGGCCAAGAGCGTGTCGGGCACTCTAGTAGGTAGAAAGTGGGTAGAATAGGGCCAAGAGCGTGTCGGGCACTCTAGTAGGTAGAAAGTGTGAGAAAGGGCCAAGAGCGTGTCGGGCACTCTAGTAGGTAGAAAGTGGGTAGAATAGGGCCAAGAGCGTGTCGGGCACTCTAGTAGGTAGAAAGTGGGTAGAATAGGGCCAAGAGCGTGTCGGGCACTCTAGTAGGTAGGTGTGAGAAAGGCCAAGAGCGTGTCGGGCACTCTAGTAGGTAGAAAGTGGGTAGCATAGGGCCAAGAGCGTGTCGGGCACTCTAGTAGGTAGAAAGTGGGTAGAATAGGGCCAAGAGCGTGTCGGGCACTCTAGTAGGTAGAAAGTGGGTAGAATAGGGCCAAGAGCGTGTCGGGCACTCTAGTAGGTAGAAGTGGGTAGAATAGGGCCAAGACCGTGTCGGGCACTCTAGTAGGTAAAGTGTGACGAAACGGACCAAGAGCGTGCCGGGCACTCTAGTAGGTAGAAAGTGGGAGAATAGGGCCAAGAGCGTGTCGGGCACTCTAGTAGGTAGAAAGTGGGTAGAATAGGGCCAAGACCGTGTCGGGCACTCTAGTAGGTAGAAAGTGTGACGAAACGGGCCAAGAGCGTGCCGGGCACTCTAGTAGGTAGAAAGTGGGTAGAATAGGGCCAAGACCGTGTCGGGCACTCTAGTAGGTAGAAAGTGGGTAGAATAGGGCCAAGAGCGTGTCGGGCACTCTAGTAGGTAGAAAGTGGGTAGAATAGGGCCAAGAGCGTGTCGGGCACTCTAGTAGGTAGAAAGTGGGTAGAATAGGGCCAAGAGCGTGTCGGGCACTCTAGTAGGTAGAAAGTGGGTAGAATAGGGCCAAGACCGTGTCGGGCACTCTAGTAGGTAGAAAGTGGGTGGAATACCGGTATTAGATTTTTAATACCGGTACTGAAAAGAGGTCAAAAAAGTCCGTGATCCCGGTATTGGCCAATACCGGTATACCGGTATTGGAAGCCCTAGTGTCAGCTCACGGGGCTGAGAATGGACATGAGTAAGTAGTGAAGATATTACACCAAGCTTCATAGTGGACGAACCGCCTCTACTCCTACTTCGAGATGCAGCAGGCCAGGCTCCATGCAGGGGAGGTGTCAGCTAGGGCTTTCGAATCCCGGACTTTTCAATACCGGTATTGAATACCGGATCATTTTCTTCAATACCGGGATCCCGGTATTACGGTATTAATGGAATGTTTTTCTCCGAGGACGTGAGTCATAAAAGAAAGTTATGTTTTATGCAACTTTTTATTACAAAGCTTTTTATTAAAATTAAATAAAGTCACATTTTAATTGTCGAAAGTATTTTCGTATAAAAAAACTAGATGGCGCTAGTAGTTTTTTAAAACGCGATAATGAAATGTATTCTGCGATGTGATAAAGGTGTTGGGTGCATAGTGTTCGCCACGCGGACACGTTCGCCTCGCGAAAACTTAGAACTTAGAACTTAAAACTTAAAAATTAAAAATTAGAACTGGAAAACCGCCTACGGTACGGTAGTAGGTAGTAGTAGGTACCATGTGTGGGGTGTCGTTTGAAAGAGGAACTCGAGCCGCGTTCGATGGTACATCACTTACGGCGATCGGTGGCGCAACATTGCGCTAGCAAAATTTGAACGATGTTGCGCAACATTGTATATGGCACACTGTACTTAGCAAACTGTTTGAAATCGCACCAGAGTCGAACATAATTATAGTGGTCCTCCATACAGTCACTAAGTGAGGCCAGCTAAAACTGGTCTCTCTCTCGTAGTGTTTGTATGAAAGTGAGGCCAGCTAAAACTGGTCTCTCGTAGTGTTTCGATGAAAACACCAATACTATGGTGATCCCTTGCTTGGGGTAGGTTCATGTGCTGCCGATAGTACCCAGTACCCAAATACCCAAAAATCTGATAAATCGGTAGATATCTGTCTCAATTAGTTGTCTCAAGAACACTGAAGCAAAGCAAGAGAAATACTGCGATAACATTTTGAACTTGCAGCTTGCATCTGTGGTCGAATAGCTGAACTAAAGTTAACTAAACAGTGCCACCAAGTACCGAGTAGAAATATTATTGTTACTCAAAACAGTTGATAGATGGCAGCTCAGTGCTGTTAGTTTAAAATTAATATGACAGGTGGTGCTGCTAGTCAGACTAGTGTCAAACTGTTAGAAATCGCACCGGAGTCCAACATATAGTGGTCATCGCAACAGTAAGTGAGTGAGGCCAGCTTAAACTGAGCTCTCGTAGTGTTTGTTTGAAAACACCAATATAAAGGTGATCCCTTGCTTGGGGTAGTTTCACGTGCTGCCGATAGTACCCAGTAAGGTTGCCTAGATTGTTCCTAGTTTGGTTACGTCCGTTTTAGCTTTGTATTGTAGCTCGATAAATGGTCAAGAGCGAGTCGGACACACAACATGAGGTTAACCTCACTAAATGTAACATTCTGAAGTTAGCCTCACGGCATGTAACATATAGTTAGAAAGTGGGTTGAATCAGGCCAAGAGCGTGTCGGGCACTCTAGTAGGTAGAAAGTGGGTAGAATAGGGCCAAGAGCGTGTCGGGCACTCTAGTAGGTAGAAAGTGGGTAGAATAGGGCCAAGAGCGTGTCGGGCACTCTAGTAGGTAGAAAGTGGGTAGAATAGGGCCAAGAGCGTGTCGGGCACTCTAGTAGGTAGAAAGTGTGAGAAAGGGCCAAGAGCGTGTCGGGCACTCTAGTAGGTAGAAAGTGGGTAGAATAGGGCCAAGAGCGTGTCGGGCACTCTAGTAGGTAGAAAGTGGGTAGAATAGGGCCAAGAGCGTGTCGGGCACTCTAGTAGGTAGAAAGTGTGTAGAATAGGGCCAAGAGCGTGTCGGGCACTCTAGTAGGTAGAAAGTGGGAAGAATAGGGCCAAGAGCGTGTCGGGCACTCTAGTAGGTAGAAAGTGGGAAGAATAGTGCCAAGAGCGTGTCGGGCACTCTAGTAGGTAGAAAGTGGGTAGAATAGGGCCAAGAGCGTGTCGGGCACTCTAGTAGGTAGAAAGTGGGTAGAATAGGGCCAAGAGCGTGTCGGGCACTCTAGTAGGTAGAAAGTGTGACGAAACGGGCCAAGAGCGTGTCGGGCACTCTAGTAGGTAGAAAGTGGGAGAATAGGGCCAAGAGCGTGTCGGGCACTCTAGTAGGTAGAAAGTGGGTAGAATAGGGCCAAGACCGTGTCGGGCACTCTAGTAGGTAGAAAGTGTGACGAACGGGCCAAGAGCGTGCCGGGCACTCTAGTAGGTAGAAAGTGGGTAGAATAGGGCCAAGACCGTGTCGGGCACTCTAGTAGGTAGAAAGTGGGTAGAATTGGCCAAGAGCGTGTCGGGCACTCTAGTAGGTAGAAAGTGGGTAGAATAGGGCCAAGAGCGTGTCGGGCACTCTAGTAGGTAGAAAGTGGGTAGAATAGGCCAAGAGCGTGTCGGGCACTCTAGTAGGTAGAAAGTGGGTAGAATAGGGCCAAGACCGTGTCGGGCACTCTAGTAGGTAGAAAGTGGGTGGAATACCGGTATTAGATTTTTAATACCGGTACTGAAAAGAGGTCAAAAAAGTCCGTGATCCCGGTATTGGCCAATACCGGTATACCGGTATTGGAAGCCCTAGTGTCAGCTCACGGGGCTGAGAATGGACATGAGTAAGTAGTGAAGATATTACACCAAGCTTCATAGTGGACGAACCGCCTCTACTCCTACTTCGAGATGCAGCAGGCCAGGCTCCATGCAGGGGAGGTGTCAGCTAGGGCTTTCGAATACCGGACTTTTTCAATACCGGTATTGAATACCGGATCATTTTCTTCAATACCGGGATCCCGGTATTACGGTATTAATGGAATGTTTTTCTCCGAGGACGTGAGTCATAAAAGAAATGTTTTATGCAACTTTTTATTACAAAGCAATAATTAAAATTAAATAAAGTCACATTTCAATTGTCGAAAGTATTTTCGTATAAAAAAACTAGATGGCGCTAGTAGTTTTTTAAAACGCGATAATGAAATGTTTTCTGCGATGTGATAAAGGTGTTGGGTGCATAGTGTTCGCCACGCGGACACGTTCGCCTCGCGAAAACTTAGAACTTAGAACTTAAAACTTAAAAATTAAAAATTAGAACTGGAAAACCGCCTACGGTACGGTAGTAGGTAGTAGTAGGTACCATGTGTGGGGTGTCGTTTGAAAGAGGAACTCGAGCCGCGTTCGATGGTACATCACTTACGGCGATCGGTGGCGCAACATTGCGCTAGCAAAATTTGAACGATGTTGCGCAACATTGTATATGGCACACTGTACTTAGCAAACTGTTTGAAATCGCACCAGAGTCGAACATAATTATAGTGGTCCTCCATACAGTCACTAAGTGAGGCCAGCTAAAACTGGTCTCTCTCTCGTAGTGTTTGTATGAAAGTGAGGCCAGCTAAAACTGGTCTCTCGTAGTGTTTCGATGAAAACACCAATACTATGGTGATCCCTTGCTTGGGGTAGGTTCATGTGCTGCCGATAGTACCCAGTACCCAAAAATCTGATAAATCGGTAGATATCTGTCTCAATTAGTTGTCTCAAGAACACTGAAGCAAAGCAAGAGAAATACTGCGATAACATTTTGAACTTGCAGCTTGCATCTGTGGTCGAATAGCTGAACTAAAGTTTACTAAACAGTGCCACCAAGTACCGAGTAGAAATATTATTGTTACTCAAAACAGTTGATAGATGGCAGCTCAGTGCTGTTAGTTTAAAATTAATATGACAGGTGGTGCTGCTAGTCAGACTAGTGTCAAACTGTTAGAAATCGCACCGGAGTCCAACATATAGTGGTCATCGCAACAGTAAGTGAGTGAGGCCAGCTTAAACTGAGCTCTCGTAGTGTTTGTTTGAAAACACCAATATAAAGGTGATCCCTTGCTTGGGGTAGTTTCACGTGCTGCCGATAGTACCCAGTAAGGTTGCCTAGATTGTTCCTAGTTTGGTTACGTCCGTTTTAGCTTTGTATTGTAGCTCGATAAATGGTCAAGAGCGAGTCGGACACACAACATGAGGTTAACCTCACTAAATGTAACATTCTGAAGTTAACCTCACGGCATGTAACATATAGTTAGAAAGTGGGTTGAATCAGGCCAAGAGCGTGTCGGGCACTCTAGTAGGTAGAAAGTGGGTAGAATAGGCCAAGAGCGTGTCGGGCACTCTAGTAGGTAGAAAGTGGGTAGAATAGGGCCAAGAGCGTGTCGGGCACTCTAGTAGGTAGAAAGTGGGTAGAATAGGGCCAAGAGCGTGTCGGGCACTCTAGTAGGTAGAAAGTGAGAAGGGCCAAGAGCGTGTCGGGCACTCTAGTAGGTAGAAAGTGGGTAGAATAGGTCCAAGAGCGTGTCGGGCACTCTAGTAGGTAGAAAGTGGGTAGAATAGTGCCAAGAGCGTGTCGGGCACTCTAGTAGGTAGAAAGTGTGAGAAACGGGCCAAGAGCGTGTCGGGCACTCTAGTAGGTAGAAAGTGGGTAGAATAGGCCAAGAGCGTGTCGGGCACTCTAGTAGGTAGAAAGTGGGTAGAATAGGGCCAAGAGCGTGTCGGGCACTCTAGTAGGTAGAAAGTGGGTAGAATAGGCCCAAGAGCGTGTCGGGCACTCTAGTAGGTAGAAAGTGGGTAGAATAGGGCCAAGAGCGTGTCGGGCACTCTAGTAGGTAGAAAGTGTGACGAAACGGGCCAAGAGCGTGCCGGGCACTCTAGTAGGTAGAAAGTGGGGAGAATAGGGCCAAGAGCGTGTCGGGCACTCTAGTAGGTAGAAAGTGGGTAGAATAGGGCCAAGACCGTGTCGGGCACTCTAGTAGGTAGAAAGTGTGAGAACGGGCCAAGAGCGTGCCGGGCACTCTAGTCGGTAGAAAGTGGGTGAATAGGCCAAGACCGTGTCGGGCACTCTAGGTAGAAAGTGGGTAGAATAGGGCCAAGAGCGTGTCGGGCACTCTAGTAGGTAGAAAGTGGGTAGAATAGGCCAAGAGCGTGTCGGGCACTCTAGTAGGTAGAAAGTGGGTAGAATAGGCCAAGAGCGTGTCGGGCACTCTAGTAGGTAGAAAGTGGGTAGAATAGGGCCAAGACCGTGTCGGGCACTCTAGTAGGTAGAAAGTGGGTGGAATACCGGTATTAGATTTTTAATACCGGTACTGAAAAGAGGTCAAAAAAGTCCGTGATCCCGGTATTGGCCAATACCGGTATACCGGTATTGGAAGCCCTAGTGTCAGCTCACGGGGCTGAGAATGGACATGAGTAAGTAGTGAAGATATTACACCAAGCTTCATAGTGGACGAACCGCCTCTACTCCTACTTTGAGATGCAGCAGGCCAGGCTCCATGCAGGAGAGGTGTCAGCTAGGGCTTTCGAATACCGGACTTTTTCAATACCGGTATTGAATACCGGATCATTTTCTTCAATACCGGGATCCCGGTATCCCGAGGACGTGAGTCATAAAAAAAGTTATGTTTTATGCAACTTTTTATTACAAAGCAATAAGAAAATGTCTACTGTAGAAATAAAGTCACATTTCAATTGTCGAAAGTATTTTCGTATAAAAAAACTAGATGGCGCTAGTAGTTTTTTAAAACGCGATAATGAAATGTTTTCTGCGATGTGATAAAGGTGTTGGGTGCATAGTGTTCGCCACGCGGACACGTTCGCCTCGCGAAAACTTAGAACTTAGAACTTAGAACTTAAAAATTAAAAATTAGAACTGGAAAACCGCCTACGGTACGGTAGTAGGTAGTAGTAGGTACCATGTGTGGGGTGTCGTTTGAAAGAGGAACTCGAGCCGCGTTCGATGGTACATCACTTACGGCGATCGGTGGCGCAACATTGCGCTAGCAAAATTTGAACGATGTTGCGCAACATTGTATATGGCACACTGTACTTAGCAAACTGTTTGAAATCGCACCAGAGTCGAACATAATTATAGTGGTCCTCCATACAGTCACTAAGTGAGGCCAGCTAAAACTGGTCTCTCTCTCGTAGTGTTTGTATGAAAGTGAGGCCAGCTAAAACTGGTCTCTCGTAGTGTTTCGATGAAAACACCAATACTATGGTGATCCCTTGCTTGGGGTAGGTTCATGTGCTGCCGATAGTACCCAGTACCCAAAACCCCAAAAATCTGATAAATCGGTAGATATCTGTCTCAATTAGTTGTCTCAAGAACACTGAAGCAAAGCAAGAGAAATACTGCGATAACATTTTGAACTTGCAGCTTGCATCTGTGGTCGAATAGCTGAACTAAAGTTTACTAAACAGTGCCACCAAGTACCGAGTAGAAATATTATTGTTACTCAAAACAGTTGATAGATGGCAGCTCAGTGCTGTTAGTTTAAAATTAATATGACAGGTGGTGCTGCTAGTCAGACTAGTGTCAAACTGTTAGAAATCGCACCGGAGTCCAACATATAGTGGTCATCGCAACAGTAAGTGAGTGAGGCCAGCTTAAACTGAGCTCTCGTAGTGTTTGTTTGAAAACACCAATATAAAGGTGATCCCTTGCTTGGGGTAGTTTCACGTGCTGCCGATAGTACCCAGTAAGGTTGCCTAGATTGTTCCTAGTTTGGTTACGTCCGTTTTAGCTTTGTATTGTAGCTCGATAAATGGTCAAGAGCGAGTCGGACACACAACATGAGGTTAACCTCACTAAATGTAACATTCTGAAGTTAACCTCACGGCATGTAACATATAGTTAGAAAGTGGGTTGAATCGGGCCAAGAGCGTGTCGGGCACTCTAGTAGGTAGAAAGTGGGTAGAATGGGGCCAAGAGCGTGTCGGGCACTCTAGTAGGTAGAAAGTGGGTAGAATAGGGCCAAGAGCGTGTCGGGCACTCTAGTAGGTAGAAAGTGGGTAGAATAGGGCCAAGAGCGTGTCGGGCACTCTAGTAGGTAGAAAGTGGGTAGAATAGGGCCAAGAGCGTGTCGGGCACTCTAGTAGGTAGAAAGTGGGTAGAATAGGGCCAAGAGCGTGTCGGGCACTCTAGTAGGTAGAAAGTGGGTAGAATAGGGCCAAGAGCGTGTCGGGCACTCTAGTAGGTAGAAAGTGGGTAGAATAGGCCAAGAGCGTGTCGGGCACTCTAGTAGGTAGAAAGTGGGTAGAATAGGGCCAAGAGCGTGTCGGGCACTCTAGTAGGTAGAAAGTGGGTAGAATAGGCCAAGAGCGTGTCGGGCACTCTAGTAGGTAGAAAGTGGGTAGAATAGGGCCAAGAGCGTGTCGGGCACTCTAGTAGGTAGAAAGTGTGCCGAAACGGGCCAAGAGCGTGTCGGGCACTCTAGTAGGTAGAAAGTGGGTAGAATAGGGCCAAGAGCGTGTCGGGCACTCTAGTAGGTACAAAGTGGGTAGAATAGGGCCAAGAGCGTGTCGGGCACTCTAGTAGGTAGAAAGTGTGACGAAACGGGCCAAGAGCGTGTCGGGCACTCTAGTAGGTAGAAAGTGGGTAGAATAGGGCCAAGACCGTGTCGGGCACTCTAGTAGGTAGAAAGTGGGTGGAATACCGGTATTAGATTTTTAATACCGGTACTGAAAAGAGGTCAAAAAAGTCCGTGATCCCGGTATTGGCCAATACCGGTATACCGGTATTGGAAGCCCTAGTGTCAGCTCACGGGGCCGAGAATGGGCATGAGTAAGTAGTGAATATATTACACCAAGCTTCATAATGGACGAACCGCCTCTACTCCTACTTTGAGATGCAGCAGGCCAGGCTCCATGCAGGAGAGGTGTCAGCTAGGGCTTTCGAATACCGGACTTTTTCAATACCGGTATTGAATACCGGATCATTTTCTTCAATACCGGGATCCCGGTATTACGGTATTAATGGAATGTTTTTCTCCGAGGACGTGAGTCATAAAAGAAAGTTATGTTTTATGCAACTTTTTATTACAAAGCAATAAGAAAATGTCTACTGTAGAAATAAAGTCACATTTCAATTGTCGAAAGTATTTTCGTATAAAAAAACTAGATGGCGCTAGTAGTTTTTTAAAACGCGATAATGAAATGTTTTCTGCGATGTGATAAAGGTGTTGGGTGCATAGTGTTCGCCACGCGGACACGTTCGCCTCGCGAAAACTTAGAACTTAGAACTTAGAACTTAAAAATTAAAAATTAGAACTGGAAAACCGCCTACGGTACGGTAGTAGGTAGTAGTAGGTACCATGTGTGGGGTGTCGTTTGAAAGAGGAACTCGAGCCGCGTTCGATGGTACATCACTTACGGCGATCGGTGGCGCAACATTGCGCTAGCAAAATTTGAACGATGTTGCGCAACATTGTATATGGCACACTGTACTTAGCAAACTGTTTGAAATCGCACCAGAGTCGAACATAATTATAGTGGTCCTCCATACAGTCACTAAGTGAGGCCAGCTAAAACTGGTCTCTCTCTCGTAGTGTTTGTATGAAAGTGAGGCCAGCTAAAACTGGTCTCTCGTAGTGTTTCGATGAAAACACCAATACTATGGTGATCCCTTGCTTGGGGTAGGTTCATGTGCTGCCGATAGTACCCAGTACCCAAAACCCCAAAAATCTGATAAATCGGTAGATATCTGTCTCAATTAGTTGTCTCAAGAACACTGAAGCAAAGCAAGAGAAATACTGCGATAACATTTTGAACTTGCAGCTTGCATCTGTGGTCGAATAGCTGAACTAAAGTTTACTAAACAGTGCCACCAAGTACCGAGTAGAAATATTATTGTTACTCAAAACAGTTGATAGATGGCAGCTCAGTGCTGTTAGTTTAAAATTAATATGACAGGTGGTGCTGCTAGTCAGACTAGTGTCAAACTGTTAGAAATCGCACCGAGTCCAACATATAGTGGTCATCGCAACAGTAAGTGAGTGAGGCCAGCTTAAACTGAGCTCTCGTAGTGTTTGTTTGAAAACACCAATATAAAGGTGATCCCTTGCTTGGGGTAGTTTCACGTGCTGCCGATAGTACCCAGTAAGGTTGCCTAGATTGTTCCTAGTTTGGTTACGTCCGTTTTAGCTTTGTATTGTAGCTCGATAAATGGTCAAGAGCGAGTCGGACACACAACATGAGGTTAACCTCACTAAATGTAACATTCTGAAGTTAACCTCACGGCATGTAACATATAGTTAGAAAGTGGGTTGAATCGGGCCAAGAGCGTGTCGGGCACTCTAGTAGGTAGAAAGTGGGTAGAATGGGGCCAAGAGCGTGTCGGGCACTCTAGTAGGTAGAAAGTGGGTAGAATAGGGCCAAGAGCGTGTCGGGCACTCTAGTAGGTAGAAAGTGGGTAGAATAGGGCCAAGAGCGTGTCGGGCACTCTAGTAGGTAGAAAGTGGGTAGAATAGGCCAAGAGCGTGTCGGGCACTCTAGTAGGTAGAAAGTGGGTAGAATAGGCCAAGAGCGTGTCGGGCACTCTAGTAGGTAGAAAGTGGGTAGAATAGGGCAAAGAGCGTGTCGGGCACTCTAGTAGGTAGAAAGTGGGTAGAATAGGGCCAAGAGCGTGTCGGGCACTCTAGTAGGTAGAAAGAGGGTAGAATAGGCCAAGAGCGTGTCGGGCACTCTAGTAGGTAGAAAGTGGGTAGAATAGGGCCAAGAGCGTGTCGGGCACTCTAGTAGGTAGAAAGTGGGTAGAATAGGGCCAAGAGCGTGTCGGGCACTCAAGTAGGTAGAAAGTGTGCCGAAACGGGCCAAGAGCGTGTCGGGCACTCTAGTAGGTAGAAAGTGGGTAGAATAGGGCCAAGAGCGTGTCGGGCACTCTAGTAGGTAGAAAGTGGGTAGAATAGGGCCAAGAGCGTGTCGGGCACTCTAGTAGGTAGAAAGTGTGACGAAACGGGCCAAGAGCGTGTCGGGCACTCTAGTAGGTAGAAAGTGGGTGGAATACCGGTATTAGATTTTTAATACCGGTACTGAAAAGAGGTCAAAAAAGTCCGTGATCCCGGTATTGGCCAATACCGGTATACCGGTATTGGAAGCCCTAGTGTCAGCTCACGGGGCTGAGAATGGACATGAGTAAGTAGTGAAGATATTACACCAAGCTTCATAGCGGACGAACCGCCTCTACTCCTACTTCGAGATGCAGCAGGCCAGGCTCCATGCAGGAGAGGTGTCAGCTAGGGCTTTCGAATACCGGACTTTTTCAATACCGGTATTGAATACCGGATCATTTTCTTCAATACCGGGATCCCGGTATTACGGTATTAATGGAATGAGTCATAAAAAAAGTAATGTTTTATGCAACTTTTTATTACAAAGCAATAAGAAAATGTCTACTGTAGAAATAAAGTCACATTTCAATTGTCGAAAGTATTTTCGTATAAAAAAACTAGATGGCGCTAGTAGTTTTTTAAAACGCGATAATGAAATGTTTTCTGCGATGTGATAAAGGTGTTGGGTGCATAGTGTTCGCCACGCGGACACGTTCGCCTCGCGAAAACTTAGAACTTAGAACTTAAAAATTAAAAATTAGAACTGGAAAACCGCCTACGGTACGGTAGTAGGTAGTAGTAGGTACCATGTGTGGGGTGTCGTTTGAAAGAGGAACTCGAGCCGCGTTCGATGGTACATCACTTACGGCGATCGGTGGCGCAACATTGCGCTAGCAAAATTTGAACGATGTTGCGCAACATTGTATATGGCACACTGTACTTAGCAAACTGTTTGAAATCGCACCAGAGTCGAACATAATTATAGTGGTCCTCCATACAGTCACTAAGTGAGGCCAGCTAAAACTGGTCTCTCTCTCTCGTAGTGTTTGTATGAAAGTGAGGCCAGCTAAAACTGGTCTCTCGTAGTGTTTCGATGAAAACACCAATACTATGGTGATCCCTTGCTTGGGGTAGGTTCATGTGCTGCCGATAGTACCCAGTACCCAAAAACCCCAAAAATCTGATAAATCGGTAGATATCTGTCTCAATTAGTGAAGCAAAGCAAGAGAAATACTGCGATAACATTTTGAACTTGCAGCTTGCATCTGTGGTCGAATAGCTGAACTAAAGTTTACTAAACAGTGCCACCAAGTACCGAGTAGAAATATTATTGTTACTCAAAACAGTTGATAGATGGCAGCTCAGTGCTGTTAGTTTAAAATTAATATGACAGGTGGTGCTGCTAGTCAGACTAGTGTCAAACTGTTAGAAATCGCACCGGAGTCCAACATATAGTGGTCATCGCAACAGTAAGTGAGTGAGGCCAGCTTAAACTGAGCTCTCGTAGTGTTCGTTTGAAAACACCAATATAAAGGTGATCCCTTGCTTGGGGTAGTTTCACGTGCTGCCGATAGTACCCAGTAAGGTTGCCTAGATTGTTCCTAGTTTGGTTACGTCCGTTTTAGCTTTGTATTGTAGCTCGATAAATGGTCAAGAGCGAGTCGGACACACAACATGAGGTTAACCTCACTAAATGTAACATTCTGAAGTTAACCTCACGGCATGTAACATATAGTTAGAAAGTGGTTGAATCGGGCCAAGAGCGTGTCGGGCACTCTAGTAGGTAGAAAGTGGGTAGAATGGGGCCAAGAGCGTGTCGGGCACTCTAGTAGGTAGAAAGTGGGTAGAATAGGGCCAAGAGCGTGTCGGGCACTCTAGTAGGTAGAAAGTGGGTAGAATAGGGCCAAGAGCGTGTCGGGCACTCTAGTAGGTAGAAAGTGGGTAGAATAGGCCAAGAGCGTGTCGGGCACTCTAGTAGGTAGAAAGTGGGTAGAATAGGCCAAGAGCGTGTCGGGCACTCTAGTAGGTAGAAAGTGGGTAGAATAGGGCCAAGAGCGTGTCGGGCACTCTAGTAGGTAGAAAGTGGGTAGAATAGGCCAAGAGCGTGTCGGGCACTCTAGTAGGTAGAAAGTGGGTAGAATAGGCCAAGAGCGTGTCGGGCACTCTAGTAGGTAGAAAGTGGGTAGAATAGGGCCAAGAGCGTGTCGGGCACTCTAGTAGGTAGAAAGTGTGAGAATGGGCCAAGAGCGTGTCGGGCACTCTAGTAGGTAGAAAGTGGGTAGAATAGGGCCAAGAGCGTGTCGGGCACTCTAGTAGGTAGAAAGTGGGTAGAATAGGGCCAAGAGCGTGTCGGGCACTCTAGTAGGTAGAAAGTGTGACGAAACGGGCCAAGAGCGTGTCGGGCACTCTAGTAGGTAGAAAGTGGGTAGAATAGGGCCAAGACCGTGTCGGGCACTCTAGTAGGTAGAAAGTGGGTGGAATACCGGTATTAGATTTTTAATACCGGTACTGAAAAGAGGTCAAAAAAGTCCGTGATCCCGGTATTGGCCAATACCGGTATACCGGTATTGGAAGCCCTAGTGTCAGCTCACGGGGCTGAGAATGGACATGAGTAAGTAGTGAAGATATTACACCAAGCTTCATAGTGGACGAACCGCCTCTACTCCTACTTCGAGATGCAGCAGGCAAGGCTTCATGCAGGGGAGGTATCAGCGCATGGGGCCGAGAATGGGCATGAGTAAGTAGTGAATATATTACACCAAGCTTCATAGTGGACGAACCGCCTCTACTCCTACTTCGAGATGCAGCAAGCCAGGCTCCATGCAGGAGAGGTGTCAGCTAGGGCTTTCGAATACCGGACTTTTTCAATACCGGTATTGAATACCGGATCATTTTCTTCAATACCGGGATCCCGGTATTACGGTTTTAATGGAACGTTTTACTCGGAGGACGTGAGTCATAAAAGAAAGTTATGTTTTATGCAACTTTTTATTACAAAGCAATAAGAAAATGTCTACTGTAGAAATAAAGTCACATTTCAATTGTCGAAAGTATTTTCGTATAAAAAAACTAGATGGCGCTAGTAGTTTTTTAAAACGCGATAATGAAATGTTTTCTGCGATGTGATAAAGGTGTTGGGTGCATAGTGTTCGCCACGCGGACACGTTCGCCTCGCGAAAACTTAGAAAGTTAAACTTAAAAATTAAAAATAAGAACTGGAAAACCGCCTACGGTACGGTAGTAGGTAGTAGTAGGTACCATGTGTGGGGTGTCGTTTGAAAGAGGAACTCGAGCCGCGTTCGATGGTACATCACTTACGGCGATCGGTGGCGCAACATTGCGCTAGCAAAATTTGAACGATGTTGCGCAACATTGTATATGGCACACTGTACTTAGCAAACTGTTTGAAATCGCACCAGAGTCGAACATAATTATAGTGGTCCTCCATACAGTCACTAAGTGAGGCCAGCTAAAACTGGTCTCTCTCTCGTAGTGTTTGTATGAAAGTGAGGCCAGCTAAAACTGGTCTCTCGTAGTGTTTCGATGAAAACACCAATACTATGGTGATCCCTTGCTTGGGGTAGGTTCATGTGCTGCCGATAGTACCCAGTACCCAAAACCCCAAAAATCTGATAAATCGGTAGATATCTGTCTCAATTAGTTGTCTCAAGAACACTGAAGCAAAGCAAGAGAAATACTGCGATAACATTTTGAACTTGCAGCTTGCATCTGTGGTCGAATAGCTGAACTAAAGTTTACTAAACAGTGCCACCAAGTACCGAGTAGAAATATTATTGTTACTCAAAACAGTTGATAGATGGCAGCTCAGTGCTGTTAGTTTAAAATTAATATGACAGGTGGTGCTGCTAGTCAGACTAGTGTCAAACTGTTAGAAATCGCACCGGAGTCCAACATATAGTGGTCATCGCAACAGTAAGTGAGTGAGGCCAGCTTAAACTGAGCTCTCGTAGTGTTTGTTTGAAAACACCAATATAAAGGTGATCCCTTGCTTGGGGTAGTTTCACGTGCTGCCGATAGTACCCAGTAAGGTTGCCTAGATTGTTCCTAGTTTGGTTACGTCCGTTTTAGCTTTGTATTGTAGCTCGATAAATGGTCAAGAGCGAGTCGGACACACAACATGAGGTTAACCTCACTAAATGTAACATTCTGAAGTTAACCTCACGGCATGTAACATATAGTTAGAAAGTGGGTTGAATCGGGCCAAGAGCGTGTCGGGCACTCTAGTAGGTAGAAAGTGGGTAGAATGGGGCCAAGAGCGTGTCGGGCACTCTAGTAGGTAGAAAGTGGGTAGAATAGGGCCAAGAGCGTGTCGGGCACTCTAGTAGGTAGAAAGTGGGTAGAATTGGGCCAAGAGCGTGTCGGGCACTCTAGTAGGTAGAAAGTGGGTAGAATGGGGCCAAGAGCGTGTCGGGCACTCTAGTAGGTAGAAAGTGGGTAGAATAGGGCCAAGAGCGTGTCGGGCACTCTAGTAGGTAGAAAGTGGGTAGAATAGGCCAAGAGCGTGTCGGGCACTCTAGTAGGTAGAAAGTGTGAGAATTGGGCCAAGAGCGTGTCGGGCACTCTAGTAGGTAGAAAGTGGGTAGAATAGGGCCTAGAGCGTGTCGGGCACTCTAGTAGGTAGAAAGTGGGTAGAATAGGCCAAGAGCGTGTCGGGCACTCTAGTAGGTAGAAAGTGGGTAGAATAGGGCCAAGAGCGTGTCGGGCACTCTAGTAGGTAGAAAGTGGGTAGAATAGGGCCAAGAGCGTGTCGGGCACTCTAGTAGGTAGAAAGTGGGTAGAATAGGCCAAGAGCGTGTCGGGCACTCTAGTAGGTAGAAAGTGGGTAGAATAGGGCCAAGAGCGTGTCGGGCACTCTAGTAGGTAGAAAGTGGGTAGAATAGGGCCAAGAGCGTGTCGGGCACTCTCGTAGGTAGAAAGTGGGTAGAATAGGCCAAAGAGCGTGTCGGGCACTCTAGTAGGTAGAAAGTGGGTAGAATAGGCCAAGAGCGTGTCGGGCACTCTAGTAGGTAGAAGTGGGTAGAATAGGCCAAGAGCGTGTCGGGCACTCTAGTAGGTAGAAAGTGGGTAGAATAGGGCCAAGAGCGTGTCGGGCACTCTAGTAGGTAGAAAGTGGGTAGAATAGGGCCAAGAGCGTGTCGGGCACTCTAGTAGGTAGAAAGTGGTAGAATAGGCCAAGAGCGTGTCGGGCACTCTAGTAGGTAGAAAGTGGGTAGAATAGGCCAAGAGCGTGTCGGGCACTCTAGTAGGTAGAAAGTGGGTAGAATAGGCCAAGAGCGTGTCGGGCACTCTAGTAGGTAGAAAGTGGGTAGAATAGGGCCAAGAGCGTGTCGGGCACTCTAGTAGAAAGTGGGTAGAATACGGCCAAGAGCGTGTCGGTCACTCTAGCAGGTGAAATTTGGTAGAATAGGCCAAGAGCGTGTCGGGCACTCTAGTAGGTAGAAAGTGGGTAGAATACGGCCAAGAGCGTGTCGGGCACTCTAGTAGGTAGAAAGTGGGTAGAATAGGGCCAAGAGCGTGTCGGGCACTCTAGTAGGTAGAAAGTGGGTAGAATAGGGCCAAGAGCGTGTCGGGCACTCTAGTAGGTAGAAAGTGGGTAGAATACGGCCAAGAGCGTGTCGGGCACTCTAGTAGGTAGAAAGTGGGTAGAATAGGGCCAAGAGCGTGTCGGGCACTCTAGTAGGTAGAAAGTGGGTAGAATAGGGCCAAGAGCGTGTCGGGCACTCTAGTAGGTAGAAAGTGGGTAGAATACGGCCAAGAGCGTGTCGGGCACTCTAGTAGG
The DNA here is from genome assembly GCA_024500475.1 of Phthorimaea operculella. Lineage (NCBI taxonomy): Eukaryota > Metazoa > Arthropoda > Insecta > Lepidoptera > Gelechiidae > Phthorimaea > Phthorimaea operculella. The sequence goes on from JANFCV010000293.1 coordinate 246,880, forward strand.
TAGAAAGTGGGTAGAATAGGGCCAAGAGCGTGTCGGGCACTCTAGTAGGTAGAAAGTGGGTAGAATAGGCCCAAGAGCGTGTCGGGCACTCTAGTAGGTAGAAAGTGGGTAGAATAGGGCCAAGAGCGTGTCGGGCACTCTAGTAGGTAGAAAGTGGGTGGAATACCGGTATTAGATTTTTAATACCGGTACTGAAAAGAGGTCAAAAAAGTCCGTGATCCCGGTATTGGCCAATACCGGTATACCGGTATTGGAAGCCCTAGTGTCAGCTCACGGGGCTGAGAATGGACATGAGTAAGTAGTGAAGATATTACACCAAGCTTCATAATGGACGAACCGCCTCTACTCCTACTTCGAGATGCAGCAGGCCAGGCTCCATGCAGGAGAGGTTTCGGCGCATGGGACTGAGAACGGGCATGAGTAAGTAGACCCGTGGGCGAGTGGACGAACCGCCTCTACTCCTACTTCGAGTTGCAGCAGGCCAGGCTCCATGCTGGGGAGGTATCAGCTCATGGGAATGAGAATGGGCACGAGTAAGTAGATTTAGAGAGTACATTCCTACTTCGAGATGCAGCAAGCCAGGCTCCATGCTGGGGAGGTATCGGCGCATGGAGCTGAGAACGGGCATGAGTAAGTAGACCCGTGGGCGAGTGGACGAACCGCCTCTACTCCTACTTCGAGTTGCAGCAGGCCAGGCTCCATGCTGGGGAGGTATCAGCTCATGGGAATGAGAATGGGCACGAGTAAGTAGATTTAGAGAGTACATTCCTACTTCGAGATGCAGCAAGCCAGGCTCCATGCTGGGGAGGTATCGGCGCATGGAGCTGAGAACGGGCATGAGTAAGTAGACCCGTGGGCGAGTGGACGAACCGCCTCTACTCCTACTTCGAGTTGCAGCAGGCCAGGCTCCATGCTGGGGAAGTTTCAGCTCATGGGGCTGAGAATGGACATGAGTAAGTAGATCCGTGGACGAACCGCCTCTACTCCTACTTCGAGATGCAGCAGGCCAGGCTCCATGCAGGAGAGGTGTCAGCTAGGGCTTTCGAATACCGGACTTTTTCAATACCGGTATTGAATACCGGATCATTTTCTTCAATACCGGGATCCCGGTATTACGGTATTAATGGAATGTTTTTCTCCGAGGACGTGAGTCATAAAAGAAAGTTATGTTTTATGCAACTTTTATTACAAAGCAATAAGAAAATGTCTACTGTAGAAATAAAGTCACATTTCAATTGTCGAAAGTATTTTCGTATAAAAAAAACTAGATGGCGCTAGTAGTTTTTTAAAACGCGGTAATGAAATGTTTTCTGCGATATGATAAAGGTGTTGGGTGCATAGTGTTCGCCACGCGGACACGTTCGCCTCGCGAAAACTTAGAACTTAGAACTTAAAAATTAAAAATTAGAACTGGAAAACCGCCTACGGTACGGTAGTAGGTAGTAGTAGGTACCATGTGTGGGGTGTCGTTTGAAAGAGGAACTCGAGCCGCGTTCGATGGTACATCACTTACGGCGATCGGTGGCGCAACATTGCGCTAGCAAAATTTGAACGATGTTGCGCAACATTGTATATGGCACACTGTACTTAGCAAACTGTTTGAAATCGCACCAGAGTCGAACATAATTATAGTGGTCCTCCATACAGTCACTAAGTGAGGCCAGCTAAAACTGGTCTCTCTCTCGTAGTGTTTGTATGAAAGTGAGGCCAGCTAAAACTGGTCTCTCGTAGTGTTTCGATGAAAACACCAATACTATGGTGATCCCTTGCTTGGGGTAGGTTCATGTGCTGCCGATAGTACCCAGTACCCAAAACCCCAAAAATCTGATAAATCGGTAGATATCTGTCTCAATTAGTTGTCTCAAGAACACTGAAGCAAAGCAAGAGAAATACTGCGATAACATTTTGAACTTGCAGCTTGCATCTGTGGTCGAATAGCTGAACTAAAGTTTACTAAACAGTGCCACCAAGTACCGAGTAGAAATATTATTGTTACTCAAAACAGTTGATAGATGGCAGCTCAGTGCTGTTAGTTTAAAATTAATATGACAGGTGGTGCTGCTAGTCAGACTAGTGTCAAACTGTTAGAAATCGCACCGGAGTCCAACATATAGTGGTCATCGCAACAGTAAGTGAGTGAGGCCAGCTTAAACTGAGCTCTCGTAGTGTTTGTTTGAAAACACCAATATAAAGGTGATCCCTTGCTTGGGGTAGTTTCACGTGCTGCCGATAGTACCCAGTAAGGTTGCCTAGATTGTTCCTAGTTTGGTTACGTCCGTTTTAGCTTTGTATTGTAGCTCGATAAATGGTCAAGAGCGAGTCGGACACACAACATGAGGTTAACCTCACTAAATGTAACATTCTGAAGTTAACCTCACGGCATGTAACATATAGTTAGAAAGTGGGTTGAATCGGGCCAAGAGCGTGTCGGGCACTCTAGTAGGTAGAAAGTGGGTAGAATGGGGCCAAGAGCGTGTCGGGCACTCTAGTAGGTAGAAAGTGGGTAGAATAGGGCCAAGAGCGTGTCGGGCACTCTAGTAGGTAGAAAGTGGGTAGAATGGGGCCAAGAGCGTGTCGGGCACTCTAGTAGGTAGAAAGTGGGTAGAATAGGCACAAGAGCGTGTCGGGCACTCTAGTAGGTAGAACAGAGCGTGTCGGGCACTCTAGTAGGTAGAAAGTGGGTAGAATGGGGCCAAGAGCGTGTCGGGCACTCTAGTAGGTAGAAAGTGGGTAGAATGGGCCAAGAGCGTGTCGGGCACTCTAGTAGGTAGAAAGTGGGTAGAATAGGGCCAAGAGCGTGTCGGGCACTCTAGTAGGTAGTTTTTGTGTAGAATTGGGCCAAGAGCGTGTCGGGCACTCTAGTAGGTAGAAAGTGGGTAGAATAGGGCCAAGAGCGTGTCGGGCACTCTAGTAGGTAGAAAGTGGGTAGAATAGGGCCAAGAGCGTGTCGGGCACTCTAGTAGGTAGAGTACAAATCTGCAAACAGCGTGTCTAGCACTAAAGAAGGAAGAAAGTGGGTAGAATAGGGCCAAGAGCGTGTCGGGCACTCTAGTAGGTAGAGAGTGGGTAGAATAGGCCAAGAGCGTGTCGGGCACTCTAGTAGGTAGAAAGTGGGTAGAATAGGCCAAGAGCGTGTCGGGCACTCTAGTAGGTAGAAAGTGGGTAGAATAGGGCCAAGAGCGTGTCGGGCACTCTAGTAGGTAGAAAGTGGGTAGAATAGGGCCAAGAGCGTGTCGGGCACTCTAGTAGGTAGAAAGTGGGCATTCTAGTAGGTAGAAAGTGGGTAGAATAGGGCCAAGAGCGTGTCGGGCACTCTAGTAGGTAGAAAGTGGGTAGAATAGGGCCAAGAGCGTGTCGGGCACTCTAGTAGGTAGAAAGTGGGTGGAATAGGCCAAGAGCGTGTCGGGCACTCTAGTAGGTAGAAAGTGGGTAGAATAGGCCAAGAGCGTGTCGGGCACTCTAGTAGGTAGAAAGTGGGTAGAATAGGGCCAAGAGCGTGTCGGGCACTCTAGTAGGTAGAAAGTGGGTAGAATAGGCCAAGAGCGTGTCGGGCACTCTAGTAGGTAGAAAGTGGGTAGAATAGGGCCAAGAGCGTGTCGGGCACTCTAGTAGGTAGAAAGTGGGTAGAATACGGCCAAGAGCGTGTCGGGCACTCTAGTAGGAAGAAAGTGGGTGGAATAGGCCAAGAGCGTGTCGGGCACTCTAGTAGGTAGAAAGTGGGTAGAATACGGCCAAGAGCGTGTCGGGCACTCTAGTAGGTAGAAAGTGGGTAGAATAGGCCAAGAGCGTGTCGGGCACTCTAGTAGGTAGAAAGTGGGTAGAATAGGGCCAAGAGCGTGTCGGGCACTCTAGTAGGTAGATTAGGCCAAGAGCGTGTCGGGCACTCTAGTAGGTAGAAAGTGGGTAGAATACGGCCAAGAGCGTGTCGGGCACTCTAGTAGGTAGAAAGTGGGTAGAATAGGGCCAAGAGCGTGTCGGGCACTCTAGTAGGTAGAAAGTGGGTAGAATAGGCCAAGAGCGTGTCGGGCACTCTAGTAGGTAGAAAGTGGGTAGAATAGGCCAAGAGCGTGTCGGGCACTCTAGTAGGTAGAAAGTGGGTAGAATAGGGCCAAGAGCGTGTCGGGCACTCTAGTAGGTAGAAAGTGGGTGGAATACCGGTATTAGATTTTATATACCTGTACTGAAAATAGGTAAAAAAGTCCGTGATCCTATTGGCCAATACCGGTATACCGGTATTGGAAGCCCTAGTGTCAGCTCACGGGGCTGAGAATGGACATGAGTAAGTAGTGAAGATATTACACCAAGCTTCATAATGGACGAACCGCCTCTACTCCTACTTCGAAATGCAACAGGCCCGACTTCATGCTGGGGAGGTTTCGCCTCACGGGACTGAGAATGGGCATGAGTAAGTAGTGAAGATATTACACCAAGCTTCATAATGGACGAACCGCCTCTACTCCTACTTCGAGATGCAGCAGGCCAGGCTCCATGCTGGGGAGGTATCAGCTCATGGGAATGAGAATGGGCACGAGTAAGTAGATTTAGAGAGTACATTCCTACTTCGAGATGCAGCAAGCCAGGCTCCATGCTGGGGAGGTATCGGCGCATGGAGCTGAGAACGGGCATGAGTAAGTAGACCCGTGAGCGAGTGGACGAACCGCCTCTACTCCTACTTCGAGTTGCAGCAGGCCAGGCTCCATGCAGGGGAGGTATCAGCTCATGGGAATGAGAATGGGCACGAGTAAGTAGATTTAGAGAGTACATTCCTACTTCGAGATGCAGCAAGCCAGGCTCCATGCTGGGAGGTATCGGCGCATGGAGCTGAGAACGGGCATGAGTAAGTAGACCCGTGGGCGAGTGGACGAACCGCCTCTACTCCTACTTCGAGTTGCAGCAGGCCAGGCTCCATGCTGGGGAGGTTTCAGCTCATGGGGCTGAGAATGGGCATGAGTAAGTAGTGAAGATATTACACCAAGCTTCATAGTGGACGAACCGCCTCTACTCCTACTTCGAGATGCAGCAGGCCAGGCTCCATGCAGGAGAGGTGTCAGCTAGGGCTTTCGAATACCGGACTTTTTCAATACCGGTATTGAATACCGGATCATTTTCTTCAATACCGGGATCCCGGTATTACGGTATTAATGGAATGTTTTTCTCCGAGGACGTGAGTCATAAAAGAAAGTTATGTTTTATGCAACTTTTATTACAAAGCAATAAGAAAATGTCTACTGTAGAAATAAAGTCACATTTCAATTGTCGAAAGTATTTTCGTATAAAAAAACTAGATGGCACTAGTAGTTTTTTAAAACGCGATAATGAAATGTTTTCTGCGATGTGATAAAGGTGTTGGGTGCATAGTGTTCGCCACGCGGACACGTTCGCCTCGCGAAAACTTAGAACTTAGAACTTAAAAATTAGAACTGGAAAACCGCCTACGGTACGGTAGTAGGTAGTAGTAGGTACCATGTGTGGGGTGTCGTTTGAAAGAGGAACTCGAGCCGCGTTCGATGGTACATCACTTACGGCGATCGGTGGCGCAACATTGCGCTAGCAAAATTTGAACGATGTTGCGCAACATTGTATATGGCACACTGTACTTAGCAAACTGTTTGAAATCGCACCAGAGTCGAACATAATTATAGTGGTCCTCCATACAGTCACTAAGTGAGGCCAGCTAAAACTGGTCTCTCTCTCGTAGTGTTTGTATGAAAGTGAGGCCAGCTAAAACTGGTCTCTCGTAGTGTTTCGATGAAAACACCAATACTATGGTGATCCCTTGCTTGGGGTAGGTTCATGTGCTGCCGATAGTACCCAGTACCCAAAACCCCAAAAATCTGATAAATCGGTAGATATCTGTCTCAATTAGTTGTCTCAAGAACACTGAAGCAAAGCAAGAGAAATACTGCGATAACATTTTGAACTTGCAGCTTGCATCTGTGGTCGAATAGCTGAACTAAAGTTTACTAAACAGTGCCACCAAGTACCGAGTAGAAATATTATTGTTACTCAAAACAGTTGATAGATGGCAGCTCAGTGCTGTTAGTTTAAAATTAATATGACAGGTGGTGCTGCTAGTCAGACTAGTGTCAAACTGTTAGAAATCGCACCGGAGTCCAACATATAGTGGTCATCGCAACAGTAAGTGAGTGAGGCCAGCTTAAACTGAGCTCTCGTAGTGTTTGTTTGAAAACACCAATATAAAGGTGATCCCTTGCTTGGGGTAGTTTCACGTGCTGCCGATAGTACCCAGTAAGGTTGCCTAGATTGTTCCTAGTTTGGTTACGTCCGTTTTAGCTTTGTATTGTAGCTCGATAAATGGTCAAGAGCGAGTCGGACACACAACATGAAGTAAACCTCACGGCATGTAACATATAGTTAGAAAGTGGGTTGAATCGGGCCAAGAGCGTGTCGGGCACTCTAGTAGGTAGAAAGTGGGTAGAATAGGGCCAAGAGCGTGTCGGGCACTCTAGTAGGTAGAAAGTGGGTAGAATAGGGCCAAGAGCGTGTCGGGCACTCTAGTAGGTAGAAAGTGGGTAGAATAGGGCCAAGAGCGTGTCGGGCACTCTAGTAGGTAGAAAGTGGGTAGAATACGGCCAAGAGCGTGTCGGGCACTCTAGTAGGTAGAAAGTGGGTTGAATAGGGCCAAGAGCGTGTCGGGCACTCTAGTAGGTAGAAAGTGGGTAGAATAGGGCCAAGAGCGTGTCGGGCACTCTAGTAGGTAGAAAGTGGGTAGAATAGGGCCAAGAGCGTGCCGGGCACTCTAGTAGGTAGAAAGTGGGTAGAATAGGGCCAAGAGCGTGTCGGGCACTCTAGTAGGTAGAAAGTGGGTAGAATAGGGCCAAGAGCGTGTCGGGCACTCTAGTAGGTAGAAAGTGGGAATAACACGGCCAAGAGCGTGTCGGGCACTCTAGTAGGTAGAAAGTGGGTAGAATAGGGCCAAGAGCGTGTCGGGCACTCTAGTAGGTAGAAAGTGTGACGAAACGGGCCAAGAGCGTGTCGGGCACTCTAGTAGGTAGAAAGTGTGCCGAAACGGGCCAAGAGCGTGTCGGGCACTCTAGTAGGTAGAAAGTGGGTCGAATAGGCCGAGAGCGTGTCGGGCACTCTAGTAGGTAGAAAGTGGGTAGAATAGGGCCAAGAGCGTGTCGGGCACTCTAGTAGGTAGAAAGTGGGTAGAATAGGGCCAAGAGCGTGTCGGGCACTCTAGTAGGGAGAAGGTGGGTCGAATAGGGGTGGGTAGAATAGGCCAAGAGCGTGTCGGGCACTCTAGTAGGTAGAAAGTGGGTAGAATAGGCCAAGAGCGTGTCGGGCACTCTAGTAGGTAGAAAGTGGGTAGAATAGGCCAAGAGCGTGTCGGGCACTCTAGTAGGTAGAAAGTGGGTAGAATAGGGCCAAGAGCGTGTCGGGCACTCTAGTAGGTAGTAAGTGTGACGAAACGGGCCAAGAGCGTGTCGGGCACTCTAGTAGGTAGAAAGTGGGTAGAATAGGCCAAGAGCGTGTCGGGCACTCTAGTAGGTAGAAAGTGGGTAGAATAGGGCCAAGAGCGTGTCGGGCACTCTAGTAGGTAGAAAGTGGGTAGAATAGGGCCAAGAGCGTGTCGGGCACTCTAGTAGGTAGAAAGTGGGTAGAATAGGGCCAAGAGCGTGTCGGGCACTCTAGTAGGTAGAAAGTGGGTAGAATAGGGCCAAGACCGTGTCGGGCACTCTAGTAGGTAGAAAGTGGGTGGAATACCGGTATTAGATTTTTAATACCGGTACTGAAAAGAGGTCAAAAAAGTCCGTGATCCCGGTATTGGCCAATACCGGTATACCGGTATTGGAAGCCCTAGTGTCAGCTCACGGGGCTGAGAATGGACACGAGTAAGTAGTGAAGATATTACACCAAGCTTCATAATGGACGAACCACCTCTACTCCTACTTCGAGATGCAGCAGGCCAGGCTCCATGCTGGAGAGGTTTCGGCACATGGAGCTGAGAATGGACATGAGTAAGTAGTGAAGATATTACACCAAGCTTCATAATGGACGAACCGCCTCTTCTCCTACTTCGAGATGCAGCAGGCCAGGCTCCACGCAGGGGAGGTTTCGGCGCATGGGGCTGAGAATGGGCACGAGTAAGTAGATTCTTCCTTTGGAGAGAACTTTCCTGCATCGAGATGCAGCAGCTGATGAGAAAATGGCGCTTAGAATGTGCATGAGTACGTAGATCCGTGCTTTAGAGGGCTGCTGAGGGATGGGACCTGACTCATCGCACAGCCATCACGGCAAACGGCAAAAGTCTTCTTCTTCTTCGAGTAGGACACGAAGACACGAAGGATTTTCGTGAAGCAACTAGAATTAACGGAGCTAAGAGCAATCAGATTATGTTAGGTGTGGTTGAGTTCCAAAGTTTAGACTGAAGTTGGCTGTGTAGAAGACTGTTAGGCTCACCATTCACCATGTATCCATCTATATACATCTTGACAATCGGATTATTAAAAACCTTTTCGCATTTGTTATGTCCAAGGTCATCATAGATAACATACAGACCTATATATTTTCCTCTTCCCCCAGCAAATTGGCCCGCTCGACCTCCAACCAGAGCAACAAGAGCATCCTGAAGAGTTCCACACCTGGCAAGAAACGGTCCGTCGACTTCTCTCCCGTCGCGTTCACCAATGAAGCCTTCAGCATTGAGGAGGAGAAGAATATCAATGACTTCAAAGGTAGATCTATAAAATCTATCAGAGCTCTCTCTTTCTCTCTTCGTGTGGGACACCGAGTCGTTCAATGACCCTATGAACCCTGGTATCAGGGCGATTCATGGACTTCTCCCCTGTCGCGTTCACCAATGAAGCCTTCAGCATTGAGGAGGAGAAAAATATCAATGACTTCAAAGGTAAGTCCATAAAACCAGTCAGAGCTATCCAGAGGTCATCTTCATCATCACAGCCTTTTTGTTGCCTATTTTAGGATGAAGGCCTCCTCCAATTTACTCTACTCTTGGCGATCTTGTGCCCTCTGCACCCAGTCATGATCTGTATGTTGTCGGATGTCATCAACCCATCATTTTGGTGATCTTCCTGGGGGTTCTGAGTTAGCTCTAGGACGCCATTCTCGCATTTTTCGTATCTAGAAGTATTTTACATTTAAGGGCTTATTTGACTATGTGATTTTCAGGCTGTCTGACGCTTCTCACACGAACCAACTTCACTTTACTTCAGGCGGTTCAAATGAAGTGAGTGAGGTTGGCGTGAGAACCGTCAGACAGTCTGTGTATTACGTACTGTAATACCCCCTTTAGACTATCAGGTAGACAGCTTATCAAAGCGAGGGAGTTCAAAGACGAAAAGGACCCTCTGCTAAACCCTCATGCCATATTATTCGCAAAGCAAGGAGCTAATAGTTGTCCAATCGAATAAATACTTAGGATGGCCACATTTGAGGAATTTGTAGAGAGAGAGATGGTGCATTTCTGCGCTAAACGCAATGGAAAGGGACACTAACTGGGCATTGTACAACAGTCCACTGCTGGACAGGGAACGCTGCTGCCCATTCCCTGGATGATTATCATCGTGGGTGATTTATACCACCCACGGGTAGAATTGGGGTGTTGCTATACTAAGCCGGCATCACACGGCACTATACCTAATGATCTGTTTTTTTTTGTTACAGCATATTCCCCTCCCCCGCTCCGGCTGGCCCGTAGTCCTGGACTGCTGGCTCCACTGCAAGTCAAACTGCTGGAGAAATCCAGGTCGATGCCAGATGTCCACAACAGGGATAAAACCAAGCAACGGTTACAAGCGTGAGTATTTTGAAAGTCTGCAATATAAAGTCCGAAAGGAGGTCAGGATATGTTAAAGACATTGTAGAATATCCTTCAGGTCCTTAAACATAACATGACTCGCATCATCTCTGTCTTTTCCAAAGTATACGCCCCTTTTTGAAATAGAATCAACGCTCTCCATACATACATACATATATAACGCCTATATCCCTTGCGGGGTAGGCAGAGCGTAAACGACTGTAAAAAACGGCCGTTTACACCACGTCTGGCAAAACTTTGAGAGACATTCAGAAGATTGTGATCACTAAAGTTACAGGTTTCAGCCTGTCACCTAAAATTGCAATACCTACACATCAGCTCTCAAATCCCTTAGCCGCTTCTTAATACCACGTAAAAGATTTGGGATGATGCTGTTATAATCCAGCACTACACCTTTTAAAAATTTCAATTTCTTTAACTTTTTTTCCAGTCTCCGAGACTACATGCGCTCCGAATCGGAGAACAGTTTCGACCAGTGCGAGATGAGGCGCGCCCACCTCAGAGCCCTAGGGCTTGCGTACAGGAGTCCTCAGAACAAGTCTTTAGCCCATAGCTTTAGATACATGAGGAATAAGCCGACCATCATAGCCTTTAAGACCCCGAGCATGGATGACTGTGAAAGACGGAGGAGTAATGATAGCATTCTTACTATTGGTGAGTGATTCATACTTTCCTTATTTCTGCTGTCAATTCAGGGCCTTAGGCTTGCTTACAGGAGTCCTCAGGACAAATCACTGGCCCATAGCTTCAGATACATGAGGAATAAGCCGACAATCATCGCCTTTAGCCCCAAACTCCACAGAGAGGACAAGGAAAGGACACAGGACGTAGGGCATGACGCTTGACGTTTGACATCGCGACGTTTCCATACAAAATGTACGAAAAATATTGACAAAGGCACACACGAGCGTCGCCAAAGCGTCGCATCTATGACAGCTAGCGTCAAAAACTAAAAAGAATAAATATTCTTTTTAGAATGACAGTTGACAGACAAGTGATCGTCAAATGACGATCACTTGTCTGTCAACTGTCATTCTTACGTCCTATGCCCTCGTCTTTTTGGTGGAGTTGGCGCCTTAAGACGCCGAGCATGGACGATTGCGAAAGACGGAGGAGTAACGATAGCATTCTTACTATTGGTGAGTTTTCACACTTTTTTTATCCACCTCAGGGCCTAGGGCTTGCTTACAGAAGCCCTCTGAACAAAGTCGTTACCTACTTACCTAAAAACGCTAAGCTCAACAGTTCAAACTGAACAACTTTCCCTAATGACCAAAGTTCGAAGCCTAAAAATACTGCGACCTCCTCTTTCCATAGAAAATTGCTCGGTAATTTTTTTAAGGGAAGTTAAATATTTTTAGGCTTTGATCTTTGGTCCTCAGGGATAGTTGTTCAGTTTAATCTGTTAAGCTTAACGTTTTCGGGAATTAAGTGGGTCATTCGGTTCCACCCCGTATTTTCTTCACATATTTTGAAAATCAACAGGGAGTCATTGCCATTATCTTGACATCTTGATACAAGATAAGTACCTACCAACAAATAATACCTGTTATTTTTTTTCTTCTTCCAGCCCGCAGACGTCTCTCAAAGAGCCTGTCACCAGACAAGGACGTGGAGAACGAGATGCCAGTGATCAACATCCTCAGCCCGTCTACCGTTGACGAGTCTACTTCGGAGACGGTCTTCGCCAATTATCCTGTTGGGAAACCTTTGGAGGTAAGTAATGTCGTTGATGGAAGTGATCAGTGGCGGACTAAGGTAGGGGCGGGGGGGGCGGTCCGCCCCGGGCAGCAAGTCCCGGGGGGCATCAAAATGTCCTCCGGAGGAGGCCATTTTTATGCTTCAAGGACCGAATCGTAATTAAAGTTATTTACAATTTGATCACAGGAGTTTAGAGTTCGATGTTTTGTTGCCCCCAGCCCAGGACTTGAATTGTAAATAAAGTTTTTGATGATTTGATCAAAGCAGTTCGGAGGCTAGTTTGATGCCCCCCAGGACTTTTAGAGTTCCAAGGCTGTTTTGTTGCCCCCAGGAATATAATTGTTAATAAAGTTTTTTACGAATAGACGATTAGATCAAAGGTGTTCAGAGGCTATTTTATTGCCCCCAGGACTTGAATCGTAAATAAAGTTATTTACGATTTGATCAAAGGAGTTCGGAGGCCATTTGATGCCCTTGTACTTGATTTGATAGCAGCCGCTGCTAGGGCAAGCTTATTTAAAAACATTATTAGATTAAGTGACACGGCGTATCTCCTCGCTGCTTGTCATTTCTTTCTCTAGCTAGCTCGCTTCGCTCGCATAACGTGTAGTGATGGTGCAGCACGGTGTGTCTCTCACATGCATTTTTAACGTAAAGTCGAGCTCGCTTCGCTCGCACGTGTAGTATTGGTGTGGCAAATGGCGAAGAGTGGTTTTTCTCTTGTTTTTGTTGAACTGAAATGTTCAACTCTCTTTGCTCGTAATGCATACTCTGCTTGTGACTGAGTGGTGCAGTGCTGTGACCCCCCCACGATCCGAAGCTGTATACGCCACTGTACCTACCTAAATACCAATAACGAAGTTCTTAAAAAGGGTTTTACATTAAGGACATTTGCTGTCGCTGGGGGGCATCCGACGGCTTGACCGCCCCGGGCATCCAACGGGGTTAGTCCGCCACTGGAAGTGATAGAAATATATTTAGGTTTTTCTGCACTTATGATGGTAGGTTATGCTGCTGAGTGGACCACACGTACGACCGCAACTTAATGCAAATGTACTAGCGACACAACACACCAACAACGTAACCACCCTTTTACACTCTACACGTGTTTCACTCCTCCACGGAGCATCCTCATGAGATCTTCGACAGTCAAGTTCCGAAGATGGACTTCCGCAAAGTAATGCCTAATACTATTAGTTACTAAGTAATGTCGTTCTCGAATTTTCCAACCCAGTGCCACTCTGCAACCTTACGAACTGGTACCGGTTGCAAACCTTCCAATTCCAACCCGATACCACACTACAAACTTCCGTCTAGTGCCGCTCTGGAACCTTCCAATTCCAACCCAATGCCTTAGCTGTAAAGAGTCCAGTTGCACAATACTTTCTGAACCCGTGCCATCCAGAACTTTCGGACGCGATGTCACTTCAGAATCTTCCAACGCCGTGCCACTCAAAAACCTTCAAGTTCCGTGCCACAGTCTTCTACCTTGAGATACTCTAAAACCTCTAGGACCTTCCGTCCAGGTGCCACTCTAGAACATTCCGAGTCCGACCCGTTGACATTCTTAAAACTTTCCTTATTTAGATTTCGTCCATCAGTGGAATGTTGTGATTGTCGATGATGGATGACCCTGTGACTACTATAGATACCTACTGACCATAAACTTTAACCTCCCCAGATCTACTTGGACGGCCCGTACGGCGCAGCCTCGTCGCATATCTTCCGCGCGCAGCACGCGGCACTGATAGCGGCAGGAATTGGGGTTACACCGTTCGCGTCCATCCTACAGTCCATTATGTACCGGTACTGGAGCCAACGGACCACCTGCCCAAAATGTAGTCATACGTGGGCTAAAGACTTGCCCCAAAACACTATGAGTCTTCGGAAGGTGAGTCGTCATCTATCGTTTTAGCAGAACCATAGATCCCGCATCCCGGATCTGATAGAAGCTATGACCATACCTTGCCAATATAGGCGTTAATGTAATTTTGTCCCACTACAATCCTCAGGGTTAGTTAGAGCGTGAGGATGCTGGAAAATTCTTCAATACATACTTAAGTATAAAGTGAAGTAGCTTTTTGTGTTTCTTCTCCTTCTCCTCCTAAACCACGCAATGGATTTAGATGAGGTTTTTTGTAATACCTTTTTCCAGTGAATCCGCTAACTAATCACGCATAATTTTATGTGGAATTGTAGCGAGGAATCCCGAATCCAAAACACAACTCTAGAACTACGAGATTACTTGCCACAGACCTTCCTTCAAACTTCAAACTTTCCTTCACCAGGTGGATTTCTTCTGGATAAACCGCGAGCAGCGCTCCTTCGAGTGGTTCGTCTCTCTTCTCTCGCAGCTAGAGATCGAACAGGCCGAACTAGGCGGCGCGGAACGATTCCTAGAGATGCACATGTACATCACCAGCGCACTGCAGAAGACGGATATGAAAGCTGTTGGTCTGCAACTGGCTTTGGATCTGTTGCACGAAAAGGTATGTAGACGATTTTACTTCCTGGATACAGTGTGATACTAAATTACTAAAACAGCCACACCTCACTGCTGCAGATTGACGACCGCTGTGCAAGATACTGTGGATATCCACAAGAATATGCCCATTATCTAGATTGATTGATTTAAGGTTCGCGATAGTTCCATTGTCTGAGCCAATAGTGCGAAAAAAAGCTTCGCAGTAGTTCTATGGAACTAATCTCAATGGAACTACTGCGAATGATTGGATTTATCCATTTATCCCTTAGTCGCCTGTTACAAAACCCACAAGTAGGAATGATAGATGATGTTTTGAGCTTCCACTTATGTGTAAAATCTTTTTCTGTACCATCAGAAACGATTAAGACACTTGAGGGTTGTACGTGTGTAACAATTTTAAGCTACTGGCAATCTCTCTATCTGGAACCTACATTTAATATCATTACTCTCTATAGTGCCGTGTGGTGCCGGCAGAATAGAATAGCACCACACCCTCTCTTCCCGTGGGGGTCGTAAGAGGCGACCGAGGGATAACCCGACCCAAACAGCCAGGGCCAACCGTATGGTGGCGGTTAATCCACCACAAAAGCATTCTCAAGGAGGGTTGACGTCTGGTAGGCGGCCGGTCGTAAAATTCAGCCAAATCCTTTTGCAACACGATTTTGTGTTCAACGAAACGTGTTGCGCCGACCCCAAGTAATTGGGATAAGGGCAGGAAGATGATGATGACTCTCTATAGTGATGAACTATTTTCTGAAACTACGGAAAGAACATGTTTCGACTTCTCTACCGGTATAAGGTTAGCCCATCAACTAAAATTGTTACCTATAGGTAGGTACATGATAAATCTAAAACTTACCTAAAACACGGAATCGAATTACCGATGTAAGTAGGTTTCTTGGTATTTCAGGAATAAAAAAATCTCTACATGAAAATAAATTTATTGTCAAAAACGTTTATTTTGTCCGTCAAAAAATGCTAATTAATTACTTAGGCCTACTTAAAACTATCATTAACAATATTATTACCACAGACCCATTTATAACGTTACCAAGCACTGGAGAATAATTTACTTTGAACACAACAATCCTTTTTGTTTGTTCACGTCACTTTTTTTAAATCCACCATGCGTCCCATTATACAATCAATATTCTCGTCATTCACAATATTTGCTTCATAAATTTTGTTTATGTCGTCGCCGTTAAAAAAAATCATGGTATCAAAATTCAGACTACCTATGTTATCTATCATCTATAAGTATGTCATCTGTGTCAACACCATTACAGTTGTCGTTCATGTCAGCATCAATGAGTACTATATTTTTCTCATTTCTGCTTGTCTCGGCATCAATTTCTGATGTTTCGTAGTAAAGTTTTGGTTCATGTGCTATTTCATTTTTGATACTCTTGAGCATCCACATGCATTTCTCTTCGATCGATTCTACGGGTACTTCAATTGTATCTTCTTCGGGTACTTCAATTGTTTCTACAGTTTCATGTGGTTTTAAATTAGGCTGGGTTTCTTTCAGATCAATTTTTTTTTTTTATCTATGATGGGCTTACTCTTGACCCCAATCTTACCCTAGAGCAGAGATGGGATCTACGGTGGAGCGAGCTTGCCCAGAAGATGCCTATTCACTCTAGACTTAAAGAGATTCAGGTTATATGCACTCGGAAATACAGACGCAGGCAGGGAATTCCATTCTTTAGCCGTGCGCATAATGAAAGATGATTTGAAGCGCTTAGTGCGTAATGTGGGTATATCAACTAAGAACGGATGGTAGCCGGCCGTGCGTCTGGATGTCCGATGGAAGAAAGGAGACGGTGGTATGAGCTCATGCAGCTCACGCGCACACTCTCCGAAGTACAATCTGTAGAAGACCGATAGGCAAGCAACCTTGCGGCGGTGAGCCAGGCTGTGAAGCTTGGTCGCCACCAGTTTTTTATCGCCTATTAATCTTTTGGCTCTGCGTTCCACCGAATCCAGTGCAGCAAGTTGGTATTTAGCCGAGCCATCCCAAAGGTGACAGCAGTACTCCATGCAAGATCGGACTTGAGCTTTATAAAGAGTATAAATATTATTATTAATATTAAGAGTATTAATATTATTATTATTAAGAGTATAAATATTGTTATTAGTGTTCGCCATTTTAGTTTTTATTTTCATTAGCGTTTGGGTCATTTTTTTTGTCGATCACTTCATCCTTAATTATTGATTCTGTTTTCGCTATTGGTTCTACCTCGTATGTTCAAGTTTTGAGACAAACATTTTATTAAAAAGAAATGAACTTGGGCAAACAAGGAAATGAAAAATTGTACCTGGCAGCTGCGAGTTTATTGTTCCAAATTTTAATTTGGAATGTTTTACGTTCTGTCCACTTGATTTTATTATTCTGTTCATGATTATTGTTTCTTTTTTTCAATATGGAAGGAACAAAAGAATTACGTGCGACTGTCATTTGGCGGGAAAAAAACCAATGGAGATTTTTCGTGAAATTAAAAGTTTTGGGATCAGTCGTAACTTTGTGTATTACACTATAAAACGTTACAAGGATACAAAATCTTTACAAGATCGGCAAAGAAGTGGTCGGCCGCGGTCTGTAAGGACGGCTGCGAATATCAAAATGGTACCTAAGAGAGCGACTTCGCCGAAGTCCATGCCGCACCCAGAAGAAACTTGCTCTAAAGACTAACATATCGCGTATTTCAATCAACAGAATACTGAAATATGATCTCAAGGTAAAGGCGTACAGTCGTAGAAAAGTTGATTTCTTAAACGATCGCCTTCGCAAATTACGACGCGAACGTTGTCCAATGTTGCTTAAGAGGTACGATCCGAGAACGATACTCTTCACAGATGAAAAAATCTTTACAGTTGAAGAAAAATTCAACCGTCAAAACAATAACGTTTATGCCAAAAGTAGCAAGGATGTTCCAGCTTCAGCACGAAATGTCTCGCGTACCCATCACCCCGCTAGTGTGATGGTATGGTGGAGGGTCTCATATGAAGGTGTCACTTCGCTCCATTTTTGCCAACAAGGGGTCAAGTGTAAAGCAAAAAATTATAAGCCCCTATCTGAGACCCTTTTCAAGGGCAAGGAATGGATTTTCCAGCAAGACTCAGCGCCGTCTCATAAAGCAAAAACAACTCAAGCCTCGTTAAGGGAAAATGTACCGGGGTTCATCTCGGTGGAAGAATGGCCCCCCTCTAGTCCTGATCTCAACCCGCTTGACTATTCTTTGTGGACTGAGTTAGAGCTTAGGGCCTGCCGAAAGTCTCACCCAAACCTGAAATCTCTAGAAAAGATTCGTGCCGCGATTGATGAGTGGCCCGAACGTCTAAGGAGTTGCAGTAAGAATAAAGGCGGCCATTTCGAATAATTATTACTTCTAATTTATAGTTATAATCCACTTACAATTTCCTGCAAATTTCATGTTTGATTCCGAAGCTGATCTTAGCGCAGTGGAAGCAAATTAAAGTTATCTTAAAATCTAAAACTAAATGGTCGATCAGCCTCGGAACAACATTTGACTACGATTCGTAGTGCTCTTTACTATAGCTAAATAAAATAAATTTAATGAGAGAATTCTGCTCCGGAAAGTTTCCGGCCGAGAAATTCTTGTTTCCAAAATCTACTTAAACAGGGCCCAGCAACGAATTGCTTACCGAGCGAACGATGACGCCGTCGTTTCCTTGTAAGTCTAGTTTTTGACAGGAAAAATAGGTATCAGGTTTGAGGAAGACTTTTGGATTGGGACTTAGGTACTAGACTTACTGCACCCGGGCACCAGCTCGTGTGGCACTCCGTCCCTCCGACAGTTTTGGCTTCACCTCAGTTCATCACTCCACCATTCACCAGTTCACAGTTCGACATCAACAATGTTTTCAACACAAAAACAACTAAAGATTCCTCTCCGAATGAGGAATCGGCCCCGTTGGCCCCAATCAAGAAAACAATCAAAAATATATGGCTATCGGCAGCCGCGACGCGAGCGACGACTCAAAGTGAGGTTATGTTACCGGCGACCACGTTGGCCTCAATCAAAAAGCCGGAACCAAAATCACTTGGTTCACTTCCCCACCGAACAGGAAAACCACACGAGAAAACCGAAAGCACACTAAATTACTTATTTATAATTAAACTTCGCATCCACGATGCGGGCGACGGCAGAGGACGTGACAAGATGACAGAGCAGTGTTGCCAGCACCGCGCGCCCATTTTATACGAAAACTAAACATTCACCCGCCCCGGACCGACCCATCGGTCCGCTCTATGCATGGCAGGCGTGATAATGTAGCTACTGCTCGCTTAAGGACTGAATCCCCCACCTGAACTTCTGCAACTCGAGGAGTGCCATCACTACCCGGAAACAGGTTGAGAATGCGCCCCCGGCGCCAACGCAGTGGCGGTAGGTTGGCATCCTTAACCAGAACGAGATCCCCAATGCAGGGGGGTTCAGTCCTGTCCGTCCACTTAAGGCGTTGCTGCAGAATGTGCAAGTACTCAAGCGACCAACGCTTCCAAAAGTTTTGAGTCATTTGCTGCAACAACTGATAACGCGACAAACGATTGCTATTCACCTCCGTATAGGGATATTCCGGCAAGGCGTTAAGTGGGCGGCCAATTAAGAAATGCCCTGGCGTCAGGGCCTCTAAATCATTTGGGTCTGAGCTGAGCGGACACAAAGGACGCGAATTGAGTACAGCCTCAATTTTACAAAACACGGTCGCCAGCTCCTCGAAAGTCAAAATTGTTAACCCTACAACGCGCAACAAATGCGTCTTAGCGGACTTTACAACCGCTTCAAAAATACCACCCCAGTGAGGGCACGCTGGTGGATCGAACACCCAGGCAATGCCCTGACGGGAGGCCCGTGCTGATGGCTTCTTCGTTCTCCCGTAAGAACGTTACAATTTCTTTCATACACCGATCAGCACCCTTAAAGTTGGTACCACAATCCGACCTGATCAGCGCTGGTCGCCCTCGTCGCGACGTAAATCTCTCCAGCGCTGCCAAAAGGCCTCCGTAGAAAGGTCGGCCACGAGCTCCAAGTGGACGGCCTTGGTGGCTAGGCACACGAACACGCACAAGTACGCCTTGATAGACTTTGCGTTCCGCAGGCGTGATGCCTTCACCATGAAAGGGCCTGCGAAATCCGTTCCCACACCTGCAAACGTCCAGGCCTCCGTCACCCGGTCCGGTGGAAGATCTCCCATCTGTGGCTGCATTGTGGCTGCCTTCAAGCGGTAACAAGGCAAGCACCTAAACACAACGCTACGTACCGTTCGTCGTCCCGATAAGATCCAGAACTCGCGCTGTAGGATGGCCAATAGCGCATTACAGCCCGCGTGCGAGTTTTTCTCATGACGATCCCTGACTAAGAGCTCAA
This sequence comes from Phthorimaea operculella, assembly GCA_024500475.1. Taxonomy (NCBI): domain Eukaryota; kingdom Metazoa; phylum Arthropoda; class Insecta; order Lepidoptera; family Gelechiidae; genus Phthorimaea; species Phthorimaea operculella. Next base: position 266,258 of record JANFCV010000293.1, read on the forward strand.
CTAAGGGTCCCCTTTTGGAAGTAACAGTGGATGCCGAGCCGAAAAGGGCAGGCTAGCGTTCGAAGTCTGCCTCCAACCCTGAGCATACCTTGCTCATCCAGGAATGGGTTGAGGCGCACAATTCCTCCCTTCAGCTTTCCACGTCCATCCCTGAGCAGCCTGACCTCCTCTTCAAAATGTTCCGCCTGGACGACTCTAACTAATGAGCATAGAGCCGCATTCCGTTCCGCAGGCGAGAGGACAGGTGTAAAGTTCCGTTCTGCTTGAGGCTTCCTGCAGTTGTTCACGAACCGTTTGGTCCAACCTGTCACCCCAAGAAGTTTGTCGAGGGAGCTATACCGTTCCAGCAAGAAAGCTGGGTTAGGCTTCGGTACGAGTTGCCCCACGTTCACTCGCAAACCTCGATCAGGTGGCCCAAGCGGCGCCCTGCACTCGTTGAATGGCCATTCCTGCGGCGACTCAGTCAGCCATTGAGGTCCCCACCACAGTGGGTGACTCACCAAATCAGGGCCCTGCACCCGCGCGAAGCGCAGTCCGCTGGGTTCCATTCTCCCGGTACGTGCCTCCACACTAACGGAGTTTCCGACCCCGTAATCTGTGACACCCGATTTGCCACGAAAACCTCAAGTGTATGTACCGACGTCTGCAACCAGCACAGAACTATCCGACTGTCAGTCCACGCGTACACCGTTTCATCCAAGTTGATGGTACCACGCAGATTGCAGGTTACATGATTTAGCAAGCGCGCTAGAAGAGCTGCCCTGCCAATTCCAATTTGGGGATGGTCCATCTAGTTCTGACTGGTGCCACCTTACTTTTGCCCATAACCAGACGCACGTGCACAGTTCCCGTTGAACTTGCTGTCCGAAGGTATACAGCTGCCGCGTACCCTCGCTCGAGGCGTCACAAAACCCATGTAGGGTAGCCTTACATCCCACCGATGGGACTAACTTGCGGGGTATCGCGATGTGCACAATCCCTGGTAAGGTGGTCACAAACTTGAGCCAATCCTTCAACAACTCTCCGGAGAGTTGGTCGTCCCATCCTAAGTTGGCTAGCCACAACCTTTGTAAAAGCACTTCGCCATGAACGTAACCGGGGCGATCCATCCGCTAGGATCGAACGTTCTAGCGATTGTCGACAGTACCGACCGCTTAGTCCAAGTTTTCTCCAAAAGGTCGGGCTCGATCTTGTACGTGAATACGTCATGCGTTGGCCTATATTGCACCCCGAGGATGCCCAACGTGTTTGGATTGTCCGGGTTCTCAAAGAGGTGCGGGTCCTGATGGAACTCGCCTGGCAAACCGGCCAGGAGCTCTGGGCAACTGGACAACCATTTCCGCAACTCGTAACCTCCTGAACCCATGATCGCGATCAACTCGTCTCGTAGAATTAGCGCCTGCTCCACGCTATCAGCACCCGTGCAGATATCGTCCACGTAGACGTCGCGATCCAGTACTGCTGCGGCTCGAGGATATCTTACCCTTTCCTGTGCGGCCAACTCTCGCAGCGTACGTACTGCCAAATACGGACTTGGCTTAAGTCCATACGTCACCGTGTTAAGTTCGTATGTGACCATCGGCTCATCTGGGCTCTCACGCCACAAAATCAGCTGATACCGACGGTCATCCGGATGTATCATGGTTTGGCGAAACATCATTTTGACGTCTGCGACGAACGCTACCTGGTGTAACCGAAAGTCTGTGAGAATGTCCACAATGTCCCGGTTCAATTTAGGACCCGCGTGCAAACATTGGTTCACAGACACACCATTCGAGGTAGGAGCAGAACCGTCAAACACCACCCGTATTTTCGCCTCAGGTGACTTCAAGACAGCCAGGTGTGGAATGTAATAATGCTCGACACACCTCCAATCCAGGCTGGACACCGACATGTGGCCCAATTGAATATATTCCCGCATGAATTCTATATACTTCTGCCGAAGTGCTGGGTCTCGCCTCATCTTCCGCTCCATTCCGAGTAGTCTCCGTTCCGCGAGCTGTCGCGAACTACCTAAAGCGGGGCGGTTTGGGAGAAAAGGTAGCCTGGTCACGAATCTGCCTGACGGGCATCTCGCAGTGTTGTATTGATAGAACAACTCGCACTCGTCATCCTCTGGCTTCCGTCTGTCCGCCGTGGGCGGCTCTTCAGACTCCCAAAACCTCTGCAGCACCTCTGACAGCACACTACCATAGAGGACCGGATCCCCTTCTGGTAGGTCCTGAGGTCTCCAAACTGGGCCGAAAACAACATACCCCCCTGTGGTATCTACGGCCACCAAACCAGTTTCCTGGAGTACCTTCTTCCTACCGCACCATAATCTCCCGAGGACGTCTGACCCGAGAAGTACGTCCACCGTACCAGGAGTATCAAAATCAGGATCAGCTAACTCCAACCCTGTGGTTAACCCTCTTACCGTTGGTGGTAACTTAACCTGAGGAGTTTCCCAACCACTTCATCTAGCACCACGGCTGAGACTTGATAGCTGACCCCTGTACATGTGCTACCTAATGTGAACTCAAAGTTCGTCTGACCCCGAATGTCAGGCACATTTAGGCCCCCGATGCCTACAGCTTCATCCTCACTTGGCCGTACATTTAGGCCTAGCCTACTCACCAGCTTACTCGATACAATACATCCCTGAGCCCCTGTATCCAGTAGGGCTCTTACTTGAATGGTCCGGCCACCGTATCCCCATACCCAAATCTTAGCCGTTGGCAAAAGTACCGTGATTGGACGGGGAGCCGAAGCTGATGAGTAGGCGGCGATTACCTAGCGGGAATCTAAACGCGGTGAGGCCGCGTCCCGCGGGGGTATCCCCTCACTACCCAAACCTGTGTATGGGTCCCACTCCTGCTGGTAGGGAGGTCTGCCCATAAAGGCCATGGCTGGAGTTCTATAGTACCCCGACGGCAAACGTCCGTACCGAGGTTGCGCCTGTAGCCGCGGGTACTCAGGCATAGGCGGAGGCATGCGTGGGTCTTGAGACCCAACCAGGTGGCTCAAGCCCGCAGAATACTGCATGTACCCTGGTGGCTGCCTAGTGCTCCCCTGACACCCGCCCGTTGAATCCCGTACCTGGGATGGGTGTCCTTGGCCACGTTCCTGTGCCGCTCTTCCCAAATCCGGCACCTGCTGCCGTGGTGGAGATCGTCCCCACGTCCTTGGGTAAGTGGGCTCCGTCTGTTGACGTTCCCTGCCTGTCCCTGTGACCGATGCGGAGGTGGGCTCCTCCTTGGAGGGTGGGAGCGTTGCTCCCTCCCTTGGTGGGCAGGCTCCTTCGCTGATCCGATCCAGCGCTGCCCCGGCGCCTCCGGAGCGATTCATGCAGAGCAGCGGATGGTGTGACCTGCAGTAGGCACACCCTGATTCCAATGCGATATTGTACCGCTTGGGTTGCCCACTGTTGCCTCCTCGCGCCGGTGCACCCGGCCGTTCCGGGTGGCGAGGGGCAGAGGTCTCCTTGCGAGGGGCTTCACCAGCCTGGACGTCCACTCGCCTGCTTTCGGCCTCGAGGAACGACTTCAGATCCTCGTAGGTCGGGAGGTGGTCCGAGGACTTGCCCCATGTAGCTGCTCGAATCGAGCGACCATTTCGCTCGGCAGGCGGCGAAGCACTGTGTGGACCAAGATATAACCGTAGCCCGCCACTGGCAAACCCTGTCGCTCCAGTGCGCTGACCGCGACGCTGACTGGGTGGAAGATTTTCTCGCGGAGGTCCGTACCTCGCGTTATGGTTGGTATTGACAGCCACTGGTCTAACAGCCTGTCTACAATCAGGCGCTTGTTTCGATACCGGTCGGTAAGGATCTTCCACGCCACCTCATAATTGCTATCCGAGACAGCCAAATGCGTCAGCAATTCATGAGGCTGTCCATGTAGCCTGGACATCAGCTGAGCCATCTTGTACGCCGGCGTTATGTCCGTCCGTGTGTGGACCACACTGCTATACAGGTCCTCAAACGCCGGCCAGTCGGCGTAATCGCCTGCAAAGACTGGAACCGTAACAGGCGGAAGTGGCACCTGTAATCCTTGTCCCACTTTACCACGGAATGGCTTTTCCTTTCCGTCACGTCGCCTAGATATGTCCGCAGCTGCCTGCGCAATGTCCTGTGCCAGCTCCAAGCACTGGCTTACATCGCCCTCAACCAGCTCCTTATCTTCAGGGTTAGGAGCTTCCTCAAGGAGCATGAGGCACTCTGTGAGGTGTTCCGACACAACCCGAACCCGTTCATCTGCCTGTAGTGCACTTTTCAAGAGCGCGTCCTCCCGGTCCTCGCGGCCGATCATTGCCGCTGTGGTAGTAAACCACCTTAATTCTGTCTTTATAGCAGCCTTATACCTGGCGATCGAGGGAGCCATGGTACCAACTTTTACACACTCGACTTAATAAAACGAAAACCAATAAACAAATACCACAAAATAAATGTTAGTTGACTGGCCTAGACCTTACCGATAAGGTACCGTTCACTAGGCAAACAATACAGTCACAAAAACCGAAACAATATTTTCCAAAATTAATAAAATATGTGGGTAATATAAAAACACGCTTAATACTAAATTACGGCTAACTATGTTGCAATAAAGCAACCACGCTCTGCTACCAAAAATGTTTGATTCCGAAGCTGATCTTAGCGCAGTGGAAGCAAATTAAAGTTATCTTAAAATCTAAAACTAAATGGTCGATCAGCCTCGGAACAACATTTGACTACGATTCGTAGTGCTCTTTACTATAGCTAAATAAAATAAATTTAATGAGAGAATTCTGCTCCGGAAAGTTTCCGGCCGAGAAATTCTTGTTTCCAAAATCTACTTAAACAGGGCCCAGCAACGAATTGCTTACCGAGCGAACGATGACGCCGTCGTTTCCTTGTAAGTCTAGTTTTTGACAGGAAAAATAGGTATCAGGTTTGAGGAAGACTTTTGGATTGGGACTTAGGTACTAGACTTACTGCACCCGGGCACCAGCTCGTGTGGCACTCCGTCCCTCCGACAGTTTTGGCTTCACCTCAGTTCATCACTCCACCATTCACCAGTTCACAGTTCGACATCAACAATGTTTTCAACACAAAACAACTAAAGATTCCTCTCCGAATGAGGAATCGGCCCCGTTGGCCCCCAATCAAGAAAACAATCAAAAAAATATATGGCTATCGGCAGCCGCGACGCGAGCGACGACTCAAAGTGAGGTTATGTTACCGGCGACCACGTTGGCCTCAATCAAAAAGCCGGAACCAAAAATCACTTGGTTCACTTCCCCACCGAACAGGGAAAACCACACGAGAAAACCGAAAGCACACTAAATTACTTATTTATAATTAAACTTCGCATCCACGATGCGGGCGACGGCAGAGGACGTGACAAGATGACAGAGCAGTGTTGCCAGCACCGCGCGCCCATTTTATACGAAAACTAAACATTTCATAAATATACCTTTATTGTTTAACTAGCCTTCCGCCCGCAGTTTCACTCGCAGTATTTATCTGTTTGGTCTAATAAAAATGTTTTAAATACATACATTGCATTTAAAATCCAAAATTTCGAAACAGACTGCATCAAAAATCACAAACTGGAAGTGGATTTCGACTACTCGACAACAGATGCTTTAGGGATTGTAAAAGCCCTTACCTATATCTTTAAAAATACGCCCTTTAAGTTAAAACGGGAACTTTCTTGTTCGAGGGGAGATAAAGGGCTATTGCACAGTATAAGTCCCTTTATCGTATCGGGAATCCTATTTAAGTTTTATCGGCACGTACATTTTATCAACTTAGTTTTATTATATACTAGCTGCCCGTCAGCGGTTTCACCCGCTGCAACCTATTATTACGCGGGAAGAAAGCATTACTCGCCAAGAGATGTCGCTGTTAGTTTTCGGCGAAAACGTTTAAAACGCGAATCGGCTCAGTCACGCCACCTTTGCAAAAATATCGGAATATGCGTGATCCCGTAGGAGTAAGACATTTTCCCGTGGTAAAAAGTAGCCTATGTGTTATTCCAGATAGTCTTCTATATTTGTGCAAAATTTCATGTCAATCTAATCAGTCGTTTTAGCGTGATGTCGTAACAAACACACACACAAACATCCGCCTTTATAATATTAGTAGGATAATGATTTTTTATCTAAGTTTTATTTCGTCTCAAAACTTATGAACACACGAGGTAAAACCACTAAAGGATTCTATGTTTTTTTACTCCTCACATATGTTTTTTGTGCTACAGGTCGTCTACAAACTTCTAAATCGTCAGCCGTAAACATTTTCATATTTTCAATTTTATTTTTTTCGTCATTCATATCTGAATTGCTGTTGTTATGCTTTTCTTCATCAATTATCTTATGAGTAATTATTTCTATATCCTCAAAAAGTGTAGGCGATATTTCTGTATTTTTTGAAGCTGTTGTTATAGCCACAGGACTTTTGCAATAATTTATATCATTTTTAATCAAACCTGGAATATCATCAGTCTTACTAGGTTTTTTATTTATTCCTAGCTCATTATTAATTTCAGATGTTTCCATATGTTTACTTTCGAGTGGTTTTATTGTGCTAATCATATCATTTGTTATCAAACCTACGTTTTTATTTTCACTTTTTTCACATGATTCTTCGTTGGTTTCTATTTCTAATTTAATACTTATAGGTCTTTTACAATTCATATCTAAAGCTATCACATTATTTAGACTTGTTTTATTATTAATGCCTGATTCATACTCAATTAATTCTACATGTTCACTTTCCACCTGTGTCGTTTTAGCCATAGGTCTTTCCATATCCGTATCATTTCTAATCAAATCTATATTTTCATTTGGGTTTTTATTTGTCCCTAATTTAACTTTGTTCAATTCTTGGTGTTTCATTGTTTCTTCTTCATCAAGTGGTTTTTCTGTAGGCGTTGGTGTCTTGTTAAATTCTGTAAATTCTACAGATTTTTTACTGATTTTAGAATCTTTAACCTTATCCATATCTTTTGTTTCATATGATTCGTTATTTGTTTCCAAAATTCTGTAGTTTGGTTGACCTTGAGTGACTGATTTCTCAAGTGACAATGACTCCTTTTTTAGATCTGTCGTTTTGGTTATAGGTCTTTCTTTATTCATATTATTTCTAATCAAACTTAAAGTATCACTTTCCTTCGGTTTACTTTCTAATGTATTACAAACAGCGCTTGATTTTTTATTAGTTATTACGTCAATTTCCTCGAGTGGTTTTACCGTAGGCAGTGTGTTGTTAAGTTTGGCACGTTTATTATTACTCGGGAAATATTGTTTGAGTGAATTTTTGTGTGGTATAATTGTATCTTCTATTTTGCATGTGTTGTCACCAGTTTCTATTTTATTACCGATGCATTTTTCTTCATTATTTGCTTGTTTAATTTTACTACTTTTCTCGATTGCTTTAGAAGCTTCAGAGTTTACTTTTTCGAAAAAGAAATTTATAGCAGGCCATGATTTTTCATTGAGATGTGTTCTACTAGCTATCAGTCTTTTGCAATCTGATTCATTAATTAGCGTGACAGCTTTTTCATTTACACTAGTTTTCGATAAACTTTGGTTGGTTTTAGTCTCATGTGCCAATTTTCTTTTCGGGATACGGATACTATTTTTATTTAAATAAGTAGGCTGTGTTTTTTCAGGTATTATACTTCTTTTCACTATATTTGTATAATATCCACACTTTTCTGATGTTTGTTGATCATTGTTTTTATCATGTGTGGTAGGTGAATATGAATCATTGTTGTTAATATTTGTAGGTAAACTTAAATATTCAGCAACTGACAGTTTATTTTGTATACTAATTATTTTCTTCTTATTTATTAATATAGAATTATGTCTGAGTTTTACGTTTTTACATTTGTTTGGTACTTTTGCTATAGGTACACTATTATTTGCTTGTGTTGGAGTCGTTTTATTTTGTTGGGTTCCGTTATGCGGTTGGGTGCCAAATTTGGATTTCGTTTTTTTTAAATATTCTTTGAGATCATCTTCTATTTTCATTTTTAAAAGATCTTCTTCTCCTACCAATTTTCTGAGGTATTGTTCTCTATCGATTAGTACTCTAAATGAATCATGGAACAATCCTTGCTGGACTGAGTTCAATTCGTATTGGACGAAGTAAACGCCAATGGACCAGCAAACCGAGTCGTTTATAGCCATCCAGCAATCTAATTTTTCTTTAACAGTTTTGACATGTTTAAGAACTAGTTCTGTCATAGAATTATATTCCGGTCTCTGGTTTAGTATTTTGCAAGTCGTTGGCCAAACTAACTCTATTTTTTCAGTAATAGCTGTTGTAAATATTTCTCCTAGTTGCGAATGCAGAATTATTGGACAGCCAAATTCCAAGAATATCTTTAACAAATTTAAGGCAATTTCATCAATAGTTAATGTCATTAAAGGGCGTAAAAGTGTCATGCATGAAAAATAATCGCGATAATACAATATGTATTTAAATTCACCATCTGGCAAATCTTCCATATTTATGAGTTCAACGCGACCCCGGGTCTCGAAAATATTATATTGAGTTGTATTTGAAGCGCAAACTGGACAGTATTTGCAAAAAATCTCGATAATTGACAACGGAATGAAATATTGCTGAAATTGTAATATTTTTAGCAATTGTATAGGACTACAATGCTGTGTTTTTAGATGCGCTAATTTTAAAATATCATAAAGATTCTCAAGGGGTGCTATTTTATAAACAACATTACCCTCCTTATCACATTTTAGAAGTAATGTCTGAAAACCATGTTCGTCTACAATCTCAAACACTGTCTTGGATTCACGACACATTTTAACAGGATCCTGAGACATTTTAATACCCTCAATAAGTTCGTTTATATATTCCGTTGGCCGTACGAAGGTTGCATTTATGTTTAAACTTTCGTTTAATAATTTTTCAAGAGCATCGTCAAAACCTTGTTTCAATAAATATTCCTTTGAGTTAAAGGTAATACCTGAAATAAATTAAAAAGCATGTTTAGTGTTTAAATGAGTTCCAAAATGATGTTTTTTATTCTGAGCCTCCAATAGTTCGAGGGTTATAAAGGAAAATGATCACAGGGCAAATATTATGTGTACATATATGGTTACATTTAATTAAGTACAAATCTCTTGAGGGTGTGATCTACTCACGAAACTGGACAACTTTTGTTAGAAACTTTCCTTCAAAATATGAAAAAGTAATTTGGCCCTCCCATACAAAAATCTTGAAAAAGTGTGTCACTTAGTTTGGGACGTCTATTTTTTTTCATATTTCGAAGATAAGTTTCTTACAAAAGTTGTTCAGTTTTGTGAGTAGGTATAACACACACTTAAGAGATTTGTACTTAATTAAATGAAACCTTATATACAGGGTGGACCATAGAGTGACGTCAATAAAAAGAAATTAGATTCCTCACATCTTCGGGTATTCGAAAATACCCCATGTATGTTCCGCGATTATTTTTAGTTTCGGAGTTATTCAACTTTTAAAGTTGTATGGGAAAATCTTGAGGGCAGTAATTCCTATCCTTTTTTAACTTCCGTATATAGTGTGAAATTTTACTAGTGACCGATAGCGAAAACTCAGAACCGGCTAGTGATAAGGAACAACTTTCCCCAAGGAACATAGGTCGAAAAACGAAAAAAAAAATTGGACCTTCTATACAAAGTTGCCAATCAGCTGATTTAAGTTACTATGGGAGGCCAGATTTTTTTTTCGTATTTCGACCTATGTTCCTTGGGGAAAGTTGTTCCTTATCACTAGCTGGTTCTGAGTTTTGGCTATCGGTCACTAGTAATATTTCACCCTATATAAGGACTTTTCGCAAAAACACCAAGCGTAAAAGGGGCAGACAGCTTAAAAGATGGGCCGACGACCTCAAAAAAGTTGCTGGCGCACTCTGGCTAAGGATTGCCAGGGACAGACAGAAATGGAAGGCGTTAGAGGAGGCCTACGTGTCAAACGGACACGCTGATAAACCGGACTGATGTGCAAAATGTGCTAGAATTAAGTTTATTATAATTGTATTTTATCAGCAATAAAGGCTTTTGTATTTGTATTTGTATTAGGACTTTTCGCGCGGTTGATTTCATAGCACATGTATTTGTATTTGTATTTGTATAAGGACTTTTCGCGCGGTTGATTTCATAGCACAATCTTTATGATTTGTACTTTTTAGCGTACAAAAAAAGAAAAAATGTCTGCCATTCGAGTTTTTTCCATTCAACTTTAAGAGTTGAATAACTGGGAAACTAAAAATAATCGCGGAACATACATGGGGTGTTTTCGAATACACCAAGATGTGAAGAATCTAGTTTCTTTTTATTGACGTCACTCTATGGTCCACCCTGTATTTTAAAATTTATCAAATATCTTCACTCTGTATGATGATTCCCTGACTCCTTGTTTGGTTAGGGCATTGTTAGGATTTTGTATGTGAACAAAACCATGCTTTTGAAGGCATATCGTCCCAAGATTGGTTACTATACTGAATTTATGTAGGTAGATACCTACTTGAGATGCTGACATAGAATAACATTTTTTGGAAAACTTGCAAAATTTACTACTGTAGGCAGGAATTGAACCTGCAACCTTCGGCACCGGCAATGCCAACGCCACTATCAGTTGGGCTATAGCGGTTCTTCCCTAGCCTGCGAATTAAGCAAGTATATCTTGGCCACTAACGCATGGCAGGGCTCCATCTACCGGGATAGGTTTGCAACAAATTCCCAGCGACTAATTAATTCTTTGCAGGTGTAGTCAAAGAAACGAAAACCTACGATAAATTGAATAAGTTTAAAAACACTTTCCTTGTTAGGTATACAATTATTGGAAAACTTGCAAAACTTTCCACCGCAGACAGGATTTGATCGATAAATTAATACAGGGAAAGGTTTGCAGCATTCCCTGTGAATGCAACCAGAGATGGGCAAAAATAATTCGCCAAATTTGTCTATATTTTACTCGGGAAAAATTTATTCACCAGGCAATTTATTCGGCGAATAATTTTTGACCATCTCTGAATGCAACATATTACACTGCACTTGCCATTCCATTTGCCAAGCATTTTTATTGGTTTTTACATAATTTTAGCTATATCCCTTATTGCCCTACCCCCAAGTTTAAAAATCAAAATGACAACTATAATAACAAGTGTTGCCATTTTACAGAAATAATTTCTGCTAATTGGAAATGCGTTCTAAAACCCAAAACCCAACAACTATGGTTAATAATGACCAAAAACCCAAAAAGTTCTTCCAACAAACATTCCACTCTAGTATGTTTGAACATAAAGCCAACAATGCTTCAACTAGCAACGAAAACAAAAATGATGGTGTTGCATTTGCTAACCAATCTGAACCAACAAGCCCAGCCAAGAATCCCCTAGTTCCATGGCAAAGAATGCCGGAGCAGAGCCAAAAACGAAATAGATCGCCAGACCAAGCTGATGAACAATGGACTACTCCAAAAAACAAACTTATAAAGCGAAAAGTAAATAAAGATCAAGCTCGAATAAATGCCCAACAGCAAATATTAGACCAACATAGAGGAACGAACAATGAGGAAAGTAATATAGTTAATATTGACACCTCAAATAGTTTTTCAGACCTTGAAGTAGATGAACTGGAAAATGACCCTGCTGAAGCGGATCCACCAATAATCAACCCTAATGAAAATCAAGTCACAATGCCTAAGAACAATGAGCAGAATAGATCCTCAAAGCCACCCCCTATCATACTCTATGGCATAGAAGACCTACAAAAACTTTCTGAGCTAATTGAAGAAGTAGTAAATAAAGAAAATTACACCTATAAGGTAGTATCTAAAAACCAATTAATAATAACAGCTACAGATGTTGAGAATTACAAAAAAATGATTGATATTGTGCGCGCTAAAGGCCTTATCGGACATACCTTCACGAAAAAAGATGAAAAATGTACCAGGATAGTCATAAAACACTTACACTACAGTACTCCTTTGGAGGAAATTACCAAGGTAATAGAAGAATCAGGAAACAAAGTCAAAGGTGAAATTGTCACAGCACGTAAAAAGGGACAAAGGAACCGTTAAATACCTTTTGTCAATGTCTTGCCGCACGAGAATAACAAAATCTTAAAGATATCCAATACATCTACCATCAAAAGGTGAAAATAGAAGATCCTAGAAAACAAAAAGGTATTGTCCAATGTATGAGATGCCAGCAATACGGGCATAGCAAAAATAACTGTATGAGACCGTACCGCTGCGTAAAGTGTGCTGGACCACATAAAACCACAGAATGCACAAAAGATAAAAACACTCCAGCCATATGTGCACTCTGCTCTGGAAGTCACCCTGCCAACTACAAAGGTTGTAAAATCTACAAGGAGATATTAGAGAGAAAATATCAAACCCGCAGAAAAATAGGCAGAACCCAGTAGAACCACAGAAGCCAGTAGAGTCCCAGCAAGTAGAAACAATTACAATTCTAGAAGAATCAAACACAGGCAAGCAGGTGAAACAAATATCAAACCAAACATTAAGGAATGTTAACAGACACTTCAATGATGTAGTAAAGAGTGCTCCGTCTAAACATCTTGACCAAACACAAGCCTTACAACATAAGCAAGCTGATGTAAATGAACAAACACCACTGCCACAGGCAAACCAACACATCCCTTACCAGCAGAACATACCACCACAATCACGCCAGTATGTACCAACTCAACAGAATGTTCACTCCCAACTAAACCAATGTGTTCCAAACCAACAGAACCCACAACCATCAGAAAATAGACTGGAAAGAATTCTAATCAAACAATCTGAAAAGATAGACCAACTATTATCACTAATGAGTAACATTATGAATCTTCTCAATGCACTTGTACTTAAACTGTAATCAATGGCTTGCCTTCGCATTGCCACCTGGAATCTCAATGGTATAACCACCAAGACAGATGAGGTAGAATTACTCCTCAAAGAACACAAATTAGATATTTTATTAGCCTCCGAAACGCACCTTAATAGTAAGAAGACTTGTAAAATTAATGGATATTCTGTGTATAACACTGATCATCCAAATGGGACATCCCAAGGTGGAGCTGCAGTTATTATTAAAAACACTCTACGTCACCACCTACATAGTGAATACAGAAAAGTTAACATTCAGGCAACAACAGTGACAATAGAAGATAGATCAGGATACATAAATGTGAGCGCAGTCTACTGTCCCCCGGGCAGAAGCATCAAGGAAGAAATGTTTAAGGACTATTTCAACACTCTTGGTACGAGATATATTACCGGAGGAGACTGGAACAGTAAACATACATCATGGGGCTCACGCCTAACCACAACTAGAGGACGTGAGCTCAAAAGTGTACTGAAAGCCTCAGACTTCAAACATTATCAACGGAGAACCTACATATTGGCCAAAAGACAGAAATAGAATACCGGACTGCTTAGATTTCTTTATCTTCAAAGGATTATCACACATGTTCTTTGATGTAGCACCATGCTATGATACCTCATCAGACCATAGCCCTGTAATTGGAAGTTTTAGTTTGACAGTGATACAAAATGAGCGACAGGCAACTCTTTACAACTACAAGACAGACTGGAACGCATTCTCCGAATATCTGGAAACAGAAATAGATCTACATATTCAACTTAAAACCAGCACTGACATTGATGACGCTACATTCTACATAACAAACAAAATTCAGGAAGCTGCTTGGCGTTCAACTCCAGAATTAAAGCCAAAGAAAGAAAATTATAACATCCCTCTCATGATACGTCAGCAACTAGAAGAGAAACGTCGACTACGAAGACAGTGGCAACTAAGCAGATTAACAGAAGACAAAAGAGCTTTTAATGCAGCAGCTAGGAAACTAAACATAATCATAAAAGAAAGCAATGATGAAACATTTCACCAAAAGATTAGCTCACTGAGTACAACAAAGAAGGACAACTACTCTCTGTGGAAAATAACTAAACAATTCAAGAAACCTCAACAACATGTCCCGCCAATTCGAACACCATCAGGAGACTGGGCGAGATCTCCCTGTGACAAAGCTGAACTTTTTGCCCAACACCTTAGCAAAACGTTCACTCCAAACGAGTCAGATATGGTGAACTTTGAGGAGGAAATTGAAAAAGTGATAAATAGTGATCAGCAAATGTCACCTCCGATAAAACCAGTTAGTCCCAAAGAAATACTCAGAGAAATAAGAAAACTTGAAAATAAAAAAGCTCCTGGTTTTGACTTAATATCTGCAGAAGTTCTTAAACGCCTCCCGAGAAAATGTATAGTATTTATCACTATCTTATATAACGCAATCCTAAGAGTACATCACTATCCCAAACTGTGGAAGGTATCACAGATTTGTATGGTGCCAAAACCTGGGAAACCACCAACGGAGCCAACTTCATACAGGCCAATAAGTCTTCTTCCGACATTGTCAAAGTTGTTTGAGAAGGTGTTTTTAAACAGGTTAAGACCAGTTTTGGAAGAAAACCACATTATCCCCGATCATCAGTTTGGGTTTCGACCACAACACTCAACTATAGAGCAGGTCCACAGGATAGTGCACCAGATTCGTCAAACCTTTGAGAAAAAGGAGTATTGTTCTGCGGCGTTCCTCGATGTCCAACAGGCCTTTGATAGGGTGTGGCACAAAGGACTTCTCTATAAGCTGAAAACACAATTACCAAACCCTTTCTTCATGGTATTAAAATCGTACTTACTAGATCGAAAGTTTCAAGTAAAGTTCCAGGAAGAGTACTCAAACCTCTATGATATCCAAGCATCCGTACCTCAGGGATCAGTTTTAGGTCCAGTATTATACTCCATATATACTGCTGACCTACCTAATACAGCAGAAGTAGAAACTGCTACCTATGCAGATGACACTGCGTGCTTAGCCAGCGATGAGAACCCCAAACTAGCATCAGAAAAACTACAAATACAACTAAACAAAATAGACGATTGGCTCACGAAATGGAGGATCAAATCCAGTGCAACAAAATCGGTCCAAATTACTTTCACACTGCGTAAAGGTGACTGTCCACCTGTCACTATGAGTGGTGAACCTCTACCGACAGATACCAGTGTCAGGTATCTGGGACTACACTTGGACAGAAGACTAACATGGGCAAAACATATTAAAACTAAAAAAGACGAAGCAAATCGCACATATCAAAGCTTCTACTGGCTCATTGGACGGAAGTCACCCTTTTGAAATCCACACCAACCCACTAGCTAGTAACCTGCTTTTGACAGACAATGGGACGAGATTGAAGAGATGGAATGTCCTACAACTTGATCAAAGAGACTAGACTCTGCAATATAATGGATGGGCATGATGATCAATGGATCATCACCCATAAAAATTGACTCTAAATACCCACCAACTCATCTGATAAAGACTGATAAGTCGAGGGCAGATATCAAAAGGAAGAAAAAAAAAAAAAAAAAAAAAAAATATCCCTTATTGCTGGAGGCCCAGGTCCAGCAGTGGACTTTAGTAGATGTTCATGTAATGTAATGAATGATAATTGATAACTTACCGGCATGTGAATCTGCATTCATATTTGTTTCTTGTGACATTTCGTCATTAGATCTGCTTGTTTCATACATGTCAATAACAGCTGGGCAAACTAGAACAGTTTTACTGCTTCTGAAATAAATTACAAATAGTTTAGTTGTCAAGAGGTAAAAATTACTTTTTAATGCAAGTTCAGCAATCATATTTAGTTTTACTTCTTCTTCTTCTTCGAGTAGGACACCAAGTTGTCCAATAACCTGATGAACCCTGGTGTCAGTTTTTCAACCGCCTACTGCAAGTAGCAAGCCTCTGACATGGTTGTGTAACAATCGCCATCATAGACAGCAACCGAAACTGATGGCTTAACATGCCTTTTACTTTAACCCTTCGCAACCCGGCTTTTGTTTTGTTTCTTTATAGGTTTCGAACTCTAAGTGCGAGTAGTAGGGTTCAAATCGATGGCTCTCTTGGGAGCCACCGGGTTGCGAGCGGTTAATAGGCTGAAGAGCACTGAAGAGTATACATAAGCAAGCTGTAGAGTACATGTATCGCCCCATCAAGTGTAAGGTATAGTACCTTATGTCAAATGTATTAGAAGTAGGTAGAGGTTAAATAGTGTTGTCACTGTTGTTTTGCTACTGATGGACAGAGAGGTTGTGTTCGTATTAAGGTGCCTACATACGTAGCTATAGGTCTGCTAGTGTTGTGGTAAATATATTTCTTGTTCATCGACAAACTTTTGTAAACTAATTCACAATAAAAGATCTACAGCTACAAAATAACCTAAAGTATATTCTCAAATAACTTGATGACTAGAATAATAAAAAATATGAAACAGGCAAAAATAATGCATTTTTATTATATCTGATATGGAAGATTTTTGGAATCTATTGTCTTTGATCTATCGAACGGCAACATCACTAGCGATTTATAGCCTACGTCTGTGGGCACCTTTAGTGCCAGCCACTTGTTCATGCCCAGTAAGGCGCACTATAATATAGCCTACAATAAGGTTAAATGAACCTTAGGTGAAACTAACCTAAAATACTCAAAGAAAGAAAAATACGCGTACCAAACTATAAACTTTTTGTTCGTAGATCAACATTAGTTTAGGATTGCTTTTTTTACTTACCAGAATGTTACAAAACTAGACTTTTGATCGGAGTTACACACAAGCAAACTTTCAACTGTAGCTATGAAGTTGTACCCCAGAACCAGAATGCACCAGTGGGGTGCCCTAGGACATCAACTCACCTCCAGAATACAAAAATCAAAGTAAATATCGTAATTCAGTGGTAATATTTGGATGATAATCACAAAATAGTCACAAAAAATACCAAAAAAAGCACTGTTGTTATTATAGTGAATGACGGACGTTGACAGTTTCAGTGTTGCCAGATGTATGTTTCGCGATCTCCCCAAATCTTTTCTGAAATTCCCCACTCCCATTTATTATTATTTATTTATTAATATGGACTTCTACACAATTAAGGTAATTCTGCCAGTGTCAGTGTAATAAGATTCCAGCGCTGCTGCGCCGGACGGTTGGTGGCTTCAGCAGAATGATGATAGTGTCTTCTGCTGGAACCAGGGACGTCCTCTTGATACCATCCGGTAATGTAGAGTAGGTTCTTCAATTTCAAGTTCTCAGTTCCATGTTTACATTGGGCACTTGACTGATTAAATTACTATCAAAATAAGCAGTGAAAATACGAATAAACTTGAAATAAAAAAATTAAAATTGAAAAATACGTCTGCCATTGACGGGTGAAACAAAAGAACCCACTCCCATTTAAGTTAAATAATCGAATGCTTCAAGCTAAGTTAACGGAATGTTGGTCAGCGTGGGTATACTTTTCGCGATTTATATTGTTCCATTAGTAATAACGGAAACACGTTGTTTACAGTGCAGTGCCACATTAATAGGTACAGATCGTGCTGCCGAAGTTAAAGCTTTACCCCATTTGGTTCTAAACAAAGTATTCCTTTTACACCAAAATTGGATTTTGTTCCTACATATGTCCTGTCCTCTGAATGAGATGTCTTGGCAATCATTCTCTCCTCCCATAGCTAAAAAAATACCCTTAATTTAAGGATATTACTCTCAATCAGGCAACATTAGTTTGTTTTTTTAATTTTCTTTGACTTTTATTGAAGGCAAACCGATCAAAGCCTTATACAGCCAAATGTAATTCGTATTACGTTGGATTTTACAGGAGAAACGGGATCTGATCACTGGCTTGAAAACTCGCACGAACGCCGGCCGCCCCAACTGGGACAAAGTGTTCCAGCAGCTGCAGGAACAACATAAAGGCAAGGTTAGTCTTCATCATTAGGTATGTTCATCATATAGGGTTACATTTAATTAAGGAAGTACCTACCTACCTACAAATCTTTCGAGGGGGTGGTCTACTCACAAAACTGAACAACTTTTATTAAACACTTTTCTTTGAAAAATTAAAAAAAAATTGACCTCCCGTGCGTGACACATTTTTTCTTGCATCTTTTCAGCATTTTTGTATGGGACGTCCAAATTATTTTTTCATGTTTCGAAGAGGAGTTTTAAACAAAATGTGTTCAGTTTTGTGACTAGACCCACACCCTCAAGAGATACTTACTTAATTAAATGTAACCCTATATAGCCGTGACACGTCCACTGCTGGACATTAGACCGCAATTTGATCCTCTCAGGAAAATAAAGGCCGCCACATACCGGGCCCCGGCCGAACTTTTGCGTGCCTCTGTTGCTAGCGCCAACTACCGAAGCTTTTACAAATTACTAAGTGCCTACGAGGGTTTTTTTATAGCTATCCAAGAATTTTTAGATAATCGATTTCATAGTCTGATTTGTCTCGTAATAAAGTAGGTACCTACTACCTACACAGCTATAGTTCACAGTTGGGTTCACAAAAAAAGGGAACCCGAAGTGGCAACATTATTATTTGCGTCTTTTTATATTGCCTACTTATCCATTTGGGCAAGATGTGACCAAAAATGTTGTCATTCCGGGGATTGCGCTAACCAATACTTACTTTGTGAATTACTTCTTCTTTTATGAATCAGGTAGTAAAAAGTACCTACCTACAGTGCTATTTATGTATTTACGGTTTCATATTACAGGTAACCGTGTTCTACTGCGGACCCCCGCAACTGGCGAGAATTCTTCGCGTCAAATGTGACCAGTTCGGCTTCAACTTCAGGAAAGAGGTCTTCTAGAATAAATTGCGGGCTAAATAAACTCGGAATTAGTAAACTTTCCTGCTTCTAGATGGCACTTATCATATCATTATCATCATCATTCACACCAAATTCACACTTACAGTCCAGCAAAAATATTAGTAAACTTTCCTGCTTCTAGATGGCACTTATCATATCATTATCATCATCATTCACACCAAATTCACACTTACAGTCCAGTAAAAGGAGTAGGTAGAAATTAAATAAAATGGAACTTAAAAAAGTCATACTAAATGGGAAAGTTTTAATTAGTTCATCTAGCTTCTAGTAGATGGCGCTGATAGCGAATCATGGAAATGCTCGGAAGCGATTTCCCTTAATAAGAGGTAATATTTTTTTATTAAACAGTATGTTTTATTTAAGTATTTTGTAGAAATTATATATTTTAAGAAAAACAAACCATAATTTTGCAAAACCGCTTATTTACGATACCCCAAATCGAGGAAATACGCCAAATCTACACTTTATAAGGACTTGCAGTTTAGAAAGCGGCAACACATATTTCGTATAATCTGGTTGAATTTGACATTTGACAGCTGATCCCTTTATTTTAACAGCGCCATCTAGATTTGACTCGTGAAGCAGACAGTCCTAAAAATCCCCATTGTTGCCATTCATAGCCAATGTTGCCATTTAATTTTGAATTTTCATACAAAGTGGCGCCCTCATTTTTTGTCTACTCTTTTTTGCTGGACTGTATCATATCATCATCATTCACACCAAATTCACACTTACGCACTTTTACACATTCATACTTAAGGCTCCTGCAAACCACGTGCGCGCGTGCAGAAATAATATGAATATGTTTAATGGTGGTGCGTTGCGTCGTTGCGTGCACCTTCACCTAAATTAGCGCGCACGCACGGTTGCTGCGTTCGGTCTGCGGGAGCCTTCATTAGGTCATCTTTGAGTCTACGATAGACCATGTTTTTGATACAATATAGAAGCTGATAATGAGTGTGCAACTCGCTTAGTCAGGTCAGATTTTAAAGTCCAGTGATTTTATTGTTTATCATTATTTATTAATTTTATAATTTATTAATAGTTTGTAAGTACCTAGGCCTAACCAGTTTTTACTTTACCTACTTTTGATTTCGAATTACTATTTTTAAGCAGCTTTATTAGGCTACAATTTTGACATAAAAAGTTACCAATCAAGACAATAAGAAAAATGCTCATAGATTTAAGAATAAGAAAATGTCAATTATATATAATTATTATTTTAAAATAATTAAGTTGAGTGTTTGATTAACTAACATTAATGTGTTTTTTTTAAAGAATTTTATCCAAAGGATGGCGTTCTTTGTTGTTATATTTTGACAGTTATTTCTATTTACTATGGCGGGGCGTAGAATGCCGTCTTTCGGATAAGTATCTTCGAAAAACTTCTTGAATTCTTGTACAGAAATATGAAACTATTTTTGATATGTACCTAACTAAAAATATGATTTAATGCAATAAATTGTTTTGATAGGCAAAAACTCTTGTTTTTGTTCCCAAACCTACAGGTGAACCTACCACACTAATCTAGGGCCACTCCAATAAGTCATTTTTGACAGCTGTCAAAATCATGCTAATGCTTTGACATAAGGTCTATTTTCCTTTGTTGACAAACTGACAGATGTCAATCATGTGGAATGGCCCAAGATTAGACTCAGTAACGCAGACCGAATGCAGTACGCGTGCGTGCGAGCAGAATCAGTATGGAGATGCGTAGCGTACCTGTGTCGATGTACTGTCAACTCGAAATGCACGCGCGCACGCGTGCTGCATCCGTCTGAGTGAGCCTTGAGTTCCAGTTTAGATTTCAATTATAATTTGATAGTGCGAAAACAGGTTTTCATACAAGTTCTGCTTATAATTAAACAGATAACAACCATAACGCGCACAGGTACGAATTATAGTTTCGTTGAATCTACCAGAGACGACGGCTTACCGTACCCTCTGAAGCAAGGAACCAATCACCTTTCATTATTTTTCAAATGGAACACCAAGTTTTCCAACGACCCGGTGAACCCTGCCCAGTTGTAAATTTGTAGAAAACTTGGACTTGTAGCCTGTAGAATTGTAACTTGTGACTTGTGCTTTGTGAAACGGGCCCCTGGTGTCAGAGTTTCAGCCGACAACTACAAGTAGCAGGCCTTAACGAGAACGACCACCGCCGTCTATGTATAATCACAGAATGTATAATTAAGCATAGACAGCAATCGGAATCAACGCAACGGCTTAACGTGCCCTCCGATGCACGGCACCATCTGGCTAGTCGGACAATACCTATTGATGTCCTAACCAGAAGGGTAACGGGTACCCCTTCGAACGCATAACTTTCTTACTCCTATTTGCATTACCTACGCATAACACTTTCAGCATAGTTGTCATTTCACATAATTGTAAATTGGCATAGTTTTTAAGTGCATAATGGAGATGTCTTGGCATAACAATAAATATTCATAATTTCGTTTACCATAACTTAAGACCTCATAAGAATCATGGAATGGATAATTTACTAAAGAATAATTTTAAACCTTCCATCAAACATGTTATCGTACCTACACATAGTATACGTACCTACCTACTTCCCTCTAAAATATTAATCTAAATACTTAAAATTATTTTGCCACAATTAAACTAATCCGTTATCAAAATTTATTGCGCCAAACATATTCAAAACAGCACCAATATGTACCTAATACATTTTTATTCTCACTACTATTACTATTAGTATCGCTGTTTTGTTTTCACTAAAAGAAAATAAAGTTCTTGATTAAGAAATGAGACATGTTTTATTAATCTTTTAAAAAACATCACTTATTTTTTATTAATAAAAATATATTCAACTATCCATTTAAAATAAACTATTTCGAATAGCATACCATAATTTTGTCCAGAGTTGGGGCTTTGAACCCAGTAACACGCGCTCAAAAGGCACCATACCATAACACCACGCAGTCATTGAAGTGACATGTGAAATAGTGAGTAGAGTCACAGAATAATAACTAGTAAATAAGAGTAATGATATAAAACCTATGGTGATTGACCAATGGAATTTCTTTTTTGTTGCTGCTGACAATATTAATGGTACTATATAATTCCATCTCATTTAAATTTTATGAACTACTACGGTTGAGGAAAACGAGCTACTTCAAAGGATTATGAACCTTACGGTAGGCATGCTCTTTTGATCCCGAATGTACATGGAATTTCAGTAGTAATAAAAAAAACCTCTGCATGGTAATAAATTTATTATTAAAACTATCATTAACAATATAATTATCACAGTCCTATTTGTAACGTTACCAAGCACTTAAGAATGTTTCAAACACAACAATCCTTTTTGTTTTTTCACATCACTTTTTCAAATCCACCATGCGTCCCAATATACAATCAATGTTCTCGTCATTCACAATATTTGCTTCATAAATTTTGTTTATGTCGTCGCTGTTAAAAAACTTCGTAGTATCAAAATTCAGACTATTACTTTGATCTACTCGTACAATAATACCATCTATGTCGACGTCATCACCGTCATCGTTATTGTTATCATCTATAAGTATGTCATCTGTGTCAACACGATTACAGTTGTCGTTCATGTCATCATCAATGAGTACTATATTTTTATCACTTTTGTTTGTCTCAGCATCAGTTTCTGATGTTTCGTTGTAAAGTTTTAATTCCTGTGCCATTTCTTTTTTGACATTCTTGAACATCCACATGCATTTCTCTTCGATCGAATCTTCGGGCACTTCAATTATTTCTTCTTCGGGTACAGTTTCAAGTGGTTTTAAATTAGGCTGTGTTTCTTTCAGATCAATATTATCAGTGTTGGCCATTTTAGTTTTTATTTTCATTAGAGTCATTTTACTTTTGTCGAACAATTCATCTTTAACTTTTGATTCTGTTTTCGCAAGTGGTTTAAGAGGATTCTGTATTTTTTTACTCCTTACATATGTTTTTTGTACTGCAGGTCTTCTACAAAGTTCTAAATCGTCAGCCGGATACATTTTCATATTTTCAATGTTATTTCTTTCATCATTCATCTCTGAATTGCTGTTGTTATGCTTTTCTTCACCAATTGATATCTTATGAGTAATTATTTCTATCTCCTCAAAAAGTGAAGGTGATATTTCTGTATTTTTTAAATCTGTTGTTATGGCCACAGGACTTTTGTAATAATTTAAATCATTCTTAATCACACCTGCAATATCATCAATCTGACTTGGGTTTTTATTTATTCCCAGCTCATCATAAATTTCAGATGTTTCTATATGTTCACTTTCGAGTGGTTTTATTGTGCAAATCATATCATTTGTTATCAAAACTACTTTTTTATTTTCACTATTTTCACATGATTCTTCATTGGTTTTTATTTCTAATTTATTACTTACAGGTCTTTTACAATTCATATCCAAAGCTAACACATCATTTAAACTTGTTTTTTTATTAATGCCTGATTCACACTCAATTAATTCTACATGTTCACTTTCCAGCTGTGTAGTTTTAGCTATAGGCCTTTCCATTTCCGTATCATTTCTAATAAAATCTATATTTTCATTTGTTTTTTTATTTGTCCCTAATTTAACTTTGTTCAATTCTTGGTATTTCATTATTTCTTCATTATCGAGTGATTTTCTACTGATTTTAGAATCTTCAACCGTATCCATATCTTCTGTTTCATATGATTCGTTATTTGTTGTCAAAATTCTGTAGTTTGGTTGACTTTGAGTGACTGATATCTCAAGTGATAATGACTCCTTTTTTGGATCTGTCGTTTTGGTTACAGGTCTTTCTTTATTCATATTATTTCTAATCAAACATAAAGTTTCATTTTCAATCGGTTTACTTTCTATTGTATTACAAACAGCGCTTGATTCATTATTTGTTATTATATCAATTTCCTCGAGTGGTTTTACCGTAGGCAGTGTGTTGTTAAGTTTCGCACGTTTATTATTAGTCGGAAGATATTGTTTGAGTGAATTTTTGTGTGGTATAATTGTATCTTCTATTTTGCTTGTGTTGTCACCAGTTTCTATTTTCTTATTCTTATTATTCTTGAGCAGGCAGGCAGTCGAAATTTTATTGCCAATGCATTTTCCTTCATTGTTTGCTTGTTTAATTTTACAACTTTTCTCGATTGCTTTAGAAGCTTCAAAGTTTAAATTTTCAAAATTAAACTTTATAGCAGGCCATGATTGTTCATTGAGATGTGTTCTACTCGCTATCAGTCTTTTGCAATCTGATTCATTAATTAGCGTGACAGCATTTTCATTCACATTAGTTTTCGATGAATTTTGGTTGGTTAAAGGTGGGATAAAGGTTGGTTGGTTGGTCTCATGTGCCAATTTTCTTTTAGGGATACGGACACTATTTACGTTTTCACATTTGTTTGGTAGTTTTACATTTGGTACACTATTATTTGCTTGTGTTGGTGTCGTTTTATTTTGTTGGGTTCCATTACGCGATTGGGTGCCCAATTTGATATTGCGTGCTAAATATTTTTTGAGATCATCTTCTGTTTTCATTTTAAAAGATCTTCTTCTCTCACCAATTTTCTGAGATTTTGTTCTCTATCGATTAGTACTCTAAATGAGTCGTGGAACAATCCTTGCTGGACTGAGTTCAATTCGTACTGGACGAAGTAAACGCCAATGGACCAGCATACTGAGTCGTTTATAGCCATCCAGCAATCTAATCTTTCTTTAACAGTTTTGACATGATTAAGAACTAGTTCTGTCATAGAATATAATTCTGGTCTCTGCTTCAGTATTTTGCAAGTCGTTGGCCAAACTAACTCTATTTTTTCAGCTATATCTGTTGTAAATATTTCTCCTTGTTGCGAGTGCAGAACTATTGGACAGCCAAATTCCAAGAATATCTTTAACAAATTTAAGGCAATTTCATCAATAGTTTTTGTCATTAAAGGGCGTAATAGTGTCATGCATGAAAAATAATCGCGATAAAACAATATGTATTTAAATTCACCATCTGGCAAATTCTCCATATTTATGAGTTCAACGCGACCCCGGGTCTCGAAAATATTATATTGAGTTGTATTTAATGAGCAAACTGGGCAGTATTTGCAATAAATCTCGATAATTGACAATGGAATGAAATATTGCTGAAATTGTAATATTTTTAGCAATTGTATAGGACTACCATGCTGCGATATTAGATGCGCTTCTTTTAATATATCATAAAGTTTCTCAAGGGGTGCTATTTTCCGACAAATACCTTCCGTATCACCTTTTACAAGTAATGTCTGAAAACCATTTTCATCTACAATATCAATCATGTTTGCATGATGTTTGTCTTGTACTCTTTTGGATTCACGACACATTTTAATAGGATCCTGGGACATTTTAATACCCTCAATAAGTTCGTTTATATATTCTGTTGGCCGTATAAAGGTCTCTTTTATTTTCAAACTTTCGTTAAATAATTTTTCAACAGCATCGTCAAAACCTTGTCTTAATAAATATTCCATTGAGTCAAAGGTACCTGAAATAAATGAAAATGAATGTTTAGTATTAAAATGAATTCTTCAAAATTACATTTTTTATTCTGAGCTTCCAATAGCGTTCGAGGGTTATAAAGGAATCATGATCACAGGGCAAATATTATGTGTACATGTTACAGGCAAAACCCTTAACCAGTCAATAACGTTATTGACTGGAAAACCCAGTCAATTACGATATTGCCTAAGGGCTTCAGTCAAAACCCTTATTGACTGGTTTTATCTATTAAAAGCAGTCAATAACGATATTGACTGACGTGCCCAGTCAAAACCCTTAATAGGTACTTCTGCCCCGGTAGCAGCAACCTAGACTGGCTGGCTGACTGTCTCGATCGCCGGTTGTTATTCCTGAGGACATGCCCAAGTCGCAGACGGCTCTTCACTATCTAATGCTGACATTAGCGTATACGTGGCTTCACCTCCTAGATGTCATAGACTTCACGACGGTGGTTGTTAGGCTCCCGCCTAGTTCAATCGGCGAGCGAGGCTGTAGGCTTTCTTCTAGCTGCGACCATCTAACGGTCCTGATGGTCTGACTCAGACCAGCCAGGCAGTCTAGGTTGCTACCACCGGGTCGGACGTACCAATTAAGGGTTTTGAAAAAAAATCTAACGGTCCTGATGGTTACTATGCAGTAACCATTGCGTTGCGGTGAGTTTATGTGCGATGCGGCGGGTAGCACTGCGTTGCGGTGAGTTTATGTGCAATGCGGCGGAAATCAGTGCGGTGCGGAGAGTTTCGGTGCGCGATGCGGCGGGTATCACTGGGTTGCGGTGTGTTTATGTGCAATGCGGCGGAAATCAGTGCGGTGCGGAGGGTTTCGGTGCGCGATCAGTGGCGGATTAACCCTTAAGCAAAATAAGCAATTGCTTGGGGCATCACGTCTTGGGGGGCACCAGAAGAAGCACCATTTTTTTTTCGTTAATACGTTCCGGCCTTAGGGTATCACGTCACATGTCTCCACCACTAGAAACTGCACCACATAAGTTTCTAAAACTAAATTTGAAAAATTGCGCGCTATTAGTTGACATTTTGTCAGCGGGTTCATGACCCCGCTCGCGCTTGCTCATTCGCTGCCCGCTGATGCATTCGGCAATGAGAATGCCACCGTTTTGCAGCTAGCCAAGTAGCCAATCACAAACCAAACCACCCCTGCCCCGCCCCCCCCCACCGTTTCGCTAATCTGTCAATCAGCGTTGCCAACCGGGTACATTTTACACATTTGACGTACTATTTTAGGCTCCCATGTGTCCTGGCCTCTCATGTGTAATTTCGTAAACTCGCAGCCAAATTAATAACTCAAACAATGATAGAAGTGAGCGATGGCTTGCTATTCATTTATCGGAACGTAAAATTGATTTTAAAAAATCTATTCGAGCGTCAGACAGAAAGCTATATTACATCTCTCTTGCTCTAGCTAGATGAACTTAAAAGCATTCTTTTCCACACACAGACAGAGATAGATCAGCCACCTAGTCGTAGTGATGTAGTGTCACACTACCCATCCCCGTTCGAAAGTGTGTTACCAGTGCTTCTGCCTACTCTCGGTCGTCACGTAGGGCTCTGTCGAGCACCCGTAGCCTGGCCTCCCACCAGTGGGGGGGCACTCCAGGGTCCTGTGCCCCGAGGGCAAGCTACGCTTTACGCAGACCAGGCTAATAAGAAGATGCTCTTCAAGGGCTACCAGCGCCCCACGCTCAAGAGTCGCGACACACCCAAGCTACCTCGTGGGTTCTAGACGCCCACGTTCATCTTGGACGCCATCCACGCCGGGTTCGACGGACCCGCCTCTCGTCACCTCTCGCCGCCTACTGCCGCCGCAATAGCGATAACCGCTGCCTGCTGCTCCCTCGCCGTCTCCGCTGTCCCAGCGTTAGTCGTGGGACAAGAAACAATAAGCACGCCGTCGCATGGCACACCACCCTGAATGCTCTCAGGGAGAGTGCTGCAGCCGTGCAGGCGGGAGCGCATAACGCACAGCTCACAGAAAAGCGTACCCACGAAACATTTTCCATCTCACCGATCGCCGAGTACCCGCACGGGTACGAGGGTCACGTCGCCGCTGTCCATGCCCCTGCTGAACAACTCGGGTACTGGAGACAGCCCAGCCAGCGTCGACATCTGCCCAGACATCCTATGCGTCCAGACTGACGATGCCGAAGCCTACGCCCCGCAGACCCAGGGATGCCGACACCTGCACCCACGACATCCATAGATGACGGGGTGTAAGAAGAAGCCGCCGCTGATAGTGGTCGATCTGCTCGCGAACTGGAGCCACCACTTCGGCGAGCCAAAGGCGGAGCTCGGTCATGCGCCAAACATGCAGCCCTACAGGTCCACAGGGTTCTGATTCCTGGCGCAAGGCGAACAGAAATTCCGCGTTTGCCAGCGCTACTTTACCGCGCTGGAGGGCTCCGGAACCAGAATATCCTGTTGTTCGCCTACGCAACGCGCCTCCGAAAGAGCGGCCAGTCAAGGGCGCGATTAGAGACCTCCCCGTGGACACAGACCCTGAGGACATCCAGAAGGAGCTGACCACCACCCTGGGCTACGAGGCGGACTACGACACTACGTGCGCCCCAGCAAATGTGCCAACTGTGGCTCGCACCTGGTCAACAGTCTCGATTGCCCCGTACGCTCTTACGAAGCCCGTCGAACTGAAGAGGATGGAAGCGGCACCGCAGGGAGAAGCTAACATGGCTGGATCCCTTATGGCGGCTGCCAACAGCCCCTCCGGAACTACGACGACGAAGAAGCGGAAGCCTAGAAGGCGGAGGAGGCGAACATCGCCCTCACCCACCAGGAAGTGGAAGCACCGGGCCAGCCACGTCAAGAGCCACCCACGGGTTCGTTGGTACCCCACAGGGTATATCTCAGGGGGTGAAGCCGAACTACAAACCGGCCTCAAGACAAGAGAGCTCACGAGCAGCCGTCCTAGCAGAGAACAGAAAGGTCCTGATCAGTGCAATCTGGACCCCTCACTGAGGTCCAGGTCGCGCTCCGCAAGGGGGCGGACGCGACCTTTATCGTCGCCTCCAGCGCCTGATCCCGTCATACGGCGAGGTCACGGCCGCCAGGATCAACTGGAGGCACTGGGACCCAGATAGGCTGCTCAGGGTGGTGCTGTACAGATGATAAAAAATGAAATCAAAGCTGTTCCTACGGATAGGGGGGCCCACAGGGATGGATTGCTTGGGGCACCAAGTGGTCTTAATCCGCCCCTGTGCGCGATGCGGCGGGTATCACTGGGTTGCGGTGTGTTTATGTGCAATGCGGCGGAAATCAGTGCGGTGCGGAGGGTTTCGGTGCGCGATGCGGCGGGTATCACTGGGTTGCGGTGAGTTTATGTGCTTTGCGGCGGAAAGCAGTGCGGTGCGGGAAGTTTTGTTGTGTGATGCGGCGGGTAGCGCTGAATTGCGGCGAGTTTATGTGCTTTGCGGCGGAAAGCAGTGCGGTGCGGGAAGTTTTGTTGTGTGATGCAGCGGGTAGCGCTGAATTGCGGTGAGTTTATGTGCTTTGCGGCGGAAAACAGTGCGGTGCGGAGAGTTTCGGTGTGCGATGCGGCGAGTAGCTCTGCTTTGTGGTGAGATTATGAGCGATGCGGCGGGTTGCAGTGCGATGCGGCGAGTTAGCACTGACTTGCGGTGAGATTATGAGCAATGCGGCGGGTAGCACGGCGTTGCGTGAGTTTATGTGCTATGCGGCGAAAAGCAGTGCGGTGCGGAGAGTTTCGATGTGCGATGCGGCGAGTAGCACTGATTTGCGGTGAGATTATGAGCGATGCGTTGGGTAGCAGTGCAGTGCGGTTAGTTTAGATGCGATGCGGTGGGTTGGAGTGGTTACTGCATAGTAACCGTCAGGATCGATATATATTTTTTAAAATAAGTTAGGCTCGCATTTGTCTGCTATCTCACCAGCTGATAAAAGGAGTAATCCTAGTCAGCGACGCGATCCCCGGAGGTGGAATGGGGATAATCAGGTCGTGGGGCGATTGCGCACGCTCACTGAAATGCATCTTATAGAAGATAGAAGATGGAGGCAGTCAGAGTGAAAGTCTACTGTTTCGCTCGCCGGTGGCACTGAGCCCGAGTCCTCGAGTATCTATCGGGTGGTCTATGACTTTTGGGAGGGGAGGCCACGTATTTGCTGCCGTCAACATAAGTGAAGAGCCGTCTACGACGAGCGAGACAGTAGACTTCCACTCTGGCAGCGACCATCTAACGGTCCTGATGGTGATCTAAGACCAACCAGGACATACCTATTAAGGGTTTTGACTAGGCACGTCAGTCAATAACGTTATTGACTGATTTTATTAGACAAAATCAGTCAATAAGGGTTTTGACTGAGTACCTTAGGCAATAACGTTATTGACTGGTTTTGCCAGTCATTAACGTTATTGACTGGTTAAGGGTTTTGACTGTAACATACATATATGGTGACATTTAATTAAGTATAAATCTCTTGAGGGTGTGATCTACTTACAAACCTGAACAACTTTTGTTAGAATCTTTTCTTCGAAATATGAGAAAGTAATTTGGACCTCCCATACAAAACTCTTGAAAAAGTGTGTCACTTAGTGTGGGACGTCTATTTTTTTTTCATATTTCACCCCCTCTCTTCCCATGGGGGTCGTAAGAGGCGACCGAGGGATAAACCCGACCCAAACAGCCAGGGCCAACCGTATGGTGGCGGTTAATCCACCACAAGAGTCAAGAAATTCCCAAGGAGGGTTGACGTCTGGTAGGCGGCCAGTCGTAAAATTCAGCCAAATCCTTTTGCAACACGATTTTGTGTTCAATGAAACGTGTTGCGCCGACCCCAAGTAATTGGGATAAGGGCAGGAAGATGATGATTTCGAAGATAAAGTTGTTCAGTTTTGTGAGTATAACACACACTTAAGAGATTTGTACTTAATTAAAAGAAACCTTACATATTTTAATTTTGTCAAATATCTACACTCTGTATGATGATTCCCTTACTCCCTGTTCGACTGTGTGCCAGCAAGGCAAATTTCCGAAAACTGTAAAAATCGGAGGTACCAATTTGTCTTCACAGGGTTCTTATACATGCTATAAGGATGTTAAACAACCCAGGTGGACGACTCAGAATGGTAGCTTTTAGAAATGGTGGCTATTCTAAGATGGCGGCTGTATGGCAACATGCAGTAAAACTTGAGTGTACATATTTCCCTTTACATGGCAGTTAGATATACTTATAAGGATGTTAAAAAACCGTTATGCCTATCTCAAAGTAGTAGCTTTTAAAAATGGCGGCCACTCAATGATGATGTTTGTGGAGTTTTGGAAAATCGAGCGTATCTCGAGATTTACTAAACAGATTTCATTACTTTTTGTTTTAAATGCATGTTCTTGATGTGTTCTTTATATGTTGAAAACAAATTATTTTCGTAAAACCGTTTGTATGTGAAAAAAACCATGCTTTTGAAGGCATATCGTCCCGAGGTTGGTGACTAAAGTGAATTAAGCGACTAAAGTGAAGCAGCAGGCAGGATTTGAATACTAATAGGCGCGTCCACAAAATCAACGCCGCCGGTTGCTAGTAAATGGGCGGAACTTGGCTCGCCTGCCACCCGAGCGTATGCCCTGCCTCGGCAATTTGCCGCGCTCAGTGTGGACGCGCCTATTAATGAATACAGGGAAAGGGTTGCAGCATTCCCTGCTGTGTATGCAACATATTGCACTGCACTTGCTGTTCCACTTGCCAAGCCAAGCTAGATAATTTAGCAATATCCCCTGTTGCTGTAGGCCCAGGTCCAGCAGTGGACTGTAGTAGATATTCATGTAGTGTATTGAATGATAACTTACCGGCATGTGAATCTGCATTCATGTTTGTTCCATGTGACTTTTCATCATAAGATGTGCTTGTTTCATTCATGTCATTAAATGGGTAAACTAGAACTAGAACAGTTTTACTGCTTCTGAAATAAATTACAAATAGTTTAGTTGATAAGAGGTAAAATTACTTTTAATGCAAGTTTGGGAATCATATTTAGTTTAACTTCTTCTTCTTCTTCTTCGAGTGGGACACCAAGTTGTCCAATAACTGATGAACCCTGGTGTCAGTTTTTTAACTGCCTACTGCAAGTAGCAGGCCTCTGTCTGACATTGTTGCGTAACATTTGCCATCGTAGACAGCAACCGGAACTGACGGCTTAACATGCCCTTTACTTTAACAGGCTGAATAGTATACATGTATACTTGGTGTCCCATAAGCAAGCTGTAGAGTACATAATGTATCGCTCCACATTGCACTATCTAGTGTAAGGTATAGTACTTAGATTAATTATTGCCTCGCTGCTCTCGGTAGATCGAGCACTATCCAAAGGCACTGTCATAAAAAATGAAGCCAAAAATTTTATAATCCGTTTATTTGCAATATGTACTTCAAACTATGAATTTTGACAGCTATAGGTGCATTTTTAAAATAGTTGGGTATTATTATTAGACACATATTTTATTGCTTCATTTGAAATGTGTGCCGACCTTGGTGCCGACGGTATCTAGTGGGAGACAGCGACACCTATTATTCATCTAAGGTATAGTACCATAAGTCAAATGTATTAGAAGTAGAGTGGTTTAAATAGTGTTGTCACTGTTGTTTTGCTACTGATGGACAGTGAGGTTGTGTTTGTATTAGTTTCATACCCAGTAAGACGCACTTTATACCTTACTCTGAGGTTAAAATAGAGAAAATGAACCTCAGGTGAATCTAACCTATAATACTTAAAGAAAGACAGATACGCGTACCAAACAATAAAAGTTTTGTTCACAGATCGACCGTGGTTTTAGATTGCTACTTTACTTACCAGAATTTTACAAAACTAGACTTTTAATTTGGAGTTACACACAATCAAACTTTCATTATGCAGTATCTTAAATTGCAACGGTAGCTATGAAGTTTAAGTACCTGGGTACCTTCAGAATACAAAAAATCAACGTGACTATCGTAATTAAGTGGTAATAATTGGATATAATATTCATAAAATAGCCACAGAAATGCACAGAAAATACAACAAAAGCCCAGATCACTTATATATATGAACAAAAGCACTGTTGTTTAGTTTAGACGTTGACAGTTTCAGTGTTGCCAAACGTACGCTTGGCGATCTCCTCCAATGTTCCCCGAAAATGCCCCATTCGTGTCGAAGCAAAAAACAAAAGCATAAGAATAAGAATAAGAATAAATTTATTTTACCAAAACAAACAAATTATAAACATTAGGTTCCAATTGGATTTCACACTAGGCAA
Organism: Phthorimaea operculella; assembly: GCA_024500475.1. Classification (NCBI taxonomy): domain Eukaryota; kingdom Metazoa; phylum Arthropoda; class Insecta; order Lepidoptera; family Gelechiidae; genus Phthorimaea; species Phthorimaea operculella. The sequence continues at coordinate 298,778 of JANFCV010000293.1, forward strand.
CACCTGTGTTGTGATAATCCAGTCAACGTTACATAATCGTTTTAACAATAGCATTTGTTTTGTGTTGTGTAAAGTAGTGTATTACACGAAAGGTGGTATGTGTACCATTTTAACTAGTGATAACTAAAATTAAAAATCGTGAGTTGTTATTTAATAACAATAGGAACATTAACATAAAATCTAAGGAAATAAAATTCAAAATATTCAAAATATTTAAACTTAATGTTTGATAGATAAATAAAGAGATAGATATATGTACTTGGTATGTAGGTATAATGAATATATATTTATATAAATATCATGAAACAATAAACAGGATAGATTCAGTGTCCTCGTAGTCAAGTGATCTTAGCCAGGATTCAAGTTTTCTTTTTTGCAGTGAATACAGTTTCATTTTTAATTAGACAAAATTTGTTTACTATTGAATAAATGTGTGGATAGGCAAAAAATTTAAAACGCTGAGCAAATTTGGTGTTTACACGAGGAGGTTGTGTTATGTATACGCGTCTATTGCATAAATGGTCATAAACAGTTGAGTTAAGGGTAATTTTGTGATGAAGAAGACTAGCCTTTAGTATATAAAGTTGACGCACAGTTAACATCTCTGCTTCTTTGTAGAGAGCTTTAGTAGGGAATCTAAAAGGTTTACAGAGCATGACTTTAAGCACAGATCTTTGTGCCCTTTCTAGTTTGATCAGAAACGATTTGCCGGCGCTCCCCCATGATCCGATACAATATGTTAACAACGACTGACACAAAGCAATGTAAACCAGACGGAGAACATCTGGGTCAGCGCAGCTTCTAAGCAACTTAAAAACGCCTACTAATCTCCTAACCCTGCCAGCCATTGCAAATATCTGCTGTTGGAAGTTTAAGTTTTCGTCAAGAATTACACCAAGGTATTTTAATTTATCTGATCTCTGTATAACAGGGCAATCACAAGATGAATTGGATGAAACTGGAGTTTGTGGGGTATTCGGATGACAAGTGTGGACTTTTATGGAAGAACTGGATACTGTTCTAGGAGCTGAAACTATGGTTTTGTGAAAACATAAGAACTTAGTTTTTTCTGTGTTTAAAGTGAGAAGGTTGTTATTTAACCACTTTGCGACTGAAAACATTGCATTCTCGGCGCTCTCAAAAACGTTTTGCCATGAAGAATCTTGAATGATAAGTGCCGTGTCGTCCGCGTAGCAAATAACCTTAATGTTGTCATTTCCAATGAAATTGTTGGCAATATCATTAATATAAATGATAAAAAGGGTAGGTCCCAGGATGCTACCTTGAGGTACGCAGTAATCAATGTTCATAGGGTCGCTAAACTGTTCATTTACTCTAGTGCATTGGGAGCGGTTTTGCAAGTAACTTTTGAACCAATTCAAGGCTGTACCTCTTATGCCTATAGACTCTAATTTATGTATTAGTATAGCCGAAGAGACCGTGTCAAAGGCCTTGGCGAGATCAAGAAAAACCCCCAAGCATGGTTTTCGCCCATCGAGGGCCTTTGACACAGAATCGAGTAACAAATCAACTGCGTCCTCTGTTGATTTTCCTCTTTGGAATCCAAACTGACTTGGAGAGATGATATTATGTTTTGTTAAATAGTTAGTTAGCCTGCGGTTTACAATTTTTTCGTTTAGCATTTTAGTTTAGCATTTAGTGATTATTGATGTATTAGAGAATACTTTGCGTTTCGGGGATCATTTAGGTTCTATTATAGAACCACGTTGCGTGCAGTTCCACAGTTTAGGTAGGTAGGTTAGGTACAGTCCAGCAAAAAGAGTAGACAAAAAATTAGGGCGCCACTTTGTATGAAATTTCAAAATAAAATGGCAACATTGACTATGAATGGCAACAATTTAGTATTATTTTTTAGTTCGATTTCATTTAATTTCTTCTCTTTTTGCTGGACTGTACGTATAATTTACTGCAGCAGTTAAAACTTCACTGCATTTGGTTCATAACAAGGCATTTTTTTTAATTCATGAGCATTTTGCTTCAACTATGCTTCAAAAGAGATGTCTTCGTAATCATTCTCCCCTACATAATAGCAATAAAAAATACCCTTTATTTTAAGGAAATTACTCTCAATCAGGCAACATTAGTTTGTTTTTAAATTTTTTTTGACTTTTATCCAAGGCAATCCGATCAAAGCCTCATACAGCCAAAAGAGTGTTTGATTTTACTTTCGAATTTACAGGAGAAACGGGATCTGATCACTGGGCTAAAAACTCGCACGAACGCCGGCCGTCCCAACTGGGACAAGGTGTTCCAGCAGCTGCAGGAGCAACATAAAGGCAAGGTTAGTCTTCATCATGTTTTCATCATGGTGTTCATCATCATCAATAGCCGTGACACGTCCACAATTTGATCCTCTCAGGAAAATAAAGGGCGCCACATACCGCGCACCGAAGTGGCAACATTATTGTTTGCGTCATTTTCATATTGTACTGACAATTTAATCAAGTTTTCAACAATAATGTTGCCATTCCGGGTCCCCTTCTTGTATGAATCAGAGGTAGTATAAAGTACCTACACTTCTATTTATGTATTTATGGTTTCATATTGACTGTCCCGTTGGCGTAGTGGATAGTACCCCTGCCTTCTACGCCGAGGGTCGTGGGTTCGGTCTCGTCCAGGGATGTTTATTTATTTATTTATATTACAGGTAACCGTGTTCTACTGCGGACCGCCGCAGCTGGCAAGGATACTCCGCGTCAAATGTGACCAGTTCGGCTTCAACTTCAGGAAAGAGGTCTTCTAGAAAAAAACTGTGGGCTAAATAAACACGGAATAAATAAACCATCCTGATTAAAGATGTTACTTCTCATAATATATCATGTCATCATCATTCACACTTAAACACTTTTACACATTCATACTTAAGGCCCCTGCAAACCGCCTGCGTGCGTGCAGAAATAATATGAAGATGTTTGATGGTGGTGCGTTGTGTCATTGCGTGCACCTTTACTTAAGGTCGTGCCGTGATGCAAAAAGAGATTTTTCAATTCAAAATATTTCCACTTGGAGACAACACCTGACTGTGGTTATTTTATATATGATTTTTGATAATATTTGCTAGATTCTCAACATTCGCAAAACACGATTCGATTAAATTTTCTCGATAGATTTTTTTTCCAAAGTTGACTCCATTTTTTTAGATTTTTTAAGTTTATGCCGAAACAGTGCCGACCTAATCAATGATTTTTCGTAAGCATAAGCACATTATACTTATCTAAGTCGTCAACATTTGTTTTTTTATTTAAATCTTTTATTGCTGAAAAAACAATAAATTTAGATTTTCAACAATGGCTTGGTTACAAAAATTTTGCGGACGGATCGCTCTGTCCCTCTCTAACGCGTAAGCGCGAATTGCAAACAGGCCACACCCAGCTCCGCTCTCATTCCACCGTGGCCAATGCCAGAGAGAGGTCATGTCGCACGCTACGCCGAAACTGACAGCTTTTGTCGTAATTTCAGTTATTTGTTTATTTGAAGATTGTGTAAATTTTTAGGCTTCTAAATATTTTGTAGTCAACTCTGAATAAGATACGTTACTAGAATAAGTGTATCTAGTTTTTTACGCCAGTTTACGGTCTTGTGCCTCCCTCATCCAGTGTACCCATAATCAGGGGGGTTTCACTCCGCGGTTTAGGTATTACCCGCCTGGGTGCCACTTGAAGGGGCTAATTTCAGTCGGTTGCCGCGCGCGAGATTCACCGCACGTATTCGGATTGTTCCAAAATTTACGGAAGTGTTGTTTTGTGTTTATAAAGTGGATTTAAAAGTAAAAAATGGCTAGGCATGGACCTCGCAAATACTGCAGTGTACATATGTGTAAAAACAATGTAAAAAGTAACCCGGAAATAAAATTTTTCGTTATTCCGAAGGAGATGGAAAGTTAAGTTCCTTCTAAAATTGTATTTTGATAATTTTCACCTACTTGTTGCTATTTCTAACATTCAAACATTGTCCAGAGCATAGTCCAGAATATAGGTACCTACTTCTGGGTTTTATTTAAACAAACAACGTAGATACCATGATGATATACCTACCTACATTCTTAGTACCTACTTAGGCACTGTTTACAAAACGTAAGTAAGTAAAAACACTACCAAAGTAAATACTTAAATTTTACAGCCGAAATACGCATTTTACTGTAGGTATATTTTTGTTGCGAAGATATTTCATACCAACAACAGCGTTGTCTCGTTCTAACCCTTGATGCTGCGCTCACGTGCGAGTGCGATGGAAATAAGCAGCGCGCTCGCGCTCGCGCATCGTCGCTCGCCGCCGCCACATTGCGAGCGGCCGCGGCGCTTATTTCCATCACACTCGCACGTGATAACTAATACCAATGTTGTGTTAACCAACAAGCGTCTAGGTAGGTAATTATACTTTAGACAACAACTGGGACCGACAGCTTAACGTGCCTTCCAAAGTACGGAACCATTTTGCCTCAGGTCGTTCGAGTCCTAACCAGACTGTGAACAAATTCATAGTGATAAAAAGATAGGTAGGTCGGTAGGTAGGTATCAAGTTTGTGTGAGCTTCACTTTCTATCGTCTCATAAGATAAGTAGGTAGGTAGGTAGGTACTTACTATTGTATAATGTTACGCTAGCTTATTTTAAATTCGATTTAAAAACACTTGCAATACTTGTCTTGTAGTTACCTAGAATAAATATGTACTGAACAGATAAATTAAATTCCTACTCGATTATTGTGACAACCCTTTGCGAGCGCGCGCGGCCGGGTCATTGTCCGGCGGCGTCCAGTGGAGATTGAGCCGTTCGCGCGCAGCAATAAGTTTCAATTTCGCTCGCGGGCGGTCGGCTAAGCCCTGAGTAGGTATCTTTTTATACCTAACCATGGCTTTTGTTAGGAAGTGAATTTTCTGTACCCTAGTACTATTATATATTCTGTGCCATAATGTAAATTTGAAAAATGGGCAACAAATCAAAAATAATCATATCGAGGAAGCGCAAAAGATTTCTTCAACGCGAAAAAGCAAAATGCTTCGAGCATCTTCCGTCCCGTTCCGGCCCCGGGAGTTCGTATAGTTACTTTACTCTATACAAATATTTCTGTCGTTTTTGCGGGGAGAGGTAAAGCTGTCAAATCAAGCTAGTGTTGGAATCGACAATATCGATACTTGACCTTTCGATTAATTACAACAGTCTACTCATAATTGTGTGTAATTATTGCATTTTCAAAAGCAACTTAGTTCACAAGAATAGGATTTTTAGTAAAAAGAAATATTGGCGCAATAACATCATTTTAAATATTGCATAAGGTACCCTAAATTAACCAAAATATTACATGCTAGCCGATGTGGCGCAGTGGTTAGTATGACTGCCTGCCACGCAAAGGTTCCTGGTATAATTCCCGGTGGGGTCACTCACAAAGATGATTTTTACCACTTTGTGAATTTGTTTCCAGTCTGGTTGGGACATTGCAGGCTAAACCACCTGATTGTCCGCAAGTAAGATGGTTCCGTGCTTCGGATGGGCACGTTAAGCCGTCGGTCCCGGTTGCTGTCTATGATGGCGGTCGTTACACAACCATGTCAGAGGCCTGCTACTTGCAGTAGGCGGTTGAAAAACTCTTAACACCAGGGTTCATCGGGTCGTTGAACGACTCGGTGTCCCACACGAAGAGAGAGAGAGACCAAAATATTAATTTCTTTCTCCAAAGACCAGATAATACAATCAATGCGATACCTAGGTACTATTTACTGATAATTAAGTATCATAGGATATTATGTAAGGGAATTTACTAAAAAATCACCTATACAACAAATCATATCCCGATGACGTAGTGGTTAGTACCCTGTCTTCTACGCTGAGGCTCGTGGGTGGAAATCGATTCCACCGGACACAAATATTTGTAAAGTAAATTTTCAAATATTCGTGTTTTGTCTGAGCACTCTGCCTGATAAAGGACCACCGACTGGACCGAAACGGTCGTGAAATCACGATGTAATAAGAAGTAGGTAAGTGCGAAATCCTTTTTATATTACTAATAATGAAAGTTAAAATGTCGCACTTAAGTTTAACCAATTTATAGCACACCAAGTCGTCCAACGACCTGACGAACCCTGGTGCCAGAGTTTGTCAACCACCTACTGTAGGCCTCTGACATGGTTGTGTAACGACAGCCGTCTAAGTGACCATAGACAGCAACCGGGAGCGACGGCTGAACATGGCTCCAAAGCACGGAAACATCTTGCTTCTCGGACAATCAGGTGGTTTAGCCTGTGTGGTGTTCTGACCAGTCTAGGAACATATTCACAAAGTGATAAATATCAACTTTGTGAGCGAAAGGAATTGAACCCGGAACTTTCTGCGTTGCAGGCAGTCGGACTAGCCACTGCGACACATCGGCTGATAGCCGATGTCACCCGATCAGCTGAGACTGATATTAATTTTCAATGAAACTCGAACAAAATCAGGTTTTCCCAAAATTCATTGTAAAAGTTGTTCAATTTCATAATCTGATCATGCCTGCAAAGTTTTCGGTACAGACCGTCTTTACATTAGATAGGTTTGAAACTATGGCGATAGAAAAGTATCGACGTTTTGTATTAGTTGACTCACTGCACTAGCTTGGGTTCAGTGTGGCTCGATACTTCAAGTTAAAATTATCGTTTTTTCATTAAATATCGACTGGAAATGAACATCATTGAATAAGTAGAACGATCCCAAACTAACATTCTAATCTTACTTAGCAAGCTATTTACTGTTAATAAAGGCATCGGTAATCTAAGATCGTTAATTGTTACCCATTTTATGGTGGAATATTATAATCTTCATTTGAAAAATAAACGATACTATGATGAACACTATTGTTCGACACAAAATAATAACAAAAGGAACAAAATACAATTATTTTATTATAGATCCACCTAAAAAAAACTCCAAATCAGTCATTTTGTACGACTTACTGGCAACACTTATGTACAATTTTCAATCGCTTATTTTATATATTATTTAGTGATATTGTACTGGAGGAATGCTTTCAGATGAAAAGTGATATTGTTCTGTTGTAAATTGGTATTTTTACATATTTTTTTAGGCATTATTAGCTCTACAATTCCGCTTTTTATCGGAGCTCATTTGACATGCGCGACTGGAATCGTTCTAGGAAATAATCTGACAGCAACTGGTTTTGTAGTAAGGTAAGCCCCGTGGGCAAAGGCCGTGACAGAGGGGAAGTGCTTCGTATAGCGTCTCCCACCCCAGCTTTCCTCCAAGGCAAAATGCAAATAAATAAGGAAATAGTAGAATTTAGCATTCCGTGAACGTTTTTTTGTTCATATTTTTCAAGTACTTTCTATTTACATGAAAAAGTATTGAAAAATGGGCAACAAATCAAAAACAATCATATCGAGGAACCGCAAAAAAGATTTTTTCAACGCGAAAATAGCAAAATGCAAATAAATAAGGAAATAGTCGCATTTAGCATTCCGTGAACGTTTTTTTGTTCATATTTATCAAGTACTATCTATTTACGTGAAAAAGTAAATTAAAATTATTTATGTTTGTGGAGAAGAGTAGTTAGCTTTTTTTACCAATATAACGCGTACACATTATGTAGACACCTCATTGGTAGAGAGAAGTGTTGATGCATGGAATCTCCTCTAATCAATCGCATTACTTTGAACAAGTTTGCCGATACCTACTCTAAATTTTGACACCTCTCTTGGGTGTGACTTTGGCTTAGTGGCTAGAGTGAGTGAATTGTTTTGCATACTAATAAACTTTGGGTACTCGGATCAAATCTCCGAGATATAGATTTTTTGTATTTATTTTGTTAAATATTTTTAGGTTTTCTCTTTTACACTCTTACTTTAATCATAAATTCTTAATACTTATTACTTATTCTTTCATGTTTTTTTAAACTTGATGAAAGATTATTGGATTATTATTTATTGCTTATTATCAATGAAAACCATCATAATTACATGAACATATTCGCAAAATAATTTTTATATTTACCTACAGATTAGACTAGATATTTACAAATTTTTAAATTGCGTAAATATCTGCCACAGACGTCACGGAGACTCTGGCACAGAGTACGTAGAGTCGCCAATACATTATTTAAATTAGATGACCAAACCATGACCAAACAATGTACGTACCTACCAACTTTTTTTTTACTTGATATTAATAGTAATAGCTTACACAGATGGTAAATTTTTAAATATTTTTTATAGGTACTAAAATTTATATACAATGATTTGAAATTTGACTAGTGACCGACACCTCAGGACGGGCTGGTGGTGATAAGGTTCAACTTTCCCCAAGGAACTAAGGTCGAAATGTGAAAAAAAAAATTGGATCTCCACTAGTAACTCAAAATATCAGCTGATTGGTAACTTTGTTTGTATGGGAGGTACATTTTTTTTCATATTTCGACCCATGTTCGTTGGACAAAGTTGATTCTTATACCAGCCCGAATTGAGATTTCGCTATCAGCCACTAGTAAAATTTCACCTAATATTATGGGCATTGAATTCTAACACTACTTCCAGTACCTAGATACTTACTTTTTTTAGCAATATTGGAAACCCGACCTTCAGTTGAGAAATGTCAATTATTACAAAAGGCACAATGATAATGACATAAGTGTGAATATACAGCAGCGCAGATGCCGAAGGTCGCATGTTCAAATCCTGTCAGCGGTGGAAATTTTATTGTCTATCTGGGGGCAGTGCCCCCGCCGAGTCGAGCGCAAAGCAAACACTACCGTACCATCCTTTACTGGAACAATTTCGCCGCATTTTCAGGCCCCTATCTCGTCGTAAGCTATAATCACATAATAAAAAGCCAAAATTTCAAGTCCGTAGGTCATTTAGTTCCGAAGTTAAGCAAAGGCAAAGTTACAGATTTTAGACAGACACTCACTCACTCATGATCATCAAAATAGAACTAGTGCTTCCCATAAACTCAGAGAGCTGAAATTTAGTACGGAGTTAGATTTTAATGACCGCATAAAGGAAAACTTTAAAAACTAGGATAATCGAAGGTTAGGCCAGGCACACCACCTAGGAGCCCAGCTACACCATAGGAGATACAGATATGACTTCAAAGCAAAAGTTTGATGGGATTCTTCTATAAAAATAAGTGAAATCCCACCAAAAACATTCTGTAAAAAAGTAGCCAAGTCTCGATGGAGCTGCTTGTTTATCTCTAAAAAGTAATCAAATCTAGGCAAAGTGTAAGGTTCCTTGATACAATATCTTTAATACGACTGGCCGTTGAACGTTACGTTTACATACGATTTGTGGATACAATTTAACGGCCAGTCGTATAAATTTAACTATATCAATAAAGAAATAGCATCAAGGAACCTTAGACTTGGCATGACTTTGCCTAGATTTGACTTTGGCTAATATCTCATCAAATATATTTTTATTATAAATAATAAATAAACTAGCCTGATGAGGTACAGAGCAGACTGGAAAAATGGCGGGAAAAGCTGGAGAGTGTCGGCCTGAGAAACAGCAGAACGGAGACTGAACAAAAGAAATGTTTTGTGATTTCGGCGGTCTCTCCGGCTATGCTCCAGTAGCGCTAAATGGCGTTACCTTACCAGTCTGCTCCGACTTCAGGTACCTCGGTTCACTTTTGCAAGGCGATGGTGAGATAGACCGGACTATCAAGCACAGAATAAATGCAGGATGGATGAAATGGCGACAGGTCACGGGCACAGTGTGTGACCCCCGAATGCCCCTCAAACTGAAGAACAAGATTTACAAGACGGTGGTCAGACCTGTCGTCATGTATGGATCTGAGTCTTGGCCTACAAAAGTGACGGATGAAAGACGATTACATGTATCTGAAATGAGAATGTTGAGATGGATGTGTGGTGTGACAAGAATGGAAAAAATAAGGTATGAGTATATTAGTGGAAGTTGAAAAGTTGCACCTGTGACAGAAAAGTTGAGAGCTAGCCATGAGGAGGGATGGAAATCATGTGACGAAAAAGGTAATGGATATGAATGTGGATGGACGCAGAAGGAGAGGAAAAAAGCCTAAAAAAGTTTGGATGGATTGTGTAAAAGATGATATGAATCAAAAAGGTGTAAACGAAGATTTGACGGCTGATGAATGGAAGAGAAAGACATGTTGCGGTGACCCCAAATAAATTGGGATAAGGGCAGGCAGATGATGAGTAGAAACCGTACAAAACCCTAAAAATGGCTGTGCCAGTCGGGATCTTTTCAATAAGACTACTTTAAAATAAAAACAAAAATTATAACTCGGACATTAATGCCTAGTCCTCTGATATGGATGCCTAGGTATTTATGACGTTGTGGCGTAGACATTTGACATCGTTGCGTAGGTCTCCGTCTCATTGATTTATGTCTAGTGACGTCACACATGCGAGCCCGGTCGAGCGTTGCTAGCCTATTTAAAAAAAAAATTATAGGAACTAATAAACGTATGCAAGTAAATTTATTTCAGTGAATTTTAACTCATTTTAAAAACTATACGAAAAAACCTACACCTACTGAAATTTAGTGTAGGTTTTGAGTGTTGATCACTAGCGAAATATCTTTTTTCAATAAAAAAAATCTACTCCGTTTCATAACCCCATTCAGATAATTTTAAACGCAAGTCCTAGGTTTTTAGTATTGTTCACTAGCAATGGACCCCGCACGATTTGTTCGACAAGGGCCGTCCGGTCAAATTGGCTGAAATTTTGGGAAAAGGTAGTACGTAATGCTCTTACCAAAATGTTAAAAAATCTGCGAGCGGAAATGACCAGTTTTTGAGATATAGCTATTTTAATGTTGAAGTCACTAAACATACTTTGATGTAAAAATCGTTACTTATTAAGGCAAATGTCTTACTTATTTTTTACGTTCATCTGTATAAAACCAACCTTTGAGGTAATTATTTCAATTGGAAAAGTGTTTGTTTCGGGTATATTACACATAATATATCAGCAAAGCAAGCTAGATCACCTAAGCTATACGAGGTACAGCAATGGCTCCAAAGCAAATGTTGTTTAGCATGATAGACCGCTTCTGCTGGCACATGGACACCAAGAGTCTGGAGTAGACCACCAGGACCCCATCTAGACCATAAAATATACAGAAATGCCTCTATAGCAAAAGCTGTTCAGCATGATGTACCGCTTCTGCTAACAGACTGACGTCGAGGTTCTGGAGTACCTGATGTAGACCACCAGGATCTCATCTTAACTATAAAAGATACGGAAATGCTTTCATAGCAAAAGTTGTTCAACATGTTAAGCCGTTTTTACTGGTACTTTGATATCGAGAGTCTGGAGATCCTGGTGTAGAACGTGCAATGATCCTATTCCTACGGGAAAGCGAGTAAGTAACAGTTCTAGTTATGAATATGTTGCGGCCAACTAGTAAAAAACGCGATTGCTCTTTAATTAAGCGGCGCTATTCAACCACACCACTAAACGTTCGTTACCTAAGTGGTTGAACACAACGTTCTACAGTTCATTCCATTCCATGAAATGCCCAACTAAAGAATAAGATTTATGGTTGAATAAGGAGCCAGCTGTGATTTGAATGCCTTATTCACCCAGTTGAATTAGCCAAAGTGTTAACATAACCTTTGAAATGAAAGCATTTTCGTATCTCTTATAGTTAAGATGAGGTCCTGGTGGTCTACATCAGGTACTCCAGAACCTCGACGTCAGTCTGTTAGCAGAAGCGGTCCATCATGCTGAACAGCTTTTGCTGTAGAGGCATTTCTGTATATTTTATGGTCTAGATGGGGTCCTGGTGGTCTACTCCAGACTCTTGGTGTCCATGTGCCAGCAGAAGCGGCCTATCATGCTAAACAACATTTGCTTTGGAGCCATTGCTGTACCTCGTATAGCTTAGGTGATCTAGCTTGCTTTGCTGATATATTATGTGTAATATACCCGAAACAGACACTTTTCCAATTGAAATAATTACCTCAAAGGTTGGTTTTATATAGATGAACGTAAAAATAAGTAAGAACATGACATTTGCCTTAATAAGTAACGTTTTTATCAATGTATGTTTAGTGACTTCAACATTAAAATAGCTATATCTCAAAAACTGGTCATTTCCGCTCGCAGATTTTTTAACATTTTGGTAAGAGCATTACGTACTACCTTTCCCCAAAATTTCAGCCAATTTGACCGGACGGCCCTTGTCGAACAAATCGTGCGGGGTCCTTTAATGTTACAAGTAAAAGAAAATATCGACTCCATTCCATCTCAATTCTCACTTTTTGTTACATGAATTCAGAGTTGCAAAGCTGTTTATAGTTAAAAGTACCTACTTATACCCGCACACCCGAAACGCACTCACCGAATTTTGGATTATTTGTATGAAAATCTATGAAACCTCGAAAATATTGCCGAACCGCACGCGCCGAATCGAACGGATCCCCCAGCCAGTGCTGATCATAGACTATAATGATGATGACTATGACGTTGTCGATGCACAAAATTATATATGTCGCAGTACGATGGCAGAATCAGGTTTTTAGCCGGCATATGCCAGAATCGTAGACTTCGTTCGGCCATCGTCCTAAGCTGATCCAGGTTTTTGGCCAAAATCCTAGTTTTTCCAATAGTATTCTGGCTCTTTTTTCATTTTGGGGGGAACTTCTTCTTCTTCGAGTGGTACACCAAGTCGCCTAACGACCCGATGAACCCTGGTGTCGGAGTTTTTGAACCGCCTACTGTAAGTAGCATGCCTCTGACATGGTTGTGTAACGACTGCCGTCTAAGTGATCATAGAGAGCAATCGGGACTTAACGTGCCCGTGTAGTTCGGGCATACACCTCGAAAAGCAGGAGTTAGCATTGGACGTTCTGGAGGGCGGGAGGTAGCGTCAGACGCACTACAGGGCGTGAGTAGCGTCGGAAGATGAAAGATGACGGGCATTGGATTTTCTGGGGGTCCGACGCTACCCCCTGCCCTCCACGGTGTGCAACGCTACCTCCGATCCTCCAGAGCGTTCAGTGGTACATCTTGCTCTTATGGTGTCTGAAGCTTCCCTCTTACCCTCCAGGGCATCCGAGGCAATCGTGCTGTTCAGGCTGTCTGATGTTAACCCCCGCCCTTCAGGGTGTCCAATTCTACCCTAATCAGATCAGAGGAGGTGCATAACGTTCCTCTTCAAACCTAGTTCCCCGAAATGCAAAAAGCAATAATACTAAACAAATCTAGGATTTCGGACAAAACCTAGGATTTTGGTCAAATACCTGATCAACTTAGGACGATGGCCGAAGGAAGTCTACGATTTTGCCATATGCCGGCTTTTGACCAAAAACCTAACTCTGCCATCATACTGCGACATATACAAGTTTAACTTGAAATCATAACTTTCCGCATGTAATAGTTGAGTGTAAACACTGTAATCGGGGTTTGGTTGTTATTTTGGATCCATTTCATGAAGAATCTAATCCTATATAAGGAAATAAAACGAAAAAGAAAACACGGACGTATAAATTAAACTTTGTATGCTGACTGTAGCAGCGCTGTCAGCTGTCAAGTGCTGCCATTTATATTCCCCTTCTTTAGTGGAACGGATTATATACTCTATATCCTCGTTACAATTTGCCAGCAAAAACACCTCGTCATGCTAAACAATTTTTACTTTGAAGCCATTGAACAATAGTAAAATTCAATTACTTGACATTCTGTTACCTTAACATTTAGACATTTGGAAAAAATGTTTTCTGCTTCTTTTTTACATTTTATCACGTTTAAATTCTAGCAATTTGTCATTCTGCTACTTTGACGTTTTGTCATTTTGCCTTTCTGCACATTCTACTTCCTTGAACAATAATATTTTTAAAACGTTCAACTAGTGGCACCTATGATATGCTCACAAGTTTTGTTCCACCGTAGAACTAGTGGACAAAAATATTTCCACCTATTGTTGCCTGCCGCATGCAACAAATTTCCGAAAAGTACACATACATGGCAAAATTATCCATTAAACTGGGAGGAAAGTACTTTCTTGGCAACACCGATTCGATTCGTTGCAGCTGTGCTTGCTGCTAAGTGTGCTAAGCCATCCGCATTATTCAGCGCGTACGGTGAGTGCGTTGCCTTGCGGGTGTTCGGATATATTTACTTTCACCTGTTTTAGAAGTGTATTTGTTCAAAGCTTTTCCCCTAGGTGGCATTGCACTACTTTGTTCCACAATTGATCAACAGATGGCTAATTATTGTGAATTTACTTGGAAAGAAAAGTTTTGACATCTTGACCCCCACAAAGGGAGCACCCCCTGGGGGCGTGGCTAAAACGGTGCTGGCGGCTTCGATGCAGCACCTTAAATTAGCGCGCACGTACGGTTGCCGCGTTCGGTCTGCGGGAGCCTTCATTAGGTCATCTTTGACTCTTCCATAGACCATGTTTTTTTATGCAATATAGAAGCTGATAATGACTGTACAACTCGCTTAGTCAGGTCAGATTTTAAAGTCCAGTGATTTTATTGTTTATCATTTATTAATTTTATTATTTATTAATAGTTGTAAGTAACCAGTTTTTACTTTACCTACTTTATATTTCAAATTACTATTTTTAAGCATCTCTAATAAGCTTCATTAAGCTAAATTTATGACGTAAAAGTTACCAATCAAGACAATTAGAAAAATGCTCATAGATTTAAGAATAACAAAATGTCAATTATAATATAATATAAATAATACTTATTCAAAATTAACTAACATTACCTAAAGTGTATTTTTGAGGAATTTTATCCAAAGGATGGCGTTTCTTGTTATTATATTTTGACAGTTATTTCTATTCACTATGGCGGGGCCTACAGTGCTTGCTATCTTTCGGATATAAGTCTCTTTAAAATAGCCCAGTACGGCTAGCATTTCGCGTTTCAATAATATTCAAGTCGATGGTATTCTGCTCATAGTTTCTGGACCATTCATTGATCCCAATTTATTAATTTGTGCCATTTTAGGTGTAAGGGAACATACTTTCGTCATCAGTGGAAAAGCGACTCAAATAAGGTGTTAACTGTCACAGAGACAATACTGGTAAACTTTCTTATATTTTTCTGTAGGTACCTACATACTTAAATAATAATTTAATTAATGAGCTGCCGTACATTGAATCGAAAATTTACGCAAGCGTAAAAAGTGACACAAAATTAAATATTTGCTTTATAAGACAGCAATTGCACAATCGTACAAAAATAAGCGACTTAAGATTTTTTGTAAGTTACGCCCTCAAATAATGCCAGCCGTACCGGACTAAAATCTTCTTGAATTCTTGTACAGTTTAAAACTATTTTTGTTATTTTTGATATGTGCGTACCTAAAAAAATTGATTTAATTGTTATAATTTAATGCAATAAATTATTTGGATAGACATGCTCTTGTTTTTTTCCCAAGCCTACAAGTGTACCTACTATACTAATCTAGGGCCTAGGGCCACTCCAATAAGGCATATTTGACAGCTGTTAAATTATGTCAAGGCTTTGACATAAGGTCTATTTCCCTTTGTTGACAACTTTTTTAGTATGGAAGTGACTGATGTCAGACATGACTTATTGGAGTGGCCCAAGATTAGATTACAGTCCAGGAAAAAAGAGTAGAAATTAAATTAAATGGAACTAAAAAAAATCGTATTAAATTGTTGCCATTTAATTTTGAAATTTCATGCAAAGTGGCGCCCTCATTTTTAGGGTTTCGTAGTCTACTAGAAACCCTTATAGTTTCGTCATGTCTGTCTGTCTGTCTGTCTGTCTGTCTGTCTGTCTGTCTGTCTGTCTGTCTGTCTGTCTGTATGCCGCGCCCTCATATCTTCGTCAGTTTTAGAGCTATCGACATGAAATTTGGTGAGAAGATAAATCGTGTTGACCCAAATATAGAAATGTTAAGGAAAATTATTTTAAATGTTTTTTGGACCCCCTCCCATACAAGTGAAAGGGGGGCAAAATTTTTTTTTTTCTTCTGTAGTATTGAGTAGGGTATCGTTGAATAGGTCTTTTAAAAGTAAGGTGAGGTTTCTTTGAAACAAAGTCACTAAAATGTTTCTGTCACGAGATATTTGCTTTTAAAAAGGGCGTTTTTGACCCATAATTTGTTCCAGTTGTAACTTCTAAAGTATAAACGCTAAAAATTTGAAATAAATATGGAATATAGCTTACAATCTGAAGTTACAATGAAAACTATAACGGATATTGTACCCTTAAAGGTTTCAGAAAAAATTGAGTTTTTCTATTTGCGGTTGGTCATCATACTGCTGCTAACAAACCAGCAACAAATTAAGTTTGTAATGCTGAAAAACCTGATATTTAAACGTTGACTACGAAACCCTATTTGTGGGCGTGTCTGACACGCTCTTGGCCGGTTTTTGTCTACTCTTTTTTGCTGCACTGTAAGTAACGCAGACCGAATGCAGCACGCGTGCGTGTGTATAGAATTAGTGTGGAGATGCGTAGCACGTCCGTGTCAATCTTCCGTTAACTCGATATGCACGCGCGCACGCTTAACGCATTCGGTCCGCGTAAGCCTTGAGTTTTAGTTTACACTTTAATTTGACAGAGCAAAAACAAAGTTTTCATAAAAGTTGATAACACAGATTAGGTACATACTTACATGTCGCAGGACCGTCGCGAAATCGGGTTATTCGTGTAATCCCTAGGCCCTTCGCGAAGAGCCTAGGGTTATTCGTGAAATCCCTAGGTCCTTAGCAAAGAGTCGGATAACTGCGAAACGCATCGATTTATTCGCACATTTCAGATAAATGCTAGTGTTACGACCTTTTTGGACATGGACGCTGGCCGGTTAGGGGATCCTGGCTGGTCAGCGGACTGACAAACAGACATGACGTATTGACAATGACTTGACCATTTGACTATTCTGACTAAAACAGTCGCAATCCAGAGCTCACGAAGAAAGGTCTTTTTATTTTTAACATAGTGGTCCTTCGAGCCGGATTTGATGTCCAAAATATGTAGAAAAATTTACAGTCCGCGTAATGCCGCCGGCCACAACATGACCGGCTCGGCGGCACCTTTCGAAGGGATTCGACCCTCGAGCGAAAGCGCGACTGACCAGGTCCGCCGACAGCGGACCGTCGACGCTCGTCGCGCCTCCTCGAGGGAGACGACCATACGGGCTGCCGCCGGCCTCTGGACTGGCCTGGCGGCCGCCTCACCGGCTTCGACGCGACTACGGGCTGCCGCCGGCCTCGTGACTGGCCTGGCGGCTCCCTCGCCAGCTCCGACGCGACCACGGGCTTCCGCCGGCCTCGTGACTGGCCTGGCGGCTCCCTCGCCGGCATCGACGCGACTTCGGGCTGCCGCCGGCATCGTGACTGGCCTGGCGGCTCCCTCGCCGGCTCCGACGCGACTACGGGCTGCCGCCGGCTTCGACACAGGCTGGGCGGCCCCATCGCCGGCACCATCCCAGACTTCCAAGACGAAATCCTCGACCAACTCAAAGAGACAAGCTATCGAAACTCGGCGTGCGACTC
The DNA here is from genome assembly GCA_024500475.1 of Phthorimaea operculella. NCBI lineage: Eukaryota > Metazoa > Arthropoda > Insecta > Lepidoptera > Gelechiidae > Phthorimaea > Phthorimaea operculella. Next base: position 316,256 of record JANFCV010000293.1, read on the forward strand.
TCAAGAAGCTCGCCGAGATCGAGAAGAAAAAACTAGAACTAGAAATCCAAACAAAACAACTGGACATAGAGTCGCGGCTCATTGAGCAAGAGGCACAGCTCGACCGCGAACTGCTACGCGGCTGCAGCGAAGACCAATTACGACGACGACGGGCTGCTTCCGCCGGACTCGAGACTGGCCTGGCGACTCCACGCTGGCAGCGACGCGACTACGGGCTGCCGCCGGCCTTGTGACTGGCTGGGCGGCTCCCTGGTCACCGCCGACACAACAACTGACTCCTGCCGCCGGTCTCGAGACGGGCCTGGCGGCTCCCTCGCCGGCAGAGCGTGCCGACATCGCCGCGGCCATTGATCACCTTGACCCAGTTAGTGCTATCAGTGTTATTGATAAGTGGTACATATTTAAGATGAACTTGAATTGGTATGTAAATACTTGTAAAAATAAAATATATATTTGCGAGTGTTTTTGCGACCCGGATAGACAGACATACATCGACGGACCGACATACGACAGACGGACTTTAGATCAGGGCGTATTTACCATAGGGGCAAGTGGGGCTAGTGCCCAGGGCGCAAGCCTCAGGGGGGCGGCGCCAGCCGCCCTTCGCAACTATAAAAAAATGCACAGCTCTGGCGCCCTCTTGCAGTCAGTAAGATGCCGCTTTTCCTTCTCAAAGCTGCTTACACTTAACTAAATTTGAAAAGTCGAGCTCGCTTCGCTCGTGTATTCTCAAAGCGCCCTCAAACGCTTATAGAGCTGCTTGCAACGCCACTGTTTTAATGTAAAAATTGCCGTTGCTTCTCTCGCAACACGTGTGGTCTTGGTCTAGCGCCCTTATTTATTATTTTTTAAGAGATTAAGAGATATCTATCAGGCTACAGCACAATGTTGTTAGTACATCTCTAGCTTTTAAAATTACTGCTTGTAAAGGAAACGTCAAGACGGTATTTTGTTTTTATGTACCGTTATCATATCACTTTTGCTCTCTCTAGCAGTCAAACGTGAGAAGTCGAGTAGGTTTCTCGCCCGTTTGTTACGTGAAATATCGCAAGCGAAGCAGGTCTGCCAATTTTACAATCGCGGCTAGTATTTTTGCTCCTCATCGTTTGTAGCGCGAAAGGTCTAGCTCGCTTCGCTTGCGATACGTGACGGGTTTGTCTGTTTTACTGCTGCGACTAGTGTTTAACCTGATCGCCTGTTTATGGTGTGAAAAGGCGAGTTCGCATCGCTCGCAACGCGTTTACGAGTCTGTCTGTTTTACTGCCGCGGATAATGTTTCGGCGCATCACCCGTTTGTAGCGTGAAAAGTCGAGCTCGCTTCGCTCGCAATACGTATACGTGTCTGTCTGTTTAAGTGTCGCGGTTAGTCTTTAACCTCCTTGATCGTTTTTAGCGTTAAAAGTCGAGCTACTCAAGAAGTGGAATAAGAGGCAGACTTATGGTTTCTTCTGGTTTAGGGCCGCCGCCGACAGAGCAGAACCCGGCGACACTTTCCGCGCGGCGCCTCTTGTTCGCCGAGCACACCAAGCGGCATTCTTCCGCGCGGCGCCGCCACGAGGCGCGCACGTCCGCCGGTTCGCTAGACAGTGTTGCCCGCTAATCTTATTAAAAATAAATTGGGTGGTTCAGATGAATGCAACCTATTAAAAATTAAAGAACATTACGTTACGATTGTCACTGAACTAATTTTTGCCACGTTTGAAAAAAAAAATTGTCATTTGTGTGGCTCGTTGGTGTTTGATGGATCGTATGGTTTATTTGTATGGGTCGTTGGTATTTGTTAGGTCGTAAGGGTTTATTACGTGGGTCGTTGATGTTTGATGGGTCGTAAGGGTTTATTACGTGGGTCGTTGGTGTTTGTTGGGTCGTAAAGGTTAATTACGTGGGTTGTTGGTGTTTGTTGGATCGTAAGGGTTTATTACGTGGGTCGTTGATGTTTGATGGGTCGTAAGGATTTATTACGTGGGTCGTTGGTGTTTGTTGGGTCGTTAGAGTTTCTTACATGGGTCGTTGGTGTTTGTTGGGTCGTAAAGGCTAATTACGTGGGTTGTTGGTGTTTGTTGGGTCGTAAAGGCTAATTACGTGGGTTGTTGGTGTTTGTTGGATCGTAAGGGTATCTTACGTGGGTCGTTGATGTTTAATGGGTCGTAAGGATATCTTACGTGGGTCGTTGATGTTTGATGGGTCGTAAGGGTTTCTTACGTGGGTCGTTGGTGTTTGATGGGTCGTAAGGGTATCTTACGTGGATCCTTTGTGTTTGTTGGGTCGTAAGGGTTTATTACGTGGGTCGTTGATGTTTGATGGGTCGTAAGGGTTTATTACATGGGTCGTTGATGTTTGATGGGTCGTAAGGGTTTCTTATGTGGGTCGTTGATGTTTGATGGGTCGTAAGGGTTTATTACGTGGGTCGTTGGTATTTGTAGGCTCGTAAGGGCTTATTACGTGGGTCGTTGGTGTTTGATGGGTCGAAAGGGTTTATTACGTGGGTCGTTGATGTTTGATAGGTCGCAAGGGTTAATTACGTGGGTAGTTGGTGTTTGATGGGTCGTAAGGGTTTATTACGTGGGTCGTTGATGTTTGATGGGTCGTAAGGGTTTATTACGTGGGTCGTTGGTATTTGTTGGGTCGTAAGGGTTTATTACGTGGGTCGTTGATGTTTGATGGGTCGTAAGGGTGTATTACGTGGGTCGTTGGTATTTGTTGGGTCGTAAGGGCTTATTACGTGGGTCATTGATGTTTGATGAGTCGTTAGATGCTATTAGGTAGTTCCTATATGTGTAATCAGATAGACCTTCTTGGTATCCCACCTGTTATTTATAACGGCACGTCTATAGCTTATACAAAAACTGCTAAAAACCTTGGTATTTTGCTAGATTCCAATCTCAGTTGGACTCCGCAGGTCAACGCTGTAAGCAGTAAGGTATTTTATTCCTTTCATTCGCTTAAACGCCTTCAAAACTTTTTACCTCTAAAAACTAAGATCACTCTTGCTCAAACTCTTCTTTTTCCCCTTTTCGACTACGCCGACACCTGTTATTTGGATGCCACGGAGGAGTTGTTGAGCAAACTTGAGCGTCTCCAAAACCTCTGCATTAGATTTATCTTCGGCTTACGCAAATATGACCACGTCTCACAGTTTCGCTCACAGCTCAAGTGGCTTCCGATCCGGCAAAGAAGAAATGCTCACGTCCTTTCTTGCCTTTATAACGTTCTCCATAACCCATCTTCTCCGTCTTATCTCAAAGAACGCTTTAATTTTTCTCGTCCACTGGACAAGCCCTGTCGCTCCCACGTAAGGACGATTCTGTCTATACCCATCCACCACTCCGACTTCTACAGTTATTCTTTTACTGTCCATGCGGCCAGACTGTGGAACTCCCTCCCGCACACAGTGCGTGACAGCCCTTCTCTCTCTGTTTTCAAGAAACGAGTAAAAGAGCACTATCTTTCTCTCTCAACTTAATTAGTATAGGTATATATTTATTTTGTATATATATGTAGGTTTGTAGGTAAATGTATATACGTAAGTATTTGTATGTAAGTGTATCTTAATTATTATAGATAATATAATGGTTTTTTATAGATACCTATTATAGTAAGTTGTACACGTCAACTGCCTCACTTTATGCCATCTCACTACCCAAGGTCTGCTGTAAGAGATTTCTTTTTAGAAATAAGCTGACCTGTTGTGTATTGTTCAGTATGTTATGTCCTTTGTGTTTTATTGTGTACAATAAACGGTTAAATAAATAAATAAATTAGGGTTTCTTATGTGGGTCGTTGATGTTTGATGGATCGTAAGGGTTAATTACGTGGGTCGTTGGTATTTGTTGGGTCGTAAGGGCTTATTACGTGGGTCGTTGATGTTTGATGGGTCGTAAGGGTTTCTTACGTGGGTCGTTGGTGTTTGATGGGTCGTAAGGGTATCTTACGTGGATCCGTGGTGTTTGTTGGGTCGTAAGGGTTTATTACGTGGGTCGTTGATGTTTGATGGGTCGTAAGGGTTTATTACATGGGTCGTTGATGTTTAATGGGTCGTAAGGGTTTCTTATGTGGGTCGTTGATGTTTGATGGGTCGTAAGGGTTTATTACGTGGGTCGTTGGTATTTGTAGGCTCGGAAGGGCTTATTACGTGGGTCGTTGGTGTTTGATGGGTCGAAAGGGTTTATTACGTGGGTCGTTGATGTTTGATAGGTCGCAAGGGTTAATTAAGTGGATCGTTGGTGTTTGATGGATCGAAAGGATATCTTACGTGGGTCGTTGATGTTTGATGGGTCGCAAGGGTTAATTAAGTGGATCGTTGGTGTTTGATGGATCGTAAGGATATCTTACGTAGGTCGTTGATGTTTGATGGGTCGTAAGGGTATCTTACGTGGGTCGTTGATGTTTAATGGGTCGTAAGGATATCTTACGTGGGTCGTTGATGTTTGATGGGTCGTAAGGGTTTCTTACGTGGGTCGTTGGTGTTTGATGGGTCGTAAGGGTATCTTACGTGGATCCTTTGTGTTTGTTGGGTCGTAAGGGTTTATTACGTGGGTCGTTGATGTTTGATGGGTCGTAAGGGTTTATTACATGGGTCGTTGATGTTTGATGGGTCGTAAGGGTTTCTTATGTGGGTCGTTGATGTTTGATGGGTCGTAAGGGTTTATTACGTGGGTCGTTGGTATTTGTAGGCTCGTAAGGGCTTATTACGTGGGTCGTTGGTGTTTGATGGGTCGAAAGGGTTTATTACGTGGGTCGTTGATGTTTGATAGGTCGCAAGGGTTAATTAAGTGGATCGTTGGTGTTTGATGGATCGTAAGGATATCTTACGTGGGTCGTTGATGTTTGATAGGTCGCAAGGGTTAATTAAGTGGATCGTTGGTGTTTGATGGATCGTAAGGATATCTTACGTGGGTCGTTGATGTTTAATGGGTCGTAAGGATATCTTACGTGGGTCGTTGATGTTTGATGGGTCGTAAGGGTTTCTTACGTGGGTCGTTGGTGTTTGATGGGTCGTAAGGGTATCTTACGTGGATCCTTGGTGTTTGTTGGGTCGTAAGGGTTTATTACGTGGGTCGTTGATGTTTGATGGGTCGTAAGGGTTTATTACATGGGTCGTTGATGTTTGATGGGTCGTAAGGGTTTCTTATGTGGGTCGTTGATGTTTGATGGGTCGTAAGGGTTTATTACGTGGGTCGTTGGTATTTGTAGGCTCGTAAGGGCTTATTACGTGGGTCGTTGGTGTTTGATGGGTCGAAAGGGTTTATTACGTGGGTCGTTGATGTTTGATAGGTCGCAAGGGTTAATTAAGTGGATCGTTGGTGTTTGATGGATCGTAAGGATATCTTACGTGGGTCGTTGATGTTTGATGAGTCGCAAGGGTTAATTAAGTGGATCGTTGGTGTTTGATGGATCGTAAGGATATCTTACGTGGGTCGTTGATGTTTGATGGGTCGCAAGGGTTAATTAAGTTATAGCCGTGATGGCCATAAATAATAAGATTAGCTTGGTACGGGACTTCTTTTATTGAGCGTAGGAAACCCTAAAAATTATGGTACAGATTAGTAATTAGTTTTGATGGTGCGGTGATGATGATATGGTGAATATTTGATAGAAGATCATTACCTTGCGGGTTTCCTTGAACTAACACGACACAGTATATACAATTTTAAACAGAACTAGGTATCACAACGTAACACAACACATATCAGGTATAAAATGAAAGCGGACTATTTGTACACTAAGAATAAATAAATATTAACAAATCTGGGGCTTCCAGTGTGGCTCCCAAGGATTGAATGCGTCAAAAAAGGCCAAGAACGGTGACGTTTCGGTGCCGTGTTCCAAATTTAAGTTATAAAATGATTCGAAAAAGGGAGATGTGAGGGTGGCTTAGGGAGGATGTCCATGCAGAGTTTGCACTCTGCTACAGTACCCGGGGGGGCCGGAGAAAAAAAAAATTGATTGCCCTATAATCAATTTTTTTTTTTATTTTTTTATGTAGAAGTATTTCAATGTATGGGATGCTGGTAAAATTTTGGTGTGTGTTCCGAAATATTGTGTGTTAATTAGTGAGTGTAATGTTAGTGTAAATAAATTAATTGAAAGTGTTTTAAAGTTAATTAAAATTAATATTAAATGTAAGTATGGGTCGTGAGTGATCAAAGATTTTGAGTGTATGTGATATCTACAGTGAGTATGTACATGGTGGAAATTCTAAGTCAATCATACGTCATATCAAGCATTCATCATCGATCAAGGTGTTTGATTCCTATTACACGAAATCAGGCCCTTACAAAATGGAGAGCAGTTTTGTTTGTATTAACTGTTCTCGAAGAGTTTCCACCAGGGTGGTGTCGGTTTGTAAGTCATAACCGACTCTGTAATCCTTAGCTTTTGGCTTGTTTATCGTGTCGCTAGACCCGCACGGTGATGTAGTATTTACAAGTTTGAGAGAAAATATTAAATAATTACGAGAATCGTAATTGAAAAAAAATTGTATACGAGAAATAGTTGGCGTATACGTTAAGTTTTAATCGTAAGGTAGGCTAAGTTAATATAAACTTGGTTAGCAGCAAGTTTAATTAAAATTGAAGTATAAATTTATTAGACATTGTTATTATTGAAAAGTGGGTAATTACGACGTTATCTTCGTCGATAAGGTGTTTCTAATTTTTTTAATTAGATAATTAATTGTAACAAGTGAAGAAGAAAAATAGTTAAATATAAAATGATTTATCATAAGTTGTGTTTGACATACGTCAATGTTTGATGGTAAAGCCGAAAAGCGTGATGAGGTGGAAAAAGGTTTACAAAAGAAATAAAATGGGTGCGTGACTACTTTCTAGTGTAGTACGCTTTATCCAATTATGGATAATTATAGGTTGAATAAATTTTAGTTTAGTTAGGTTGTTTTGCGGTTTTGGTTGGTTTTAGATCTTTGATATGCCAACGTCCTAAGTTGTTGTTGTTCATATCGGTTAGGTTATATACTAAAGGAGAAATCTTTTGGGATACGATGCATTTAATGTATTTTGGTGCTAATTTAGCTGAGAAGTTTTTGTCGGAAGAGCTTATGGGATAATTGCGTTTCCAAACTATATCGCCAGGTTCAAACTCTAAGTTTTGACGATGTTTGTTGTAGTGGGATGCGTTGTTTTGGTGAATGGAGTGTAGTCGTGATTGTACTTTATCGAAAATGGGGATAAGCTGGCCGAGATTTTCTGCATATATATCTCTTGGAGCGAAAATGAGGTCGTCCGTGGTGTCCTTTTGGGAGTAGATAGAACCACACGGTACTAGTTCGCGACCGAATACTAGGAAAGCTGGGGTAAACTTGGTTGATTCGTTAACAGACGAGTTGATAGCGAATTGTATTTTATGGAGGTGTTTGTCCCAGGTTCTGTGGTCGTCATTAACAAATGATGCCACTGCCGTAATAATGGTTCTGTTGTATCTTTCAACAGTATTTACCTGAGGGCAATGAAGGGGTATAAAGTGTATGTGTGGTATTTTGTATGAGTGAAACATGTCCGTTAATTCTGAGCTTGTCATTTGGGGACCGTTGTCTAAAATGACTGTTTCTGGAATACCGTAGTTCATGAATACTAAGTCTTCTAGGACATGTTTGATGACCGAGGAAGTTGCGGGTTTAATTGGGAAAAATAGGCAGTATTTAGAAAAGCAGCAGGTTATTACTAGTATGTATCTGTTTAGTTTACGCGATATGGGTAGTGGTCCAATAAAATCGATTGAAAGGCACTGAAATGGTCGTGAGCATTGTTTAGGTTCGCCCATTAGACCGATAGCATTTTGGTTACGATGTTTATATGCGAGACATGTGTCGCAGCGTGAGATAAATGTTGCCACATCTTTGTACATGCCAGGCCAGAAATAGTTTAGTTTAATACGATGGTAGGTTTTGAAGGTACCGAAGTGAGCTGCGGTTGGTGTGCAATGATTTTGTGCAATTATGGAGTTTCGGTGTTCTGAGGGACGACCAATTTCCAGCTGTATTGTGAGTTGAATGGGGTTAGCGAATTAGTGTATTTATAAAGTTTGTTATCTTTAATTGTGTAGTCGGGAGTAGATGAGGGATTATTTTTACATTTATTAAAAATGGAGATGTACCATTCATCTGTAGTACTACTAGAATTGATAATATTAATATTGGGGATGTTTCGCGAAAGCAGGTCGAGTACTAGATTTTCGGAGCCTTTTTTTATGTTTTATTTCGAAATTAAACATAGATAGGCGTATGCACCAACGTGCCAGTCTACCTGTGGGGTTGTCTAGGCGGAGAAACCATTGTAGTGCTGAGTGGTCGGTGTAGATGGTGAATTTGTGGCCATTATCTAGGTAGCAGCGCCAGTGCTCTAGTGCTGTAATGACACTAAGAAGTTCTCGTTCTGTGATCGAGTAATTTCGCTGGGGGTGGGTGAGCGATTTGCTCATATAAGCAATTGGCTTTTCTATGCCGTCAAATTCTTGTGTGAGCATCGCTCCGATTCCGAAGGACGAGGCATCGCAATGGACGGCGAAAGGCTTCGTGAAATCAGGGCAGGCGAGGATGGGGGTGCTAACTAAGGCTTGTTTAATGGAGTTGAAAGCTGATTCAGCTTCTGGTGTCCATTTGAAGGGTGGTGCTTTTTTTGTGGGTGGAGGTTAGTTTGTTTAAGGGTGTAGCTAGTGTGCTTAGGTTTGGGACGAAACGTCTGTACCAGCTTACGGTGCCAAGGAATTTCTTGACATCCTTTGCTGTTTTAGGTACCGGTATGTCCAGGATAGCTTTGACTTTGTCCGGGTCTGTTTGGAGACCTTGACTGTTGACGATGAAACCGAGATACTTTAATTCGTTACGGAAGAATGAGCATTTTGGGAAGTTGATGGTTATGTTGGCATCTGTAAGTTTAGTGAGAAGTTTGTTGAGTATTTCAACATGACGTTCGAAGGTTGAGGTGGCTATGACTATATCGTCGAGGTAGCAGAATACTGAGTTGTCGCACATGAGATCTGATAGTAAGCTATCCAGAAATCTTTGTTGGGTAGCGGGGCGTTGGTGAGACCGAAAGGCATCACTTTAAATTGATACATTCCACGACCGGGTACGTGAAAAGCGGTTTTGGGTCTATCCTCAACTCGCAAAGGGATTTCCCAAAGGCTTTGGCGATGTCTATGGATGAAAGGTATTTAGAATCGCGTAGGTTATCTATGATATCAGAAATGAGTGGTAGTTTGTAGGCATCTTTTTGTTATTGCGTTGAGCTTACGGCTGTCGACGCAAAATCTCCAGGTATTGTCCTTCTTAGGGGTAATCAATACTGGGTTAAGCCATGGGCTTTCACAAGGTTCAATTACGTCTAGGCGTACCATGTCATCAACTTCCTTGTGAAGGGCCTTTTGTTTTTCAGGGGATAAACGATAGCATCGCTGCTTTATTGGTGGGTGATCACCAGTGTCGATGCGGTGTTCTACCAGGTGTGTCCTACCTAGTGGTTTTGTGTCCGTAGAAATATTTTTGAATTTTTCTATTATTAGGTTTGCTGTAATTTGTTGGGATTCAGTAAGGTTTTGAAGGAGTTGACAATTTTGATTCTGGGGTTTTATTTATTAGGAATGTAGTGGTTTTAGGAGATTGGAAGGAGGCTATTTTGTGTAAGACATTTGGGGCAACGTTGAATGCTTTCCAAAAGTCGATTCCTAAAATTAAATTTTGTGATACCTCAGGTATAACGTGAGCTGATATTAGTGAAAATTTATTGTTATAGGTTACGGGAAGAGTGATTAGTCCGATAGAATTTATTTTTGGTTATTGGCTACTGTACCTGTTATCCGTATGTTTTGTTTAATTTGAGGCCTTGTTTTAGTAGTATTTTGTAAGAATCCTTACCTAATATTGTAATAGTACTGCCGCTGTCGAGGAGGCCGTTCAGATGTAAGTTATTAATTTTTATTGTGACAAATGGTCGCTCGTGATCGTTATCATCGAATAAGAGAAGGTTTACGTGGTAAGACTTGAAAAATATCGAAAGTGAGTTTAACCAATTTGTCCAATCTTGTTTATCAAATTTAGAATTGTTATGTTGAACGGTATGTTATTTAGTTTTTTGGAGTTTTAGTACATTTAGGGCAGTTGAGGGCTGTGTAACCCTTGTTGCCACAACGAAAGCAGACTTTCTGGGGGTTAGTACAATTCTGTAAAGTATGCGAATTGTTTCTACAGCGGGGGCATGAAAATTGGGATTGGCTGCTGGTTGGGGATGGTTTATTAGTATTTACGGCATTAATGGCGTAAGGGAAAGGGGGGATATATGGTTGATAGTTAGGATTGGTAGTGTTTTTATTTGGATTAGACGGGAAGGAGTAGTATTGAAGTAATCTTGGGAGTGATTGTTGACGTGAAGTAACTTTTCAGTGAATTTGCATGATTCTAGGAGGGTAGAAATGGAAAGAAGGTCTGGTTGGTTTACTCGCAAACTATATTGGGGTTGTAGGTTGCGTAATAGAATATCTATTTTTTCGTTTTCGGACAATTGATTATGAAGTTTGTTGAAAAGGGATTCCATAGTGGAGAAGTAGATTATGACGCGTTCGTTAGGGTGTTGTTTTCTATTTTCTATTAGCTTTTTTAGATTATAATCATGATTTCCAATTTCAAAATCGTTTATGATTGCTGATTTGAATGTTTCCCAGTTTGTGAGTGTGTCTTTATGTGTTCTGAACCAGTCTAGTGCCGGTCCAGAGAGAATGTCGTAGATGTGGTTGTATAGAGTGTGTTCAGTTAGTCCTCTAACTTGGGCGTATTCTTCCACACGGACTATGAAGTCTCGTGGGCAGCCTTGACCCTTAAAGATGAATCTTTTAAGGTCTGTTTGGTATTTGTTATTGTTGTTTGCTATTGTGTTCAATTTTTCGGTAAGTGTTTCGAAATAGGTGTTTGCGGGGTTAAGATTTACGCTGCTGGTTTGTGCCGAGCAGTATGTGGAGGAAGGTGGGTTAATCAAGTTGTTGTATTGTGTTTCTAGCTCTCTTAATCGTTTGAATAGGTCGTTATGAGTAGTTAGTTGTTCGTTTGTAATGTCTTCAGATTCAAGGTTAATAAGGTTGAATCTGAGCTTAGTGTGTGTAATGTAAGGTGGTATTTTATTTTTCCTATTAGGAAAACTTAGTAGGCTAGCTTCTATTAGGTTAAGGCATTTAGTTATATCTCGGATATCGGTATCGAGATTGTTTGGGCTAGTTTGGTTTATTGGCTGATTGGAAGTTATTGCTTGGGCTAATAATTGTTGGAGAGTTTCTACAGTTTGGTTCTGGTTGATTTCAACGTTTCTTATTTTTAATTCGTATTGGAGTTCAGGTTTATTTAGGTAATTATAGTTTTCCATTGTAGTGTTTTATTATGAAGGAAAAGAAACAAAGTTTGTATTTAAAAACTTTGAAGTAAATTTTAAAATAAAATTGACACTAGCTGAATTGCTCGTGGGCAAAAGTCGAAGTTATTAACTAATACTTGACGTTGGCAAAATCCGTTTGGTCGGCCAAAAATTAAAAGAAGTCCAATGACTATCTTTGGTTACTGACACTGGCTAAGTTCTGTTAGCAGGTGCCAAAAAAATAAAATAGGAGAGAAATGAAATGACAACCTTGGTGTCAACTGAGTGGCAATGACAATGAGTGTTTGACTTGACACTTGTTTTGTTTGACCGTATCTCTGAGTAGTGTCAAGCTTGTCAAACTTGTCAATCTAATTTATTCCACGTTTGTTTGTTTTGTAAATTATTTTGTTATGATTGTAAAATTTTATTTCGGATTCGAAATTATTTTAAATCCTAATTATTTATGAGCGGTGTAAGAAATAAGCAGAAGAGATAATGGGTAGGTATAGTAATCAAATTGAAATTAGTATTAGCTTTTAATATTTATCGCGTTATTTAGTGGACGTATTGTCCACTGTTGGACATTCAGTTTTATGAAATAAGGGTCGCTCTGTACAGCTAAGGAAAACAGAGTGGGATTACTTATCAAGGATAGTGTGTGTGTAGTGTTTGATGTGTAATTTAGTTTTTGGGGGTGTGTGAAAGGGTGAAAGTTTTATGCCGAATTACTTTGCCGAAATTAGGTCAGGGGTGCCGATGCCCGTTTTGGAATTTTGAAAAATAAGCTAGTTGATGGGGTATGAGATGGGGTATGTATTGAGTTGTGGAGTTGGGGTCTGGCTGTCGGTCTCGAAGACCTGCAGAGCCCCGCTAACTACTCGTATGTCCAATTCCTAGGATATTGTCCTAGGTATTGGTGTGAATTATATCTCCGAGTGAAAGATGACTTTCGTCTAAATCCTACACTCGAAAGATATTGTTAGCTACCAATGGGTAGCCGTGATAGTGTCTATTGTCTGTATTATGGGGTGTAACGATTTGATTTGTGTACTGTAGGTGTACTGTAGATAATGATGATGATGATAATGGGAATTTATTTACAGATTTATTTATTTATTTACAGAGTTGGACGTCGCGGTTCTGGGTGGCTGACGCTTATTATTATAAGATTGGAATTGAAATTGGAGGACTGCAGAGTTTTACTATCTTGTACTATTTTGCCTATTAAATTACCTAATAAATGAATGTGATTATTTGGATTCTTTTTTATTTGCCAAATGGGTCCGAAAATAAGATAGGATAATTTTTGAATTTTTTGGTAGTGTATGAATTTGATGATGATGATGATGAACACAAAAAAAGGTAACACAATTAATTGAAACAAAATAAATAAAATATCTTGATGTTGAGGTGGTCTTGAGGTGGGTATCTTCTGTCTTGAGTTGTTCTTGTTGGGTAGAGGATCTCAGGGTGGCAGTGGGTCTTGAAGTAACCGGGGCTTCTACCGCGTTGGCGCCAGTATAGCCGTGATGGCCATAAATCATGAACTAACACGACACAGTATATACAATTTTAAACAGAACTAAGTATCACAACGTAACACAACACATATCAGGTATAAAATGAAAGCGGACTATTTGTACACTAAGAATAAATAAATATTAACAAATCTGGGGCTTCCAGTGTGGCTCCCAAGGATTGAATGCGTCAAAAAAGGCCAAGAACGGTGACGTTTCGGTGCCGTGTTCCAAATTTAAGTTATAAAATGATTCGAAAAAGGGAGATGTGAGGGTGGCTTAGGGAGGATGTCCATGCAGAGTTTGCACTCTGCTACAAAGTGGATCGTTGGTGTTTGATGGGTCGTAAGGGTATCTTACGTGGGTCGTTGATGTTTAATGGGTCGTAAGGATATCTTACGTGGGTCGTTGATGTTTGATGGGTCGTAAGGGCTTATTACGTGGGTCGTTGATATTTGACGGGTCGTAAGGGCTAATTACGTGGGTCGTTGGTGTTTGTTGGGTCGTAATGGTTTATTACGTGGGTCGTTGATGTTTGATGGGTCGTAATGGTTTATTACGTGGGTCGTTGATGTTTGATGGGTCGTAATGGTTTATTACGTGGGTCGTTGATGTTTGATGGGTCGTAAGGGTTAATTACTTGGCCCGTTGTTGTTTGCTGGGTCGTAAAGGTTAATTACGTGGGTCGTTGATGTTTGATGGGTCGTAAGGGTTTATTACGTGGGTCGTTGATGTTTGATAGGTCGTAAGGGTTAATTAAGTGGATCGTTGGTGTTTGATGGATCGTAAGGGTTAATTACGTGGGTCGTTGATGTTTGATGGGTCGTAAGGGTATCTTACGTGGGTTGTTGATGTTTGATGGGTCGTAAGGGCTTATTACGTGGGTCGTTGATGTTTGACGGGTCGTAAGGGCTAATTACGTGGGTCGTTGATAATTGATGGGTCGTAAGGGTTAATTAAGTGGATCGTTGGTGTTTGATGGATCGTAAGGGCTAATTAATAAATAATAAAAACTTTATTTGCCAAAAATCATTACAATCAGACATTAATGTTACTGGAGGACTCCGCACTAGGTCAAGCCTGTGTCGCGGCAGCCCACACGACCTTTACCAGGAAGAACATTCTTAAATTATGAAGAGTATAACACTTATTAAAAACTTAAAACTAATCTTGAAATTCTGTAGTACATAGTTAGAATGTAGCTTACAATAGGTGTAGAGTCAGTGGGAATATAAATGATGATGAATAGTATAGAAAGTATATTATAAAGTATATAATTAAATAGAAATGTATGCATAAAGTAAAATAAATAAATATATATGTATTATATAAATGATAATAACTAGATAATAATAGATAGTAGAGCTTCAGTAGAATCATAATCAAGCGAGTTTAGCCACCTTACCATTTTACGCTTGGCTTCTGCTAGGTTGCAATCTTTTATGCTGCATTTTCTATTAATAACTGAATATATATAAGGAAAGGAAAATCTTCTAAACCGTTGAGCAAAGGTAGAGTTAACTTTAGGCGTTTTTATGTGGTAGACCCGTCTTTGTGATAAAGAAGACTGCTCTGAGTTACTTAACTTTAAAACTGACTTGTGCTGATCGAGACTAGCTTTGAGGATGTACAATTGGCGTATAGTTAATACTTGTGCTTCTTGATATAGTAGATAGGTAGTATATCTAAAAGGCTTTTTATATAGCACTTTTAAAACGGATCTTTGCGCCCTCTCTAACATGATAATAGATGTCTTAGCTGAGCTTCCCCAAAGACCGATACAGTACGTAACTAACGATTGGCATAGAGCAACATAAACCAATCGTAGCACTTTTTGGTCAGCACAGTCGCGCAGTAACTTCATCACACCAATAAGTTTTCGAACTCTACCAGAAATGACGCGAATGTGCTTTTTAAAGGAAAGTTGCTCATCCAGAGTTACACCCAAATATTTTAACTCGTTTGTTCGTTCGATAGAGCCGCAGCACAGAATACATAATAGTACAGGTACAGAAGACGCACTCCGCCATAGCAATTCAACAAATATAAATCTTTATGCGCGATAATAAAGTACAATTTCCTTCGCGCCGGCTTTGAATACCTACTTTTATATTAGCCTACTGATCGCGCGCGCAAGCAAAAATGAGCCGAATTGCTGCGCGCGAAAGTTCTTCTGCCGCAGACCGCCTCTGAAGGTCACAGCCGGCACGCTTTGTAGGGATGCGAATTTCGAGATTTATATGAAAATAGGTACCTACGAAAAGTGTACTGGAGTACATTTCTACACCCAAGTAAAACAAAAATAAAATGTTTTGTAAAACGTAGGATATTGAAAGAAAATCAAAGCACAAATATTAGAAAAAATATGAAAATTGCATTATTATACAAAATTAACGAATGAGGTAGGAAGCTGAGTTACTTAATACAGAATTGATAAAATAAAATAAATCTCGTGAAGAAATGCGAACTGCATCGGAGCGCGCGCGTAACGTGCGGCGCGCGCCAACCAACTGACTAACATTCCCGGGGGTGTCGCCGCACGTACTTGCAACTCTATACCTACGCCGCGGAGTGCGCCAGGCCTGGCCGCAGTCACAAATGTTCGAGGATAGGAGTGATGGGGAACAAGTGTGTACTTTTAGGTTTGAGCTCATAGTTCTTGAAGGTGCTGAAGCTATGGTTTTGTGAAAACACATGAATTTTGTTTTACTCGTGTTTAAGGTTAGGAGATTTTATTGAGCCATTGAGATACTAAACTCATGCCGCTTTCCGCTTTACTGAAAACATCTTCCCAAGAATCGCCTTCGAAGAGAATTGCTGTGTCATCAGCGTAGCAAATGACCTTCAATTACTATCGTCAAGAATATTAGCAATGTTATTTATATATAAGATAAAAGGGTTGGGCCTAAAATGCTGCCTTGAGGACACCGTATCTGTTTTCAGCAAAATCACTTACATAGTTATCTATCTTCACATATTGTGTTCGGCCTTCTAGATAGCTGCGAAACCATTCCAAAGCTAGTCCTCTTATTCCTACTGCCTCTAGTTTTTAGAAGTATATTTGTGGACACTGTGTCGAAGGCCTTTGCGAGGTCTAGAAAAATTCCTAGGCAAGGTCTGCTTTTATCTAATGCCCCAGATACAGTGTCCAGCAGTAAACCAATCGCATCTTCTGTAGATTTCCCGCTTTGAAAACCGAACTGACAAGGTGAGATTATTTTATGTTTATCTAAGTACTTTATTAGCCTCCGGTTTACCAGTTTCTCAAGAATTTTAGAAAATATGCTCAGTAAGGATATCGGTCTATAGTTTGTTGGAATATCTTTAGCTCCAGCTTTGTGGATAGGGATGACTACGGCATGTTTCCAGCAATCAGGAAAAACACCACTGGATAAACTAGCATTAAAAATATGGGTAAGAGGTTCTGCAATTACTGGAAATATTGACTTTAGTAGAGAACTGTTAATACCATCATCTCCTGGCGCGCTATTTTGATTTAGAGAGCGGATTATCAATTCAACTTCTTCAGTATTTGTAGGGCTCATAAAAAAGGAATGGGGAAAGTCATTTCAACATGATACAGATTTTATTAAATCGTCCTCCGTACAACCTATTTTCAATTTTATTTGTTCGGCTAACTTTTCACCTACATTGGCAAAGAAAGAGTTACAATTATTTAGTGAGTCTTTTGGGCTTGCTGAAGTTTTAAGGAGGAAGATGAATTATTGGGTTTCTTGTCAAGGAACATATTTCGTTAATCGTTGTCCATAGTTTCCTTGGATGTTTTTGATTTTCACGGAGTTTAGAGGTGTCGTGATCTGTTTTTAACTTCTTGCGCAGTTCGTTGTAGAAATTACGATACCTTTTAAAAATGAGTTTCTTTATTTCGTTTTCCGGTTTTCTTTATTTAATTAGCCCTTACGACCCGTCAAACATCAACGACCCACGTAATAAGCCCTTACGACCCATCAAACATCAACGACCCACATAAGAAGCCCTTACGACCCATTTAACATCAGCGACCCACGTAATAAACCCTTACGACCCAACAAACACCAACGACCCACGTAATAAACCCTTACGACCCAACAAACACCAACGACCCACATAAATAACCATTACGACCCATCAAACATCAACGACCCACTTAATAAACCCTTACGCCCCAATAAACACCAACGACCCACGTAATAAACCCTTACGACCCATAAAACATGAACGACCCACGTAATAAACCCTTACGACCCAAAAACACCAACGACCCCCATAAATAACCATTACGACCCAACAAACACCAAGGACCTACATAAATAACCCTTACGACCCAACAAAAACCAACGTCCCACGTAATAAACTCTTACGACCCAACAAACACCAACGACCCAAGTAATAAACCCTTAAGCCTTAATAAAACCAACGACCCACGTAATAAACCCTTACGACCCAACAAACACCAACGACCCACGTAATAAACCCTAACGACCCAACAAACACCAACGACCCCCATAAATAACCATTACGACCCATCAAACATCAACGACCCACGTAATAAATCCTTACGCCCCAATAAACACCAACGACCCACGTAATAAACCCTGACGACCCATCAAACATGAACGACCCACGTAATAAACCCTGACGACCCATCAAACATGAACGACCCACGTAATAAACCCTTACGACCCAACAAACACCAACGACCCACGTAATAAACCCTAACGACCCAACAAACACCAAGGTTGTAGGTACTTATATTATAAAATATTTATTCAAAACAATGTTTAGATATTTTTATTTTGATTTATTTTAGTAATCGACACTTTTCTTTGAGAAACATTATTTTTATTTCTATTGTGATGGCAACACCGGAGAATGTCCGCTCGCGGCCTTGGGTCGCCCGGCGGACGCAAGCGTACTCAAGAGGCGCCGCGCGAACAAATGGCGCTCGGACTTTTCCGCCGCCGGCCATTATCGCCGTTACGTCAGTTGCGTACGGTTCATTTTCCGATTTCTCTGTTAGAGTCGCGCGACGGCGCGCGGAAAGTGGCCACTCTGTCGGCGGCGGCTCGGAGGTCGTCCGGCAGATAAGTACCCCTTATTCTAGGTTTACATTATCTTAAATACTAAATATTATCCAAATAAATGCTAAATCGGCACCTCCCTACTAAGATTATTTGCCTAGTAAGATTGTACTTTGTTCATCTTACTAAGCAATTCTTATAATTCTAATTTAGGCTAAATAAATCCTAAATCAGCATCATTGGCGGATGATGCTGACATAGCTATCTTAACTAGCTCGCTTCGCTCGCAATACGTGTACGTGTCTATCTGTTTAACTGTCGCGGTTAGTCTTTAACCTCCTTGACAGTTTGTAGCGTGAAAGTCGAGCTCGCTTCGCTCGCAATACGTGTACGTATTTGTCTGTTTAACTGTCGCGGCCAGTCTTTAACCTCCTTGATCGTTTTTAGCGTTAAAAGTCGAGCTCGCTTCGCTCGCACGTGTACATGTCTGCCTGTTTAACTGTCGCGGTTAGTCTTTAACCTCCTTGACAGTTTGTAGCGTGAAAAATCGAGCTCGCTTCGCTCGCAATACGTGTACGTGTCTATCTGTTTAACTGTCGCGGTTAGTCTTTAAACTCCTTGACAGTTTGTAGCGTGAATAGTCGAGCTCGCTTCGCCCGCAATACGTGTACATGTCTGTCTGTGTAACTGTCGCGGTTAGTCTTTTGCCTCCTTGACCGTTTGTAGCGTGAAAATTCGACTTGTTTTACACTCGCAGCTATTGATGATGTTGCACGTACGTTTATTGTTTGAAAAGTCGTGCTCGCTTCGCTCGCGATACTGGAGGCCAGTGCTCGTGAGCCCCAACCCAGAAAAGTTCTGTATCCAATCCGCCTTTGAACACTACCTACTATTGACAAGGGTAGACGCCGCGTATGAGTGAATTGTACCGCGTACGCGTCTCTTTGAATTTTTTCTGTATCCGCCATTGACTTGGCTAATCTTGTTTGTTTTCTGAAAGTCACCAGTACGCCACTGGTCGGGGGCGCCGAAAGTGAGTGCCCCGGGCGCCAAATCTTTAAATACGCCCCTGCTTTAGATGACGAAATTACTAAGTTATTTTCTGAGTTTTACTTATTTGTCAGTTTCCTCCTCGTCACCGTCATAGGTGCTTGGAGGAAACTGCGCCGACACAGACATGACGACCGACGAGGACATCGACTTGACGACCGACGACGACACGGACTTGACTTGACTCGTGTGTTTGACGACAATGAGCGAACTGACGACTTCGTCGTCTCACGTTGTCGTGAGCGGCGGAGTTGTCGTTCCCATTGGCGTCAAAAACGCCGAAACGTGGCCCAACGGGCACGTTTGCCGACTAAAACATGACTGACATAACGCGCCACTGACATTTCACGCCCCTGACATTTTGCGCCCTGACATTCCGCGCCCTTGACGTCCCGCGACTTTGACGTCGCGCGACTGACGTCCAGCGACTGATATGCTGCGACCGACTTTGACTTTCTGCGCACGTGACGTAGCGCGACCGACTGACTAACTGGCCCGACAGGCCAATGACAGACAGACTGGCCCGACAGGCCAATGACTGACTGACTGGCCCGACAGGCCAATGACCGACCAGACTAGGGCTGACCTGACCTGACCTGACCTGACCTGACCTGACCTGACCTGACCTGCCTGACCTGACTGACCTGCCTTTAGTATTGACCTGCGTTCAATACTGGAGGTGGGGATGTTACGACCTTTTTGGACATGGACGCTGGCCGGTTAGGGGATCCTGGCTGGTCAGCGGACTGACAGACAGACATGACGTATTGACAATGACTTGACCATTTGACTATTCTGACTAAAACAGTCGCAATCCAGAGCTCACGAAGAAAGGTCTTTTTATTTTTAACAGCTAGGAAAACTTCGAATTCGTTATCTGCATGGACATAAATCTAGAAAACTGCGTATAAGGCGACTCGCGGATACGAAGCCGCCTACGCACCTGCTACGACTTTTCCCTCTACTCTACGCCACTGTGGCTCGCGCACAGGAGCACTCGCGACGCATCGTAAGCACTCGTTCGTCGCAGAAGTGGAAGGTTCCGCCGCTGTCGAGCCCCTCTCTAGTCTCCAGCAAAGGTTCCATAATATATCTGTTTAGCCTGCAATTGCCTACTTATTCATGTCAGCGGCCCACGGAACCATGACAGACGTCTGCTCAACTATGTCATGCCTCCTCCAAAACTTAAACCACGGAATTTACCAGTGTGGGTAGGTTTCATGGTATTTCAGGAATAAAAATTCTCTGCATGGTAATACATTTATTGTTTAAACTGTCATTAACAATATGGAGCAAAATTTTATGATTTCACAGCCCCATTTGAAAACGTTACCAAGCACTTTTTAATTATTTATTTCGAACATAACAATTTTTTTTGTTTGTTCACGTCACTTTTTCAAATCCACCATGCGTTCCAATATACAATCAATATTCTCGTCATTCACATTATTTGCTTCATAAATTTTGTTTATGTCGTCACCGTTAAAAAAATTCGCGGTATTAAAATTCAAACTGTTACTTTGATCTACTCGTACAATAATATCATCTATGTCGACATCATCACCGTCATCGTTAATGTCATCATCATCTATAAGTATGTCATCTGTGTCAACACCAGCACAGTTGTCGTTCAAGTCATCATCAATATGTACTATATTTTCTCATTTTGCTTTTCTCGTTATCAGTTTCTGATGTTTCGTAGTAAAGTTTTGGTTCATGTGCCATTTTATTTTGATATTCTTGAGCATCCACATGCATTTCTCTTCGATCGATTCTTCTGGTACTTCAATTGTTTCTTCTTCGGGTAATTCAATCGTTTCTACAGTTTCAAATGATTTTAAATTAGGCTGTGTTTTTTTCAGATCAATATTATCAGTGTTCACCATTTTAGTTTTTATTTTTAATAGCGTTTGGGTCATTTTATTTTTGTCGATTAATTCATCTTTAACTTTTGATTCTGTTTTCGCTAGTGGTTTAAGAGGATTCGGTATTTTGTACTCTTCACATATCTTTTTGTGTTACAGGTCTTTGACAAATCTCTGAATCGTCAGCCGTATACATTTTCATATTTTCAATTTTATTTTTTTCGTCATTCATTTCTGAATTGCTGTTGCTATGCTTTTCTTCATCAATTGATATCTTACGACTAATTATTTCTGTCTCCTCGAAAAGTGTAGAGGATATTTCTGTATTTTTTGAATTTGTTGTTATGGCCACTGGACTTTTGCAATTTATATCATTCTTAATCAAACCTGAAATATCACCAGTCTGACTTGATTTTTGATTTATTCCTAGCTCATTATCAATTTCAGATGTTTCCATATGTTCACTTTCGAGTGGTGTTATTGTGCAAATGATACCATTAGTTATCAAATCTATTTCTTTATTTTCACTTTTTTCACATAATTCTTCATTGGTTTTAATTCTTAACTGATTACCTTCAGGTCTTTTGCAATTCATATCGGAAGCTATCATATCATTTTGACTTGTTTTTCTATTTATGTCTGATTCACACTCACCTAATTCTACATGTTCACTTTGAAGTGGTGTAGTTTTAGCCCTAGATCTTTCCATATCCGTATCATTACTAATCAAACCTATATTTTCATTTGGTCCTTTATTTGTCCCTAATTTAATTTTGATCAATTCTTGGTGTTTCATTGTTTCTTCCTCATTGAGTGGTTTTTTGGTAAGCGGCGGTTTCTTGTAAAATTCTGAAAATTCTACAGATCTTTTACTGATTTCAGAGTCATCAACCGTATCCATATTTTCTGTTTCATATGATTCATTATTTGTTTTAATGATTCTGTAGTTTGGTTGACCTTGAAAGACTGATATCTCAAGTGTCAATGACTTTTTTTTTGGATCTGTCGTTTTGGTTACAGGTCTTTCTTTATTCATATTATTTTTAATCAAACTTAAAGTATCATTTTCAATGGGTTTACTATCTAATGGATTACAAACAGCGCTTGATTCTTTATTTGTTATTGTGTCAATTTTCTCGAGTGGTTTTACAATAGGCAGTGTGTTGTTAAGTTTGCAACTTTTATTATTAGTCAGAGGAATTTCGTTGAGTGAAACTTTGTGTGGTATAATTGTATCTTCTATTTCGCTTGTCTTCTCAACAGTTTCTATTTTGTTTTCGATGCATTTGTCTTCATTATTTGCTTGTTCTATTTTACTATTTTTCTCGATTACTTTATGAGGCTCAATGTTTACTTTTTCCTCAAATTGTTTTATAGCAGGCGATGATTGTTCATTGAGATGTGTTCTACTAGCTATCAGTCTTTTGCAATCTGATTCATTAATGAGCGTGAAAACATTTTCATTCACACTAGTTTTTGATATTTTTTGGTTGGTTTTAGTCTCATGTGCCAATTTTCTTTTAGGGATACGGACTCTAATTTCATGTATACATGTAGGCTGTGTTTTTTCAGGTATTATACTTCTTTTTACTATATTTGTACGTAAACCTAAATTTTCAGCAACTGACAATTTATTTATACTTATTTTCTTATTTGTTAATATATAATCGTGTCTGAGTTTTACGTTTCCACATTTGTTTGGTATTTTTGCATTAGATACACTATTATTTACTTGTGTAGGTGTCGTTTTATTTTCTTGGGGTCCAATTTGCGATTGGGTGCCAAATTTGGTTTTTCTTTTTTTACAATATAAATAGTTTTTGAGATCATCTTCTGTTTTCATTTTTAAAATATCTTCTCCCACCAATTTTCTGAGCTTTTTTTCTCTATTGATGAGTACTCTAAATGGATCATGGCTCAATCCTTGCTGGACAGAATTCAATTCGTACTGGACAAAGTAAACGCCAATGGACCAGCATACTGAGTCATTTATAGCCATCCAGCAATCTAATCTTTCTTTAACAGTTTTGACATGTTTAATAACTTGTTCTGTCATAGCATATAATTCCGGTCTCGGGTTCAGTATTTTGCAAGGAGTTGGCCAAACTAACTCAATTTTTGCAGCAATTGCTGTTGTAAATTTTTCTCCTAGTTGCGAATGCAGAACTATTGGGCAGCCCAATTCCAAGAATATATTTAACAAATTTAAGGCAATTTCATCAATAGTTTTCGTCATTAAAGGGCGTAATAGTGTCATGCATGAAAAATAATCGCGATAAAACAATATGTATTTAAATTCACCATCTGGCAAATCCTCCATGTTTATGAGTTCAACTCGTCCCCGGGTCTCGAAAATATTATATCGAGTGTTATTTAATGAGAAAGCTGTTTTTTGTTGGTTTGGTTTTTTGCAGTATGTGCAAAAAATGTCGATAATTGACAATGGAATGAAATATTGCTGAAATTGTAATATTTTTAGCAATTGTTTAGGACTACCATGCCGTGATATTAGATGCGCTTCTTTTAATATATCATAAAGTTTCTCAAGGGGTGCTATTTTTCGACCAACACTACCTTCCGTATCAAATTTTAGAAGTAATGTCTGAAAACCTTTTTCGTCTACAATATCATACAGGCGAACAGCCTGATGTTTTTCTTGTACTCTTTTGAATTCACGACACATTTTAACAGGATCCTGAGACATTTTAATAGCAATAAGTTTGTTTATATATTCTGTTGGCCATACAAAGTTTTCTTTTATTTTACTTTCGTTTAATAATTTTTCAACAGCATCATCAAAACGTTGTCTTAATAAATATTCCATTGAGTCAAAGATATTACCTGAAATAAATGAAAAAGAATGTTTGGTATTAAAAAGTTCTTCATAATGTACTTAATTTTTTATTCTGGATCTCTAATAGTTCAAGGGTTAAAAAATAATAATGATCACAAGGCAAATATTATGTGTACCTACATATATTATGATATTTGTTAATTAACTTCACTCTGTATGATGGATGATTCCTAGTTTGGTTAGAGCATTGCTAGGATTTTCAATGTAAAAAAACCATGCTTTTGAAGGGATGAATTTAGGTAGGTACCTACTTGTATGATTGTGTGATGCCAACATATAATTATATGTACATATATATCTTTTTTAAACTTGCAATTTTACCACCGCACGCAGAATTTGAACCTGTGACCTTCCGCATTTGCACTGCCGACGCCATCATCTATTGGGCTACCGCGGTTCTATCCTAGCCTGCGAATTAAGCAAGTATATCTTGGCCAGTAACACATGGCCACTAACCTGATGAACTCTGGTGTCAGAATTTTTCAACTGCAAGTAGCAGGCCTCTGAAATGATTGTGTAACAACTGCCATCATAGGCAGCAACCGGGATCAACTGCTTAATGTGCCTATTTGAAGCATGGAACCATCTTGCTTTTCGTTCAATCAAGTGATGCAGCCTGCAATGTCCTGACCAGACAGGGAATTAATTCACAAAGTGATAAATAACTTTGTGAGTGACCCCACCGGGATTGACCCTGGAGCCTTATGTGTGCAGACAGTCGTACTAACCATTGAGCCGTCATGTAATGTAATGAATGATAAGATAACTTACCAGCATGTGAATCTGCATTAATGTCCGTTTCTTGTGACATTTCGTCGCTAGATGCACCTGTTTCACAATGTTGATAACAGCTGGGCGAACCAAAACAGTTTTACTGCTCCTGAAATAAAAAACAAATATTTATGTTGAAAGGTAAAAATTACTTTTAAATGAAAGTTCATATTTGGTTTTATTTAAATATCCCTGGACAAGACACACAGCGCCATCTAGCCCGCAAATAAGCAAAGCTTATACTATAGGAACTAGACAACTGATATAATACTTATATCCACCTAAACATAAATGTGAAAGGCTGCTTCGATAATATTGGAATGCTTCGCCTATAAAGATGTGAGATCTAAATAAGTACCAAGTTCCATACACAGACCTCAGTTAAAAATAGTTACAGTAATGCACACTTTATTTTCCGCTGTTTGTAAATTATATTCTTATTCCCAAACTGCTAAAAATCAAGTGTGCATTCCTGTAACTATTTTTAACTGAGGTCTGTGTATGGAACTTGGTACTTATTTAGATCTCACTTCTTTATAGGCGAAGCATTCCAATATTATCGAACTTGGCAGCCTTCACATTTATGTTTTGGTGGATTTCATTATTTTTGTAAGGTTTATTCTCTTTTTCTTATGATTAAGTTAGGTAAGGAAATATCTCATTTATACTTTACTTTGACTAAATACAAACCTTCGTAACGAATTTTAGGTCGGTACGACGATTGGAAGATATAGATAATTTTTTTGTTTTAGTTCCTTAGGGGTATGAATTTACACCTTCATTATTTTTAAAACCGACTCACACTTGGCCATTTTCAGATTTTTTCCTTTACCTTGACCTAAAGACCTACCTCCATGCCAAATTTCAAGTCAATACGACCATTGGAAGATATAGATAATTTTTTTGTTTTAGTTCCTTAGGGGTATGAATTTACACCTTCATTATTTTTAAAACCGACTCACACTTGGCCATTTTCAGATTTTTTCCTTTACCTTGACCTAAAGACCTACCTCCATGCCAAATTTCAAGTCAATACGACCATTAGAAGTGGTCTAGGTTTTTGATGAGTGAGTGAGTGAGTCAGTCAGTCAGTCAGTCAGTGAGTGTATAGTAAAAATAGCGATTTTCTGACGTCAATATCTCAAGACCTACAATAAGTATATTAATGAAATTTTGTATTTTAGATAAGGAAGTAGATCTCGACAGATACTAGAAATTTCATATGCGTAGATTAAATAGATTTTGAGTTATAGGTGGGTCGAACTTGGCCCGAAATGGTTCGTGTAATATAACCCACGGCCGGTGTGTCGCTTTTTTAGCTCGAACTTGGCGGACACACTGCCGTGTGTCTAGATATCTACCCTTTATGTAAATAAATACATATTATACTTATACATAGAAAACACCCAGACTAAACATAAATACTTGAAAATTTACTTCACAAATATTTGTGTCTGGTGGGAATTGAACCCACGACCCTCGGCATAGAATTCAGGGGTACTATCCACTACGCCATCAGAACAGTCGTTCTAACTTCTAACTTCTTTTTCTTCTTTGAGTGGGACACAAAGTTGTCCACCAGGGTTCTTCAACTGCATACTGCAAGTAGCAGGCCTCTGATATGGCTGTGTAACCCCCATCATAGACAGCAACCGGGACCGACGGCTTAAAATAAAATGCCCTTTAATGGGCTGAAGAGTATACATAAGCAAGCTGTAGAGTACATATATCGCCCCAAGTGTCATCAAGTGTAAGCAATAGTACCTATTTCAAATGTATTAAAGTAGAGAGGTTAAAATAGTGTTGTTACTGTCGTTTTGCTACTGATGGACAGTAAGGTTATATTCATATTAGTGCCAGACACTCGTTCATGGCACACTATTATACCTTAGGTACCTGTATGGTTAAAATAGAAAAATTTACCTTAGCGGCCAATGATATTATATGTAAGTTCTAGGTTGTAGATACACCTGAGCAAAAAATTGTTACTTTAAATTGGTTCCCAAGACGACCAATGAATCAGTCAGGCTATGAGCTGGTACATGACACATATGCCAATTTCAAGTAACAATTTTTCTGTTCAAGCTGTATGGAGGTACCGTGTCTATAATAAAATGTCTTTGTTAGCGCCCGTTGACTCACAGCTCCATTTGGTACGACTCTCTGTAGAACTTTTATCCTGACAGCTGTCAATTTCGTTTTTCGGAAAGTGCACGTTCAGCGACGCCATAGTATAAAGTTCTCGAAAGAACGAAAAAGAGGCATCAATGAACATACCCTAGGTGAATCTAACCTATAGTACTCAAACAAAGACAAATACGCATACTAAACATCATCTGCCTGTCCTTATTTCAAATTCGTAGGGATCGGCGCTACATGTTTCGTTAGAGCACAAAATCATGTAGCCAAAGGATTTTGTTTTACAACAGGCCGCCTGCCTAGTATCAACGCTCTTTGTGAATGCTATTGCAGGTGGTATCACCGCCAACCCGCGGTTGACCGTAGTCGACAGATATTGAAGTCAAAAACGCTTCGTCGCCTTTTACGAAACACCCTGAGTGGACTAGGGGTGGCAGTAATCTTAGCCGCTACCATACGGCATTCTTACTCGCTGCCAGACGGTATACGCGTACTAAAGAATAAACGTTTTGTTTATAGAACGACTACAATATAGGATTGCTTCTTTGCTTACCAGAATTTTACAAAACTGGACTTTTAAATTGGAGTTATACACAAGCAAACTTTCATATTGCAGTATCTTAGTTTGCAACAGTAGTTATGTTATAAAGTCTAGATACTAATATACCTCCAGAATACAGAAATCAACGTAAATATCGTAATTTAGAGGTAATATTTGGATAATAATTATAAAATAGCTAGAGAAAACACCACAGATGAACTTAAATATGTAGACTAGCTACAGATAAGACAGTCACTGAAACCACAAACCAAACGAGGACCACCGTGTCGCTAGCGTCGCACAGTAACCATCGATGTTAACTTGTTAACTATAGATCACGCAAAAAGCATAGATGGTAAATATAAACCTTAAGGAGAGTACATCCAAATAGGTATTATGTTTATTGCTAGTGCTGTCCATCGAAACATGTATTGCTATCGATTATTAGTGCTGTGCGGTTGTTATCGATAAAACTGCGACATTCTACTGTATTGATTTTGATTAAATTAATAAGAAAATGTGAATAAAACTTCAGAAAACGGAATTAAATTGTCAGTATATTAAATTTTCAAAATACATTTATACAAAGTAGTTCAACAAACTTAGGTACCACATTACCACTTACAAAGAGTTTTATCGGAAATTTCCATTGCGATTTTTGATATGTAGTTATTAATTCAACGTACATGATAAAGTAAATTCGGCCTGGCATTTTAGGTAGATGTAGAAGCTTGTACAGTGTTCACAAGAAGGGGCGAAGGTTGCACATGAAGATCTGAAATTTGATTATTTTAATAAGCATTAAAATTAGATAGAGGTTAGGCAGCTAATTTTAAGGAAAATATACCTTTCTAGTAAAAGATTTTTTTTTCACCTCCCATACAAAATATACGTCAGATCATATATTTTGTATGGAAGGTCAAAAAAAATTTCGTTTACTACCATATGTTCCATGGGGAAAGTTGTTCAGTTTTATGGTCTGAGCACGCCTACAAAGTTTTCGTTACACCGTCCCTTATACATACTCTCGAAAAACATAACCCTCCGCCTGAGGCAGTCGGGTAAAAATAAGTATTAAAATAGGTAGGTATACATTTTCGTCATCAATATTCTGTTTCATCTGTGTTGGAATGGAGACGGTAGAAAGTACTTTAAATTTGCGCTGAACATAAGTACAAAGTGCACAATATTAATTTTAATTACATTACATACCTGCTTTTCTCATAAATAAGGTGAGGTCAGAATCATCATCATCATTATCATCAGATTACATCTTGAAGTAAGTACGTAAATTATGGTTACTCAAAGCATTTTGATCTGAAACCTTCATGTTAAATAAATAATTACAAGGAACCACACACAAGGAAACACGAGCAAGCATATCCAAATGAAGAATCGTCAGAAATTTCACCAAAAACTAAAAATAATCCAGAACCAACACCCCGTCGAAATTTGAACAGTCTTGTCACAAGAGTGACATTGTCACCGATCAATGAATTCCGACAATATTGTTTATCATTCCAAATTGAAAGTTCGCCGCCACAGTCCCATGAAGTGATAGCAGCGACACCAAGGACTATTCGAGCAACGGCTGACACCCCCTGGAAAACACCACTTGAGCACTGTTGATATTATGATTATTATGACATTGATTGACAGTTCCTGTGCTGCCAGATGTATGTTTCGCGTTCTCCCAAATCTTTACCGAATCCCCAGTAGTCATGTTATTTGTGAAGCAAATTAGTGAAATGTTGGTCGAAAAATACTTTTGGCGATTTATTTTGTTCCATTACGGAAACACGTTGACAGTGCCACATTAATAGGGTGGTACAGACAGAATTTGCTGCCAAAGTCGAAGCTTTGCTCCATTATGGTTCTAAAGAAAGCCTTCCTTTTACACTAAAATCAGATTTCATCTGTCATGAAATTTGTTGTATAATAATCTATCTAATCTGTTGTATAACAGATCTCATCTGTTAAATGAGATAGAGTCTGGCCAGCGAGTCTTTGGACACGGAAATGGCGCCAATTTTAAAATCTTTCACATGTTAACACTGAAAAACTACAATAAAACTATTTTGATACTTACTATTTTTTGTTTTCTGCTCTTTAGTTTGTGTTTACCTTGCCTACCGGTATGTATGTATGATGTATCTACCGGGAGTAACAAGCCGAAAGGAGGTCAAGGTACTCATGAAACTGAACAACTTTCCCCATGAAACATATATGAAAAAATATTTGGACCTCCCATACAAAATCGCAGATCAGCTGATTGATTTACTCTGAGAGGTCCAAATTTTTTCATATTTCGTCCCATGTTCCATGGGAAAGTTGTTCAGTTTCATGAGTACCTTGACCTCCTTTCGGCTTGTTATACTTTCTGTTACTCCCGGTAGATACATCATACCTACATACATACCGGTAGGCAAAGTAAACACAAACTAAAGATCAGAAAACAAAAAAATAGTAAGTATCAAAATTGTTTTATTGTAGTTTTTCAGTTTTAACATGTTGCCATTTGAAATATTTGAATTATTTGACGTCCAAAGACTCGCTAGCCAGACTCTATCTTTGCAATCCTCCCCTCCCATATCTATAAAAAATACCCTAAATTAAAGGATACTATTCTTAGTCGGGCAACATTTGTTGCTTTTTTAAATATTTCTTACACCTTCATTTAAGGCAATCTGATCAAAGCATTATACAGCCAAAAGATACGATTTTAGAGTAGGTAAATCCAGGGTTATTTATAGATAGTGTGTTTGGTTCATCGATATCTCGGATCGATATGCAGCCGTATGGATGGATAGGCTGCCCACATAAACTGAACAACTTTTACTATGGACCCAATGGTGGGAAACGAAAAAAAAAATTCCGTCCTCCCATAGGTACAAAATTCACGATCAGCTGACAGACTTTGTATGGGAGGTAGGAAATTTTTTTTTAAACACCAGGCCAGCTACGCGAAGAGCCACCCACGGGTCCGTTGGATGTGGTCGGCACCACTTAGGGTTCACCTCACCTCAGGGGGAGAAGCCGGAGCACCAACGGGCTCCAAGACAAGAGAGCGCACGAACAGCCGTCCTAGAAGAGGACAGAAAGGTCCTGATCAGCGCAATCAGGACCCTTACTGAGGTCCAGGTCGTGCTCCGCATGGGGGCGGACGCGACCTCAATCGTCGAAAAGAGCCTCCAGCGCCTGATCTCTTCATACGGCGGGGTCATGGCCGCCAGGGGCGAACTGGAGGCTCTGGGACCCAGATAGGGTGGTGCTGCCTAGCACAGCCTGACGTAGCCAATAGTGGCCATCACCTGACCACATCTACTACTCCACGTCGAGTAGTTAGGATCGTGGGCACAATCCCAGAAACGCCCGGCTACCACCGCTTACTCGATATGTATGACCGCTACCTCGGGACCGCCTCGCGAAGAGGATGAGGCAGCCAACTACCGAACACGACTCTCCAGATGTAACGAGCCGCCGCTGGCTGACGGACACTAGCTGGGCCTCCCCCAAAGGGGAATCACCCGGCTGGTTCGACCTCGCCGCAGCGTGAAGTTTTCCCTGGACTACTGAACCAGACAACCATGTCACTCACCAGAGTGACCACCCATCGCCCACCTGTTGTCGCAGGTGGCATCCGACACCACGTTAGAGAGGCCATTGCCACGTGAACGTCTCCAACGTCGCAAACGGCCGTCGAGAAGAACTCCATGACGACGAAAACACGGTACCTATAACTGTGCCACTTGCAATAAATACTTTTGTTGGGAACATGCTATTATGGTATGTCCTGAATGTTATGGTGAGACTGAAAACTGTGTCAGTCTGTGATTTATTTAGAGGTTTATTTTTCTTTTTTAGATGAAAGAAACGTTTTGGATCTGTTTTGTAGTACAAACGGATAGTCTAATAAATAATTAAAACAAAGTGATTATATGATGTATATTTTTCATTATATCCTTTACTTTTAATGTCCAACTTTATTTATATTGGCTTTCGTAGAAAAATCGTATGAATCGAGGTTTTAAACTTTCGGTCTGTGAGACCGTGCGCGGGTATAGGTGTCACAAATATTGGCGCGTTATACGAAGGTTAATAGGTACGTATTGGTTTTGTGTTCTCCTATTTTTACTCACGTCGGTACCTAGGTACTAAGTACATAGTTTCAGTTCAGTTTTCTAACTTGACATACCTACTTATTTAAGGTACAGTCAAGTGCAGAGTTACCGGACCCCGGGCTGCAAACATTTAAACAGAAAAATACGTTTTGAAATGAACCTTAAAGCAAAGCATTACGCCTATGCAATATACCTGAGCAATTCATGCTTCACCCTACCACGACTAACTCCAAGCACGATGTCGAGTCCTTTGCATTTATCTTGATGAAGTTGCTTTAGTCAAATTTCATTAACAAAAATAAAATAATAAATAGTCAACATACGAATACAACCCCCGCTGGGATTTGAACCTCCAATCTTTTAGATTGTAAGCATTGTAGTCGGGCATCTTAACCGCTTGGCTATTCAGCTGATGGTTAAAGGCGCGAAATTAGAAGTCACCTGTCGTGCATAGTCTAATAAAACATGGTCTTTCCTTCCCAGAGAAACACAAGTCAACGTCACTTAGTATTGCCACTTTATTTCAATAAATGGAGTAAATTCAATCTCAGAACAATGGGTTAAAATATTTCTTAATAATTTTATAATTTAGATTAACGTGTGTATTAACTTTAACTTTACAGCAACACTTAAATTTTATTTATTAGTTAACAGTATCTTATATGATTTACAAAAAACATCATAGAGTGGTAATCTGGTAACCCACAAGCATGATGACGTATTCTTGTGTTGGTCACGTGGTTCACGAGTCTCGGAAAGAAATACCAGGCGGAGTATCTTATTATACCATGCTGTCGTGCAACTAGTGATGTCATTGTGACGTATGAGACCCGTGTAGACGTTTTGATGTTTTCTAGCAGATGAATAAAATAAGAAGGTAGTTTGAATACTAAATCGTAGAAATGTATTCAACTTTATTTAATTACTCAGTTCAATAGTGTGCGTTATGATATTTCTGTTGCTTTTACCTAGTTACTGGTCAAATCAAATCATGGTGCATAGTGTTTTCTTAAAAGCAAAAATAATTGTTCTGTGGGAACAGAAAAAAGGAAGTTTCACTACGACTTTACAGAGAAACACGGTTCGCAGATGGATTAGGAGATATGAGGAAACTGGTGATGTGAATTGTGAAAATCGAGGCCGCGCCAAAGCACACCAACGAAAATCTACGTCACCGTGAAATTGTTAGCCTTCACAGCGAGGATTGATTTAAAACTACTTGTTCAACATCAAGTTTATACGATATATCTCTGTATACTGTGCGAAGACATTTACACGCTGCTGGCATACACAACTATTAACCAGCTATGAAACCAGCCAAAAAAATTGCGCTGACCGAAGAGCATTGTCAAGCTAGGATAAGATTTGCTACAGGTAAATATTATTTCTGGTGCTGAACTAATACAAATACATTATACCTACATACTTACTTATATAGGTATAGTGTATGTTCTATTGTTTTTTCTAACTGTTGATAAACGATCTTCATTAAATTAAGTAATGTATTTATGTTACAGAGTATTGCAACTTTGATTGGGAAGGGCAAATATTAATATTCACTGACGAAAAGTGCTTCAATTCAAAGGACGATGTGGAATAATGTGGATGAAATATCCTATGTAGACGACGAGGTGAACGCTATAATCCAGAAAATATACTCAGCACTAGCAGCAGAATATCGCTAGGTTAATTAAATACCCTTAGGACATATGTATTTATAAGTGATCTGTGGTTAAATATAGATTCTTTGTGCTGGTCATTATGAGAGACGTAAATTGTTATTTTACTCAAAGATAACATGTTTGATCTCTTGTAGTGACTAAACGATAATTTTGAAATCCTGAACTATCTATATTGTTGTTTAAATTATAGTCAGTTAACTTAATTGTTAAGTATTTTATTCATGTTTGTATGAAATGTTCATTACACAGTTTACTGTAAAATTTGCCTAGGTGATACAAACATATTTTGTGTGAATTATGAAGATTCAAATAAAGTAACATTTAAAGTATAATACATGGTCTTATCAATTTTTAAACTTCTTAATTTTGTCTACAAACAAAACTTCTTTTAAACAAAAAAGAAAATAATAGACAGATATATAAATAAACAGCACTTTTAATAGAAAAAGTTGAACACATCATAGATCCGAACCAGCGATTCTACGTTTTTGACTGCAGTTGCTTAACCCTCAGCCATCTAGCCATTGACTCAGGAGACGATTTAGCTATAACTATTATGTCTACTGTTCGTTTATGCGACTCGCACTCGCCAACTACTATGAGATCATTATTGTGTAATAAAACTTGATTGAAAACTAGTTTATGTCAGTGACGTCGCGTCGGCGTGAATCTTTTAGTCGGCTAAGCTCGGTGAGTTCGGACCATTTCGGACAGTGTTATTTTTGTTTCACTTACTCTTGACTGACTTGACAGATGTTATGGATGCGTAAGGGATATGAGGCGCGTGAACCTTGTTTTTCTATGCTTTCATTGCTGTGTTGGCGTATGTCAATGGAAAAATTTAGCAGGCGTGCGGACAATGTATGATAAGTAAAGTATGTCGCCGATTGCGCTGTAGGGTAGTAGGGTGGGGTCACATTATTCTGACTTCAACCGTACCTGGGGTAGGTAGGTGTCTAAGTTATTGTTAGCTGATTATTGTAAAAAACAAATTCGTATTCATCGCAAATCTTTTAAAATAATTGCATTTGCGCGATTTTTCATCCTATGGCGCGTAGGTGTGTAAACATACCACGCCGAAAGCACACCGAAAGTCATGCAACTGCTTGGCGAGCCGCTAGTTGGAATAAAACTATTATAAATATTATATTATAGCACGTGACAGCCCTGTGCGGGCGCGCGGGGCGTTGCAGGCTGAGGGGAAGTAGGCATTTAAAGCGCGGCTTTTCGGGCCCAGACAAGGAGTTTCACTTCTAGGTAGTGTTATTATTTATTCTTATGCTAAAGGGTAAAAAGGGTTTAAAAGTTTTAAGGTAAATCATTCTTTTTAAATGGGATCTGTTACAAAATTGCGATTAGATCAAAGTGCTGAAAAATTCAGTACATGTTTCATGGATTTTAGATTTTTAACCCGTGAAGGGGTAAAAAGGGGTTAACAGTTTGTATGGAAAATCATTGTTTTTAAATGCGATCTGTTGCAAAATTTGCGATTAGATCAAACAGCTAAAAAAAAATACGTGTTTTAAGGATTTTCGATTTTAACCCCTAAAGGTTACCTTTTAAAAGTGTTAAAATGGGTTAAAAGTTGTATAAAAAATCAATATTTTTAAAATGCGATCTGTTAAAAATTTTCGATTAGATGAAAAAGCTTAAAAAAATGAAATAGGTACGTGTTTTCGGGGTTTCCGGTTTTCAACCTCTAAAGGGGAAAAAAAGGGGTTAAAAGTTTGTATGGAAAATCATGATTTTTAAATGCGATCTGTTTCAAAACTTGCAATTGGATCAAACAGCTAAAAAAAAATAGTACGTGTTTCTAGGATTTTCGATTTTTAACCCCTAAAGGGGTAGAAGATGGGTTGCAGCGGTGAAACCGCTGACGGGGAGCTAGTGATAAATAAATAAATGGCGCGTCATACCTAATCATCATCGTCACCTTAATCGTCACATAGTGTTTCCTCAAGGGCCGACCTTCGTTTTGACCCTGTCATTGGCAGTGAGACCTCGCGAGGTCACTGCCGAGGTCGGCCGACCTTGTGACGTCAAATTCACCTTGGAGGAAGGACGGCCGTCATCGACGAGGTCGTTTGTAATGAATGATGTGTCTGAAATACCTGAAATAATACTTAATAATATAAAAATCAACTGCAGGGTGAATCAGCCCATAAAACTGAACAGCTTTCCTCAAGGAATAAAGGTCAAAATATGAATTAATATTGACGCGGTAGGCTGGACGGTAGGTAGGTAGGTCACTACCTAGATTGTGTATGGGGCTCTGGGAGGTCCAAAAAAATTCCAGAAGAATAATAATATTATCAAGGAGTAAACCAGCCTATGAAACTGAAAAACTTTTCCCATGAAACCGATCGAAATATGCCATTAAACAACTGTACCGTCCTATAATCATACTTAACATGAGAGAAGCAACTCATCTACACCTACAGCTACGGTCGCACCTATCTGTCCTTGCTCGTGATTGGCTGCTCCCACCTCCCAGCTCATAACTCCGACAGGCAGGGCGGGCCGAGTCGGCCCGATTGGATTCATAGGATATTTATAAACGCCGGAGCGCTGTAGCCTCAGAAGATAATTTTGAATTTCGCCAAATTCTATTTTATTGAGCATGCACTTGGAAAATCAAATTTCTGAAGGCGGTTTTCCGTCGAACACTACTTTGCAATTTCATACCACTGTTCATAATTTAGACCAAGCATGAATCAGTCTAAAGTCCGTTACGAGTAAATAAATTGTTCAGGAAGGGCGCCGAGCCGTGATCTAAATAGATAACTATTTCAGTGAATTATTTATCAAGAGTAAGATCCCAATTAAATAAGCAAAGTGTGTAAAGAAATTTGGTTGTTATCGAGTAATAAATTCGTTCTCTTCTTTTGAGGACGATCAAATGAAAATCCAGTAATCATAGTGCCTTTCATAAGCCTTGAGTGACACGATTTAAATATTTTCAACACAAAATGTTGATCCGTTGTAGGCTGCTAGTTATCTGTAAGTGATGATACATTTTGCCTCAGGGTAATATATTTTTAGTTATAAGTATTATTCGGTCGAAATATTTGAAGATGGCGTCCGTGTACGCCACGGAGTGAAGTAAGGTCACTGATTGATTTATGGATTTTCATCAACAAATTATTATTTAATTAAAACTTCTGTCTGTAATCAGACACGTGGTTTTTAAGTTTGTGTTTTGTTTGACACGTCGCAACGTGTTCGACGCTATAAACACGTGGTCCTCACTTTAAAAAAAATGTTGACTTGTATATTTAATTTCTACCTCCAAAGTTCTTTTTCTTTGAGGTGTTTCTTTAAAATTAAAGAATTTCATTAAAAAGGGTGTCGCTGTGACCCTGAATAATGCAGTGAGAGTTTGCACACTAGTCCGTAGAACGTCTTACAAAAAGAACAATCAAATCTCAGCAAGGATATTTTGTAAGGTATATATACCTAATTTTATTCTATTGCAATGACAAATTGATATTATATGGCTCCGCGAACTAGGCCATGTTCCTTGTTTTTATATGTTACCTCTGCGCAATGCAAGGTATACCCTATTTTAAAACATCATTAGAGTACCTTGGCCGCCAGCGCATGGTGAGCCTTGACTCCTACATCCCCGCGCAGGGGTTGTGCTTTGATGTCATGCAGATTGCTCTCGCCTGCACTTGCAGGAGTGCCTTAATTTTCGTCCTCGTGTCTTTCGTATACGTGACGAACTGATATTTTGTAATGCAAGACAAATATCGCAAAATATAGTGATAAGTATATTGTTGCGTTTCGGTACTACATACTCCTCAAAGGACGGGTCATCATGGACCCAAAAGTTTCGAAACGTACCTACATATTATTTTAATACCTCGCGCAGAGAGAGTCGGCCAGCGAATTTCATAAAACTGTGTGACTTATGATATAAACTGTACTGTATTAGGTATTACTCTTATACCTATCCATATCAAACAAAGAAAGTTCAGTGGCATTCGGCGCAGGCACGATATATCTTACCTACAAAAAATAAAGGGCAAATAGTACACCGTCAGGGCCTTGCTCAGACGAAATTAACGAGTGTAACGAAGGGTAGTTGTGTGTTAGTGAATTTCGCAGGTTCGAATCTTGCATGTGACATTTTATTTAGATAAGAATTCTAATTGAATACCTACCCGACACGTTTTTGTTTACAAAGTCCATAATCCGATGGACGCATCCGAGATAATTATTTTCAATGAAATTTGCTTTGAAATGGCTATTACAATTTCTAGTAAAAGAAGTTTACATCTTAGCTTATGTAGAGGCATTCCAAGAAAATGTTCTGAGACTTCTAATATTTCCGTGTAAAAGATTTGATATCAATATAAAAGCTTTAAAAAATTTCACATACAGTAGCTTTGTATCATTCATAAGGATAACATAAGCGTAAAGTAGATGCTAAACGTCACGTAAGCGACTAGAAGTTGATGTTTTCATGGAATGCCCTGCGTAGCTTTGAGCTAGTTAGAAACACCTACGCAAGGAGATTGTCAATAAAGACATTACCATAACCTCAGGGCTGAAGTTCTTGCAGGTTAATGTCTTAAACAGTTTCACTTTGTGATCATTACAGTGGCTCACTGGGCCATGCAATAAAAATAAGTTACAACATTGTTCTTGTAATGGAACGACCATTTATGCATTTCCCTTGCTCACTGTCATAAGTAGCAAGAAATCACTTTTATTAAATAGTTATCTCTTACTACAGTGTCAACTGTGTCCCCTAAAAATGTAATACGATAGTACTAATGTCATGCTAAGGGATATCCCTTACGCTTGTCATTCGTTTACTTCTTTGAACTATGGTCAAAGAGTGCCATTAAAGTACCTACTTCAAATAGGTACGTGCTGTATTTTCGCAGCAAGTAACCCCGGAAAATACCTATGTACAATCTGAAGAGCTCTCTGAAGAGTTAAGTTAAAGTTTCTTGTATTAGCGAGATTTTAAGCAACATGAAAACAAACAAAAGTGGGGAGAGAAAA